>CM056729.1:80222655-80557016 GCA_029844215.1 Przewalskia tangutica | reverse complement strand
AAGTGACTAAATAAGTATATTTTAACCCGGGAAGAGGTATTTGTGGTGATGTTAGAGGTGTTTCCTCGTAGACTTGGATATAAGTATATTGCTTGTGGTATTTACGGCGGGTATGGCGAGGATTGTTTAAGTAAGTATAGTAGTGAAGACTATCTTGGCGCCGTTGTTTTGAGACTTAGAAGGAACATTGGACCGAATGTTTCTAAGGAAGAATGTTATGCCAGTAGTTCGGGGTATGTATGCGAGGGCGTGCGTGCGAGAATCGTGAAAGATTGGAAAGGAAGAAAGAGGTGATTTTCCACGGAAAAGTTTAGGTTTTTGTGAAGGAAAAGGTTAGTTAATGGGAATTGGATTCCCAGTTTGGTGTCGGACTTCTTAGATTATATTAGAATTATGGAATTTTATTTTTGGAAATGGTCACGTGGGGCCTTGGGAGAAATTCTGATTTTGTGAGACGCTTTGATTTTGAGATTTTGGCCGTTATGGATATTTCGGAGGAGGCGAAATATTTTGGGCGAATCGGAGGCGACACGTGTCACCCCATGTGGCACCGCAGGCGAAATATGTTTGTGCCTGACAGTTAGAGTCGTTTTCGGCCGAAGCGTTCTACTAACTACGAAGGGTAAATTACGGCTATGTCATTTAGTATTTTGCGGATTTTTCCGAGGCGAAGCGTTTTGGACCAGCGAGAGGGCAACACGGCACCTACCGTTGGTGGACTGAAGAGGCGTTAGGGCGATTGGATGGGCAAGGGTTGCTAGATATTTGTGTAGATTTTTGTGAGGTTTTGGGAGTAGGGTCTAGGGGCACTGGGCATATCTTGGCCCTCAGCTCCCAGCCAGGCTAGATCTTGGCCGCTTGGTTGGCCACAGCAGCCTATAAATACCCTCAGCTGAAGACTTCTTCATCCGTTCCATAAATTCCAAGTCTTGAAAACCTCCTCACTCCTTGTTGGTTTCTTCCCCCTCAGAGGCCTTGGTAGAGGTACACCACTCTAGTAGTGTGGCGTGGGGTACCCACACTAGCCTAGTTGCTTTACGTATAATACCCCACTTTTGTGGTGTAGAAATACTCTCTAAAGTATTGTTATAATGCCCAATTACATGTAGTATACCTTGTTGTATTCTAAGGTTATACCTATCTGAAAAGCCGAAATACTATTATACTTCCGTCGAGTCCTGGCAGAAACCACAGGAAAATCTCCATAGTCAGATTTGGAGTATTGTGTAGAAGTTGGTTAGAAGCTACAAAGGGTGGTTTAGAGCGGAGTTGGGCGCTGGAGTTGGAGCTAACGATTGCCGGGATCGACTTTATGCTTGGATAATTATGGGCTTATCGGGGTAAATATCTTGTTCCTCTATTTGTAATTGGAAATTACATGTCGTTAGATTATATGGTTAGTATACTATATATAGAACTAAGCTTAATCTTGCGGCAATGTCTTTTGACTTGGGCTGAAGTAGCTGAGGCTGTAATTACATGGAATTTGTATTCTGATGAACTTGTGTAGTAATCTTGTGGAGTAGAATTGTACCCGTTCGGGTTAGATGTATAACCCCTGGTTGGCTTGGTAGCGGCCCGTTAGAGAGAGAGATTTCTTGTTTGTTGCGGGAAATCTTCTTAGAATTTTACGTAGAATGTTCTGATGAGATCTAAATGTTAATAAAGCGCCTTGTGGCCTTATAGGTTGAAGTACTACGTGTGGCGCGTCTACTTGGCAAGAGTGGCAAGCGGTTGGAAGTACTTGGGCGTTTTGCTATTAGTCGATACTCGTCGCGAGGTATGTGAACCTCTTATATCTCTTCAGCATGATATGTGTGAACTATGTAGTCACAGTAGGCGTACGTGTGCTAAGCGTATTTGATTGGTTTAACACGTAAAGTGTTATAACGGCTTTATGGGAAGTTGGTTATAACGACTTTATGTTGGTAAGAAAATCTTGTGGTCTTTAAGGTGGCGATTTGAACTATAAGCGGCTTGTTATGTGTTAATAAAGGACTTGAAGTATTTCAAAAGTTTTGAATCATTTTGAAAGAAGAAGTAATGCTTGGTTTTGAAAAAACTTAAGAGTTATACTAGCTTTATGGGAAGTTAGGTATAACGGCTTAAGAATGTTTCTTGATTTGGAAATCGAGAATGTGTATCGACCAACTGCGGCGTTAATAAAAGAAATGTTTTGACTAATTAAGTATTATTAAAACCGGTAGAAACTTCACGTCTGCGTAGAAGCTAAGATGAGACAAAATGATATTTCTAGATCATAATTCTTTGTAATAAGATTGTTATAAACAAGAATATCCTACTCGCATATAAGACTTATGTTTCTCGATTGTTTAAAAGAAAATTATATTCTTAATGAATAAGGCTATGAACCACGAAACCTTTCTAAAATAAGAAGCGTGAACATTTGAAATTAGGCAAACTTGGGCGTTTGGAAAATAATGTTGTTACTTGATTTTACAAAGGTAAGTGTTTTAGTTTATTTAAAAGGAAGATCACTCTATTTTATACTCACGGGTATTGTGTGACTTATGTAAAGCAGCGGATCTTTAAAAGATTTAATGTATGAAGTACTTTAGGGGTAGATACGAACTTGTTAAGCTTAAAGTACCTTGTGTGTATAACTTGATTGTGTTGGTTTGTGATAGCCTTGTAATACTTTCTTGTTGATTGATAAGTAAACATGCTAGGATGCTCGTGTGTTAGTATCTTGTGATGTTGCGTAAAGGGTTTTCCTTTGTTGTGCTTATGTTGTAGCGATAATTTGTTGTGTTAGTATTTTACATCGCTCGTCTCTTGAGATGATTAGGGAGTTAAGGCGCCTCCGTCTGGGGTAGACTTCGGTGGTCGATGGACCTATGATTCGAGAATACCTCGTGCGAGGTCGGGGGCTATCGGAGCTACGAGAGTTCGGGTTAGAGTCGTCCTTTATGGGCATGCGGTCCGTGTGGCCCGCGGACTGCGAAGTCGGGGCGATGCGGGAGTAGCTACCACCGTGCGAGAATACCTGCATGCGGGCGATGAGATTGGCCTATGCGGGCTGCGGAAAGTTCGGGCTAGGGCGCACATTAGATCTGCGGGCAAGTGGCGGCTTTGATCATGTAATGATGCGGTCTGGAATCTTATAATCTGATTCATGACCTTGATAGTGCTGTAGGTGTTAGTAGTCGGCTATGCGCCCGTACTTACCATGCGGTTTCATTATAGCACGGAGTGGGACTGGTGTTCATGTGTGTTCCTTGGTGCTTTTATATCATAAAGCTGCGGCGATGAGGAAGGTATTCCACGGGCATGATTGATATTGGGGCGTGAGACCCGTTGTTATATTTTAGTGATGACTTGAGGCGTGAGTCACGACTTATTATAATGCCTTGTTTATTGTGAAGCTGTAGTTTTGTTATCATACATGTCTCTGTTTTATATGAAATTGCTATGATTTCATTCTGATATTTTCAGTTTCACATACTAAATTTTGTTATGCGACCTCCTTGAGGCTGCGTTCATGCGAGTAAAGGTCGCGATCGTTGATCCTCGCTCTTAGGAGTCCTGATTCGGTAGCTTAGAAGCTCCGTTTCTCGGAGCTTGTCTTGGTATAGTCCTGTTATTTGTAGGTGCTTACATTCGGGAGTATGGCGAGCCTGTCCGTCGTTGTTATCATATCATTCGTAAGTGCATGTAATCTTTATTGTGGCGAGGTTTGTAAAAAAGTTAAAGCATTCATGTTGAAAAAGTTATTTATTTACATATATAAGAAAGGCAAGTTTTTCTCAGTTATTGTTTCATATTTCATAATATGTCTTGTATCGTTTATGTTCATTGATTACTCGATGTTGTATCGCTAGGGTGCGGGGTAGGCACGATCACGGGCCGGAATCGAATTGTGACGATGTATAGCGATAGCGGTGTTAAAATTGTGATTAGAAATCTTGGTTAGTTAACTTGAGTAAGATTTGGGGATAGAAGGTGTGAGCCTTAGAATGTTATGCGTGAAGACCTTAGAGGTAAGGCCATCTCGGGTAAAGATGTATTGTTATGTTTGATCCTTGCTCCGAATGCGCGTGAGCTATGTTTGGGATAGGTCCTAAATAGTATGGAATGAAAGAGGTAGTTGAGCTAAGAAGCCGCTAGGTTTCGTAGCGTGATTAGTGAGTTTTCGGATCGGGGAGCTAGAGTTTTGCGCATTGTCGGGTCGGGTTGAGGCCACGTCGAGTCGACCGCGACTGTATGGTGGTGGGGTGCATTTGTAGTGGTCCGCCTTGAGGTAGGATCTTGAGGGTGTTAGGCCCGTGTTTGGTTAACCCGTGCGAGTTCGTGGATCGTTGAACGATGGTCGGACGATGGGGCGGCAGTCGTGTTTTGATCGGGGCCGTGTACTCGGTGATGTTGATATATCGAGAAGGTTGTAAATTTTGCTGCAGGGTGCTATGGGGTATACTTTAGACCGGAGAGAGGTATTTGTGGTGATGTAGAGGTGTTTCCTCGTGGACTTGGATGTAAGTTTTTGCGAGTGTTTCCGTGGCGGTGTGGCGGATTGTTCTACGTAAGTATAGTAGTAGAGACTATATCGGCGCTTGTATGTTTGGGGACTTAGAAGGAACATTCGGGAAGAATGTTTCTAAGAGGAAGAATGTTATACCCGTAGTTCCGGGAGTATGTATGCGAGGGCGTGCGTGCGAGAATCTGTGAAAGATGGAAAGGAAGAAAGAGGTGATTTTCCACGGAAAAGTTTCAGTTTTGTGAAGGAAAAAGGTTCGTTAATGGGAATTGGATTCCCAGTTTGGTATTCGGACTTCTGGAATATTAGAATTATGGAATTTTATTTTGGAAATAGTCACGTGGGGCCCGGGAGAAATTCTGATTTTGTAGGAGCCACTTTGTTTTGAGATTTTGGCCATTGTGGATATTTGGAAGATGTTTTATGAGGGCCAATAGGAGGGTGACCGTGTCACCGCCTAGGTAGCTTGGCCGAATGACGTTTGTCTGGCCTTTGGTTAGAGTCGTTTTTGTGAAGCGTTTTACATAACTTGCGAGGGAAAATTCCGGCTATGTCTTTTCTTATTTTTGCGGATTTTTAGAGGCGAAACATTTTGGACCAGCGGGAGGTGACATGTGTCACCCTGCATTGGAAGCAGTGGTGGCGGCCAGGCGATTGAAGAAGCGAGTTGATGGTAGATATTTGTGTAGATATTTGTGAGGTTTTAGGAGTAGGGACTGGGGCACTTGGGCATATCTTGGCCTCACTTGCCCACGTGGCGATCTTGTCCATTAAACTCCTATAAATACCCCTCCTTGTGAGACTTCTTCATCCCAAAACTTAAGTCTTGAAAGCTCTTCCTCACGAGTGTAGTGTCTTGGCCAGAGTTCATCTCCTTTGTGAGGCCTTTGGCGAGAGCCCTTCCCATGGCGAGAGTACCCCCCAGTGGGGTTGGCGAGGTACCACCACTTTGTGGTGTTGTCTCGTATAAATACCCACTCTTGGTAAATACTCTCAAAGTATTATTCTTACCCAAAATACCTTAGCCGTTTGCCTTGTAGTATTAAAGATACCTCATCGTAGAGCAGGAAATACTCTGTATGTCCTTTTGTCTCAAGCGAAACCACAAGGAAAATCTCGTAGTTGGTTTGGAGTATTAAGAAGAAGTTGCGTAGAACTACAAGGGTTGTTGGAGGCGGGTTGGAGCACCGGGAGTAGGAGCTAAGCGTTCTAAGGATCGACGTTCTCTTTCGGATAATTTTGGGCTTATCGGTAAATATTCTTGTCCCTATTGTAATTGGAAATTACATGTTGTAGGATTATATAGTTGAAGTATACTATATATAGAATGAGCGAGCATAGTTTTGTGGAAATGTCTTTGGACTTAAGCTGAATAATAAGAAACCTTTTGAAAGAAAGTCTTTGGCTTGTAATTACATAGGGTGTATTCTGATGAGACTTGTGTAACTTTACGTGAGGTAGAATTGTGCACGTCAGGTTTAGATGTATAACCCACTGGTTGGCTTGGTAGCGGCCCAGATAGAGGAGGAGATTTCTGCTGTTGAGGGAGAGAATCTTGCAGAATTTTACGTAGAATGTTCTACGAAGAGATCTAAATGTTAATAAGCGCCTTGTGGCCTTATAGGTTGAAGTACTCGTGTGGCGCGATCTTGGCAGGGTAGCGAAGCGGTTGGAAATGCTTGGGCGTTTTGCTATTAGTCGATACTCGTGCGAGGTATGAACCTCTTACATCTCTTCCAGCATGATATGTGTGTAACTATGTAGTCGGTGGGCGTCGTGTGTTAAATGTATTTGATTGGTCTAAAACATAAAGTGTTATAACGGCTTTATGGGAAGTTAGTTATATGACTTTATGTAGGTAGAAAATACTTGTGGTTTTAAAAGGTGGCTGATTTGAACTATAAGCGGTGGTTATGTGATAATAAAGAACTTGAAGTATTTCAAAAGATTTTGAATCATTTTGAAAGAAGAAGTAATACTTGGTTTTTGAAAACTTAAAGTTATACTAGCTTTATGGGAAGTTAGGTATAACGGCTTAAGAATGTTTCTTGATTTGAAATCGAATGTGTATCGACAAACCCTTTGCGGCGTTAATAAAAGGAAATGTTTTGTGATTAAGTATTATTAAAACCGATGAAACTTCCCGTTTGCATAGAAGCTAAGATGAGACAAAATGATATTTCTAGATCATGGTGATGTAATAAGGTTGTTATAAACAAGAATATCTACTCGCATATAAGGCTTATGTTTCTCGGATGGTTTAAAAGAAATTATATTCTTAAATGAATAAGACTATGAACTCTGAAACCTTTCTAAAATAAGAAACGTGAACATTTGAAATTAGGCAAACTTGGACGTTTGGAAAATAATGTTGTTACTTGATTTTACAAAGGTAAGTGTTTTGATGTACTTCAAAAGATAATCACTCTATTTTCATATACTACGGGTATTGTGTGGTTTTTGTGAAAGTAACGTATCTTTTAAAGAGTTAATGTATGAAGTACTTTGGGGATAAAAACCCGATCTTGTTAATCATATAGTAGAAAGTGCCTTGTGTGTATAACTTGATTGTGTTAGGTTGTGATAGCCTTGTAATACTTTCTTGTTGATTTGTTAAGTAAACATGCTAGGATCTTCACGTGTGTTAGTATCTTGTGATGTTTGTGAAAGAGTTTCCTGATTGCGCTTAAATTGTTTTACTATCAGCCGATATGTTGGTATTATACCACTCACCTTGACTTGTTTCCGGAGGTTAAGCTGCCCTCCGATGCGGGGTAAACTCAGGCGGGTCTGTGGGACCTATGATTCGAGGATACCTCATGCAGGTCCCAGGGGCCTATCGCGAACTCTGAGATTCGGGTTAGTTTGCGTCGCTTTATGGGCATGCGATGCATGTGGCCATGCAATGCGAAGTCGGCGGATCTTGGGAGTAGCTACCCTCGATGCGGGGTTATACCTCATGCGGGCCTATGAGATTGGCCTATGCGGTGCGGGAGTTCGAGGGCTGAGGCGCGCATTAGATCTGGGCGAGTGGCGGCTTTGATCATGTGGCGATGCAAGCGAGATCTGTGATCTGATTTATGACCTTGTTAGTGCGGGGTTTTAGTAGTCGGCTATGCGCCGTACTTACCGTGCGGTTTATTATAACAGTGGGACTGGTGTTCATGTGTATTTCTTGGTGCTTTGTATCGTAAGCTAGGCGTGATGAGGAAGGTATTCACGGGCATGATTGATGTTATGGGCGTGAGACCCGTAGTTACATTTGGTGATGACTTTGGCGTGAGTCCGCGACGACATATTGCCTACTTATTATGAGCGTAGTTTGGTTATCATACATGTCTCTGCTTTATAGACTATTCACGATTTCATTTCTTATTTTGATTTCATGCCAGTACTGTTATGCTTGACCTCTTGAGGCTGCGTTCATCTGCGGTAAAAGGTACACGATCGTTGATCCTCGCTCTTAGGAGTCACGATTCGGCGTTTGGGAAGCTCAGTTCCTCGGAGGCTTATCTTGGTATAGCCACTTGTCGTTGTAGGTATTTACATTGGTATGGCGGGGCCACTGTTCGCCCGTTGTTGTAAATATCATTCTTAAGTGCGTAAATCTTGTTGTGGGCAGAATTTGTAAGAGAGGTTATGGCTATTCAAATTGCTATTTATATATATCTTTTGAAGTAGCCGTTTTTAGTTGCTTTGTCTTCTTATTTCCTTGTCATTTTACATTGGTTTCATGTATTGTCTTTATGTTCGTGATTACTACGATGTTGTGTCACTAGGGTGCGGGGTAAGCATCGATGTAGCCGGGCAGTATTCTGAGTAGTATCGAGCGATTAATCCTCGGAAAGTGTCTCTGGACCGTATCGATGGAAGTCTTGATTATCGATGTGTTGTGCACCACGCGATAATCGGGAGGCTATAGGATATTTAGGATTAGTTTCTATTCTTCTCACTGCGAGTGCGTGCCTTAGATTTGTGTTGTAAGTTGGACCTACAACGTATTTCTTTCCACACCATTATGCCTCGCGTTAGGAGCACCGGGCCCGGGGAGGGCAAAGCGGCGGAGGCTGCAGTAAATCTGAGAGGTTCACGAGGGCCAGGCCCAACCATCACTAAGTTAGGTGTTCGTTTGGGAGTTTTGCGGCGTCCTGGCCCCGAGTTTGTAGCGGCGGCGGTGCTGCTGCGGCCATGATATTTGAACCTTGATTCCACGGCCAGGAGCGAGAGAATATAGAGTATACAAGCGTCTGCGAGTCTTTATGACTATCTAAGAGAGGTTGTGCAGAGTAATTCTTGATTAGGCTTGGCGTAGCACGTATGCGGGCTTATCGCTGTGGCGAAATCGTAGAAATCGGCGGAGTTAACGAAGGGCGAAGGGCGAGCGTGAGTCGCTGGTAACTTTAGCGAGTCACCTCCCGGAGTTAGATTTGCACATCACGGTCTGGAGAGGTCTCGCGAGTTCGGGGCGTTCGGTAGGCGGGAGTTGATCGAACTCGGGCTTCAGGTTTGCAATGGTAGATGTCATCGAGAATAGCGTCTTTTAGATTGGTCTTGTTGTACCTCGGCCGTCGAGTGCATTATCGAAAGAGTGTCCTGGTAGGAGGACTCGGCCTTGAGGATCGGTGGGTAGTTCGTCACGCCCTTAGCTATATCGCCCTGCAGGCATGTTTGATTAGAATGACTAAGGGAGTGAAGCGATGAATTCTGGTATATCATAACCCTCAGAGATCATTATGTGTGATAATATGGGTATATCATAAGTCTTATGTTACGATGGCGGTGTGTTAAAATTGTGATTAGAAATCTTGGTTAGTTAACCAAGTAAGATTTGGGGATAGAGAAGGTGTGAGCCTTAGAATGTTATGCGTGAAGACCTTAGAGTAAGGCCGTCTCGGGTAAAGATGTATTGTTATGTTTGATCCTTATCAGTGCACGTGAGCTATGTTTGGGATAGGTCCTAAATAGTATGGAATGAAGAGGGTAGTTGAGCTAAGAAGACCGTAGGTTTCGTAGCGTGATTAGTGAGTTTTCGGATCGGGGCTAGAGTTTTTGCGCATTCTTGGGTCGGGTTGAGGCCGCGTGCGGGTCAACCGCGGCACTGTATGGTGGTGGGGTCTGTTTGTATTGGTCGCCTTGGGTAGGATCTTGAGGGTGTTAGGCCCGTGTTTGGTTAACGACGTCACGAGTTCGTGGATCGTTGACGATAGTCCGGACCGATGGGGGCGGCCGTCGTGTTTTTGATCGGGGCCGTGTACTTTCGTGATGTTGATATATCGAGAAGGTTGTAAGGCTGCGGGTGCTATGGGGTATACTTTGGAGCCAGAGAAGTATTTGTGGTGATGTAGAGTGTTTCCTCGTGGACTTGGATGTAAGTTTTGCGCGAGTGTTTGGCGGTGTGGCGGATTGTTCTCGTAAGTATAGTAGTAGAGACTATATCGGTAGCTTGTATGTTTGGGGACTTAGA
Organism: Przewalskia tangutica; assembly: GCA_029844215.1. Lineage (NCBI taxonomy): Eukaryota > Viridiplantae > Streptophyta > Magnoliopsida > Solanales > Solanaceae > Przewalskia > Przewalskia tangutica. Next base: position 80,547,057 of record CM056729.1, on the reverse strand, counting down.
AGGAACATTCGGGACGAATGTTTCTAAGAGGAAGAATGTTATACCGTAGTTCGGGTATGTATGCGAGGGCGTGCGTGCGAGAATCGTGAGAAAGGTGGAAAGGAAGAAAGAGGTGATTTTCCACGGAAAAGTTTCCGGTTTTTGTGAAGGAAAAAGGTTCGTTAATAGGAATTGGATTCCCAGTTTGGTATTCGGACTTCCTTGAATATTGAGAATTATGGAATTTTATTTTGGAAATAGTCACGTGGGGCCAGGGAGAAATTCTGGTTTTGTAGAGCTCACTTTGTTTTGAGATTTTGGCCATTGTGGATATTTTGGAAGATGTTTTATGAGGGCGATAGGAGGTGACACGTGTCACCAGCCTAGAGTAGCTTAGTAGAATGACATTTGTGCCTGACGCGGTTAAGTCGTTTTTGTGAAGCGTTTTACATAACTTGAGGAAAATTCCGGCTATGTCTTTTCTTATTTTGCGGATTTTTAGAGAGGCGAAACATTTTGGACCAGCGGGAGGGTGACATGTGTCACCTCGCATTGGAATCAGTGAAGCGACAACAGGTGAAGAGCGAGTTGATGGTAGATATTTGTGTAGATATTTGTGAGGGTTTAAGGAGTAGGGACTAGGGGCACTTGGGCATATCTTGGCCTCCACTTGCCCAGCGTGGCTTGATCTTGTCCATTAAACTCCTATAAATACCCTCCTTGTGAAGACTTCTTCGTCCCAAACTTCTAAGTCTTGAAAGCTTTCTTCCTCCATGAGTGTAGTGTCTTGGCAGAGTTCCTCTCACTGTGAGGGCCTTTGGAGAGCCCTTCCCACTTGGAGTACCCCTAGTGGGGTTGGTAGAAGTTTCACCTGCATGTGGTGTTGTCTCGTATAAATACCCTCTCTTGGTAGAAATACTCTCAAAAGTATTATTCTTATACCCAAATACCTTAGTAGTTTGCCTTGTAGTATTCCAAAGATACCTCTATCGTAGAGCAGGAAATACTAGTATGTCCTTTTGTCTCAAGCGAAACCACAGGAAAATCTCCGTAGTTGGTTGGAGTATTAAGAAGAAGTTGCGTAGAACTTCTAAGGGTTGTTGGAGCGGGTTGGAGCACGGGAGTAGGAACTAGCGTTGCTAAGGATCGACATTATAACTCGGATAATTTTGGGCTTATCGAGGTAAATATTCTTGTCCCTTATTGTAATTGGAAATTACATGTTGTAGGATTATATAGTTGAAGTATACTATATATAGAATGAGCATAGTTTGTGGCAATGTCTTTGGACTTAAGCTGAATAATAAGAAACCTTTTGAAAGAAGAGTCTTTGTTGTAATTACATAGGGTGTATTAAAGTAGACTTGTGTAGCTTTTACGTGAGGTAGAATTGTGCGTCCGGTTTAGGCGTATAACCCACTGGTTGGCTTGGTAGCCGGCAGATAGAGAGGAGATTTCTGTTGTTGCGGGAAGGTCTTGCGAATTTTACGTAGAATGTTCTCTGAAGAGATCTAAATGTTAATAAGCGCCTTGTGGCCTTATAGGTTGAAGTACTCGTGTGGCGCGATCTACTTGGCAGGGTAGCGGCGGTTGGAAGTACTTGGGCGTTTTGCTATTAGTCGATACTAATCGCGAGGTATGTGAACCTCTTATATCTCTTGGCATGATATGTGTGTAACTATGTAGTGCGGTGAAGCGTCACGTGTGTTAAATGTATTTGATTGGTCTAAAACATAAAGTGTTATAACGGCTTTATGGGAAGTTAGTTATAACGACTTTATGTAGGTAAGAAAATACTTGTGGTTTTAAAAGGCCAGTTTGAACTATAGTAGGTGGTTATGTGATAATAAAGAACTTGAAGTATTTCAAAAGATTTTGAATCATTTTGAAAGAAGAAGTAATACTTGGTTTTGAAAACTTAAGAGTTATACTAGCTTTATGGGAAGTTAGGTATAACGGCTTAAGAATGTTTCTTGATTTGAATCGAGAATGTGTATCGACAAACCAACTGCGGCGTTAATAAAAGGAAATGTTTTGTGATTAAGTATTATTAAAACCGGTAGAAACTTCCGTTTGCATAGAAGCTAAGATGAGACAAAATGATATTTCCTAGATCATGCATTTCTTTGTAATAAGGTTGTTATAAAAAAGAATATCATACTCACATATAAGGCTTATGTTTCTCAGATGGTTTAAAAGAGAATTATATTCTTAAATGAATAAGACTATGAACTACGAAACCTTTCTAAAATAAGCGTGAACATTTGAAATTAGGCAAACTTGGGCGTTTGGAAAATAATGTTGTTACTTGATTTTACAAAGGTAAGTGTTTTGATGTACTTCAAAAGATAATCACTCTATTTTCATATCTACCGGGTATTGTGTGGTTTTGTGAAAGTAACGTATCTTTTAAAGAGTTAATGTATGAAGTACTTTGGGGATAAAAACCCGATCTTGTTAATCATATAGTAGAAAGTGCCTTGTGTGTATAACTTGATTGTGTTAGGTTGTGATAGCCTTGTAATACTTTCTTGTTGATTTGTTAAGTAAACATGCTAGGATGCTACGTGTGTTAGTATCTTGTGATGTTTGTGAAAAGGGGTTTCCCCTCGATTGCGCTTAAATTGTTTTACTATCAGCCGATATGTTGGTATTATACCACTCGCGCCAGACTTGTTTTAGGAGGTTAATTTTGCCCCTCCGATGCGGGGTAAGCTTCAGTGGTAGTGTGGGACCTATGATTCGAGGATACCTCATGCGGTCCCGAGGGCCTATGCGAACTCTGAGTTCCAGGTTAGTTTGCGTCCTTTATGGGCATGCGGTCTATGTGGCCATGCGGACTGCGAAGTCCAGGCGGATGCCGGGGAGTAGCTACCCTCGATGCGGGGTTATACCTCATGCGGGCCTATGAGATTGGCCTATGCGGAGCTGCGGGGAGTTCGGGGCTGAAGCGCGCATTAGATGCTTTGCAGGCGAGTGGCGGCTTTGATCATGTAATGATGCAAGCAGATCGTAATCTGATTTATGACACTTGTTAGTGCGGGGTTTTAGTAGTCGGCTATGCGCCGTACTTGCCCACCGTCACGGTTTTATTATAACACGGTGGGACACGGTGTTCATGTGTATTTCTTGGTGCTTTGTATCGTAAAGCGGCGATGTGAAAGGTATTCCACGGGCGTGATTGATGTTATGGGCGTGAGACCCGTAGTTACATTTGAGTGATGACTTTGGCGTGAGTCCACGACTTGACATATTGCCTACTTATTGTGGTAGTTTGGTTATCATACATGTCTCTGCTTTATAGACTATTATGATTTCATTCTGATATTTTGATTTCACATACTTGGTACTGTTGTCTTGACCTCCTTGAGTGCGTTCATGAGTAAAGGTACACAGTCGTTGATCCTCGCTCTTAGGGTCGCGATTCGGCGTTTGGAAGCTCCGTTCTCGGAGGCTTATCTTGGTATAGCCCACTGTCGTTGTAGGTATTTACATTTAGGGGTATGGCGGGGCCTGTCCGCCATTGTTATCGTATCATTCTTAAGTGCAGTAATCTTGTTGTGGGCAGAATTTGTAAGAGGTTATAGCTATTGATTGCTATTTATATATATCTGAAGGTAACGTTTTTGTGCTTTGTCTTCTTATTTCCTTTGTCATTTACATTGGTTTCATGTATTGTCTTTATATTCGTGATTACTACGATGTTGTGTCACTAGGGTGCGGGGTAAGGCACGATGCGGGCCAGGCAGTATTCTAATGTACGGCGCGGCAAAACAGCGTCGACAAAAGATGACATTCCCGGGACGGCGCGTCATCCGGTGAACAACGGGAAAAAGCGAATCGGTGGTTGGAGCCTCACGTGTAGTGAGCGAAAACTACGGAGTTGACGACTCCTGCGTACCCGTCGTCCTGAACCCGTGGAGGACCTCTCTGTTGGGGATGTGCATAATCTAATCATTTGGTGGCGACTTGCCTCGAAAGTTACCAAAGGACCTTGCTGCTCGGCCCTCTTACCAGCGTCGCCCGTTAACCGTCGATCTCTCGTTTCTTGGCTGCGCGCCTGGCGTACTCGAGCCATGCTCGAGCCTATTGAAAAATTACTCTTGCCTGACCCTCTCTTAGATAGTCATCAAGACTCGCGGTACATCGGTATACTCTCTGGTAGCCAAATCCATAGCTAGTAACAGGGTCGCCTCTTTGCAATCCATATTCCTATCCGATCGTGGGCGAAGGTTCAAATATCATGGCGCGATGGAGCTGCCGCCGTGCTAAACTCTGTTGGGGCTAGTGACGTCGCAGAACTCCTCAAACGAAACACCTAACTTAGGTGATGGTTGGGCCTGTGCCCTCGTAACCCTCTGTACTCTACTCGCAGCTCCCTCGGCTGCCTTGCCCTCCTGGGCCCGGGTTTGCCCTAGGCGGAGGCATAACGGTAAGGGAAAGAGATACGTTAGAGGTCGACTTACAACCTGGCTCTAAGGCGCGATCTCGAGTGAGAAGAATAGAAACCAATCCTAAATATCCTATAGCCTCACGATTATTGGTGTGGTGCGCGACACGAGATAATCAAGACTCTGCTGGATCGGTCATAGACACTTTCAGGATTAAGCGCTCTGATACCACTTTTGTCACGACCGAACGGGCGTGGTGGTGCCTGCAGGACACCAGTAGCCATACATCAGTGTCGTGAACGTAAAACAAGACGTGAAAATATTATGAAGTAAAAGCGATGTCTGAGAAAAACTTGCCTTTGGCATATATATATAAATCAATTTAAAAGCCGAGCGATTTACATCCTTATTACAACTACGCCGCGCGATTCTGAGACCTGCAGAATGATCGACAAAAATGGCGGGGCGGGCCCGCCGTACCTGAATGTAAATACCTCTGACGGCGAGACAATACGGCGATAAGCCTCGGGAAGCGGGCTTTCCCAACGTTGGCGTGACCCTAAGCACGAGGATCAATGGCGGTGTACCTTTACTGCGGCATGACGGCCCGAAGGAGAGTCGATCAACGGTACGAGTATGTGGCGAAAATCGTAAATGAAATCATAATAGTCTATAGCGAGGAGACATGTATGATAACCAAACTACGATTCCGCAATAAATAAGCGATCCAGAGTCGGGGACTCACGCCCTCAAAGTCATCACTCAAATGTAACTATGGGTCTCGCGCCCCAGCGTCAATCGTGCGTGGAATACGCCGCCATTGCTGGCGGTTTATGATATAAAAGCACGAGGAATACGCATGAACACGAGTCCCACGTGTCTAATAAAACATTACGGGTGAAATGCGAAGGCATGGCGGGCTACTAACGCCAGCGGTGCCAACAAGGTCATAAAGCGTGTCATGATATCTGTCTGGCCGTCACATGATCAAAGTGGTCACTTCGCGTGATATCAAATGTGCGGCGTCTAGCCACAAACTCTCATGACTCGCGTAGGCCAACCTCGTAGGCCGCGTGAGGTATTCCTCGCGTCGGTAGCTTCTCCGGCGTCGTCTGGACTCGCGTCGCGTGGCAAAAGACGCGTGACCACAAGGGCGCAAACTAACACGGAACTCCGTAGTTCGCATGGATCCCTGGACCGCGTGGTATTCTCGAATCATGGTCCCCGGAACCGCTGAGTCTACCCGCGTCGGGGCGACAACCTTCGGAAGCAAGTCGAGGTGAGTGGTACAATACCAGCATAGCGGTGATAGTCAAACAACAAGCGCGATCGAAGGAAAACCCCTTTACCGCAACCGTCACAAGATACTAACACCGCGTGGCATCCTAGCATGTTTGTAACAAATCAACAAGAAAGTATTACAAGGCTATCACGCAACCTGATCGAGTTATACACAAGGCACTTTCTACTATATGATTAACAAGATCGGGTTTTATCCCAGTACTTCATACATTAACTCTTTAAAAGATCGTTACTTTACAAAAGTCACGTACCATTAGTATATAAAAATAGAGTAGTATTGTCTTTTAAGTAAGCCAAAACACTTACCTTTGTAAAATCAAGTAACGACATTATTTTCCAAGCGTCGAGTTTGCCTAATTTCAAATGTTCACGTTTCTTATTTTAGAAAGGTTTAAGTGATTCATAGTCTTATTCATTTAAGAATATAATTCTCTTTTAAACAATCGAGAAACATAAGCCTTATGTGGTAGGATATTCTTGTTTATAACAATCTTATTCGACAACGTGATCTAGGAAATATCATTTTGTCTCATCTTAGCTTATGCGGATGGAAGTTTCTCTTGGTTTTAATAATACTTAATTATTCAAAACATTTCCTTTATTATGACTGCGTGGTTTGTCGATACGTCTTGATTTCCAAAATCGATAAAACATTCTTAAGTAGTTATACCTAACTTCCCGTAAAGCTAGTATAACTCTTAAGTTTTCAAAAACCAAGTATTACTCTTCTTTCAAATGATTCAAAAATCTTTTGAAATACTTTAAGTTCTTTATTATCGGATAACAAGCCGGTTATAGTTCATCGATTACCTTTTAAAAACCACAAAGTATTTTCTTACCTCGTAAAATGTTATAACCAACTTCCCATAAATTGTTATAACACTTTATGTTTTAAACAATCAAATACATTTAGCGTATGCGTCTAAGTACTAAATAGTTCCACGTATCATGCTAGAAGAGATAGGAAGAGGTTAGCATACCTCGCGACGAGTATCGACTAATAGCAAAGCGCTCAGTACTTCCAAGTCGGCTACTCCCTAAGCCAAGTAGATCGCGCCCGCGTGGTACTTGAACCTATAAGGCCCAAGTGACATTAATATTTAGATCTCTCGTAGAACATTCTCTGAAAAATGCGGCGACCTCCCCATGGCAGCGTAAATCTCCTCTCTATCGGGGCGGCTACGAAGCCAACGGGGGTTATCGTCTAATCGGACGTGCACAATTCTACCTCGAAAAGCTACACAAGTCTCATGTCTGATCTATGTAATTCTGATTGGCCTCTTCTTTCGAAAAGGTTTCTTATTATTGAGCTTAAGTCCAAGACATTGCCGATAACAGCGTTGATTCTATATATAGTATCTTCAACTATATAGTCTAACAATCGTGTAATTTCCAATTACAATAGAGGACAAGATATTTACCTCGATAAGCCCATAATTATCAGTAGAAATGTCGATCTGAGCAGCGTTTAGCTCGACTCAGCGCTCCAACGCTCCAACCACCCTTAGAAGTTCTAACCAACCACATACTACTCCGACTAACTATGGAGATTTTTCCTATGGTTTCGGTTTTGTGACTAACGGGAAGTATAATAGTATTACGGGGCTTTTCGTATAGGTATAACCTTAGAATACTACAAGGTATATGGCTAAGGTAATTTGGGCATTATAACAATACTTTTGAGTATTTCTACCAGAGGGGTATTTATACGAGACAACACCACGAGGGGGTGTATACCCTCGGCCTACTGAGAAGTACTCGGACCAAGGGAGAACTCTCGACGCAAGGCCTCATAAAGGGAGGATGAGAACACTACTGAGGAGGGAGGATTTTAACACTTAGGAAATTTAGGAATGGATGAAGAAGTCTTCGAAGGGTATTTATAGCCTGAGCCAAGGCGATCAATGGCGAATCTAGCCAAGTGCTATGCAAGTGTAGGGCCAAATCATGCCAAGTACCTTATCCATCTACCCTGACCAACGCGAAATATCCTACCAACTCCGCTAGCCCAAATCGTCCAATCCGCCACATCTCTCTTCCAATGTGAGGTGACACGTGTCACCCTCCGTTGATCAAAATGTTCGTCTCTCGGAAAAATCCATAAAATAATAAATGACATGGCGAATTTTCCTACGAATGCTAATGAAACGTTTAGTCGAAGCGACTCTAATCGGGTGTTGTGCACAAATAAAAATCGGCGAAGCCAACTTTAAAGTTCAAACTTTCTCGTCGTCCCAGCGTACATACTACGGAAAATACGGGTATAACAATAAAAGTAATGCCTCGAATCTTTAAGGAGCGATTTCTTATTCTTGACTCTAAATCGTGAGTAGCGTAATTCCTTTCATGCTTGTGGCCAGGAAACATAGGCTCTAACCTTATCGTGTTGCGTCGGCTGACCTATTAAAACCCAGCGTTACAATAACCTAACCCTACGGTCTCTCGGAGGGGTTAGAAGCTATGTCGTGGTCAACTTATCTTCGATAGCTGGAAGCCTTTCTCATACTTTGAAATATTCGGGATATAATCTCGATTATGATTCTATTTCCATCTCTCTGTGCAACCAAACTTGGTCACTATACTTAGGTCGATTCCTTTGCTTGTCGTGGCTAAGACTTCACGCGATCACAATTTAGTGGGAGACTTCCTTGACCTCGTCAAGTAGTAATCCTATTATTCTCTTCCAGCTCATAGAGCTTATAGTCAGGTGTTCAATCGTAATTTGTCACGACCAGGCCAGACATGGCCCGGTGCCCTACACAGGCACCTTGCAGTATACATCGAGAGAAAATCAGCGGAACATACATGAAACTTATAAAATAAAACAGCAGTAAAGCAGCAGGTTAGCGGGTAGGGCTACCTTCTGAACATATATATCTGGCAAAGCGGTTGCCTCGCTTCCTTCTGGTGACCCGCGATATGTGACTACAGGACCTCAAGAGTTTTAACATAACAAGCGTGGTGGGACGGGGCCCGCCATACCACGAATATACATGAATCTACAACCTCGAAGCCGTACCAAGAGATAAGCCTCAGGATCAAATGGAGCTTTCCCAAGCGAGCGAGATCCTAGGCGAGGATCGCGACTGTGCACCTAATACTGCGGGCATGAGCGCAACCAGAAGAAGTCGATACAACAGTGCAGAATATGGAGCAAATAAAGTCTGATAAATAGATCGTAAGCGTACAAAGGATGTGAGGCAAGTATAAAAGTACATACGGATCTGCCATATCATTACCAACATGAACTTAATCGTACCTTATTATCTTTTCCACATTTTCAATAAAAGTTATAGTCACTTTATTACGTACGTACTTGGGAAAAATCGTCAAGTTCATTACCGTATAACACTTATCTTTCATCATAATCCGGCCTTTATGGAGGACAAATACTACGGCCAATGCGGGGGCGCGATCAAATCACGCGAAATATCAAAGCGTGCCCGTGGAATCCCCGTCACTGGCGAGCTATAAGTGTAAAATATAACCATGTAATGCGCCCGTGGCATCCTCCTTTGTCGGCGTACACATACATAATACATATATATCTCTGCCGTGGAATCATCACTTCAAGCAATTTGTAGGTGTAACATATACAACATATATATATATATATATATATATATATATATATATATATATATATATATATATATATATCTCTTGACGCGCGTGCCGAATCCTAAATCGTATAAGCGTGGCCATAACGTGCCCTCTGCGTCCCTCATCGTGAGGTGCAGTCTTCATGGGAGCTAGACCGTGGAGTAGTAATATAACGTGCCCGGAATCCTCGTCGTGGGTACGTGTCTTCATGGGAGATAGCCCATGGAGTAATAATCGTACATGCATGGTCGCGTGCCGGAATCCTCATCGTATAAGCATGGCCATGGGTAATAAAACAAATCCGAGGAATCTAACGCCTCACGGTCACGTGCCGAATCCGCATCGTATAAAGCGTGTCAGGATCGATCATAATGGAAGCATGCAGTGGAATCCCACATCATTGTCGGTACATCGAAGTAAACTTACAACAAGGCGAGGCCCTCCAGTGAGTCACGACAGCGTAAACATATAATACTTGCACTCAAAGCTATCACAAGCAAACATAGGCAAGTTCATTAAACCTTTAGACCTCCGTTTTATAAACTCATGGCACTTCGTTTCTGCACGTAAAAATCAGAATTTAACCCCAGTACTACGTGCTTCCATTCTTTTCAAAGATTCCTTTTCATATAAAACCCGAGATACTAACACGTAGTATCGAGGCTTGTGTACATTTCTCATAAGTCATTATACTTTAGAAATACATTTCTCGGCCTAAATCAAGTGACCACTTACTTTAAAGTTTTAAGCAAGTGATACCTTTAAATCAAATTGCCCTTCCTTAAATCAAGTTATTTCTTTGCTTACCTTATTATGAAAACTATTCTCTTAACCTTACATAAAGTCGTTATAACCAACTTCCCATAAAGCCGTTATAACCTTTATGGTTTAGACAAACTCATTCCTTTTATAACCAAGAAACTTATACTTTTTAAAACCAAGTATTAAATACTTTCAAATCAATTCTCTTAACTTTTAAAATACAATTAGTCTCTTAACTTTTAAGAAAACAAGTTTCTTAACTTTAGAAATCAAGTCTTTCCAAATCGAGTATTCTATACTTGTAAATCGATTCATTTCTTCATATAAGAATCAAGTCTCCTAACTTGAAAAATAAAGTCTCTTAACTTTTAAGAATTTGAGATCCATAGCCTTAAAACTTCATACGTAAATTCTTATAAGTTAAGTAACATATACTTTGATGCGTTGTGAATAAGTTATACTTATTTATAACGATCTTATTCAAGTAATACGATCTAGAAAATGTAATACAATTTTGTCTTATCTTAGCCACATGCGGATGGAGAATTCTACTCATTTTAACATAATTGATTGTCATTACATTTTCCTTTATTAGCTGCAATGGCTTGCTCGATACTTATTCTCATTAGTGCCATAAATTAGCCAAGTCAACTTGGCTCAGAAGTACCTCTAACGACTCTTACCAGCGTCCCATAAGACTGGTGGGACTTAGGATAACCTTGACAAAAACTTTACATAGAGTAAATCACACACATACCTCTTAAATTCTAAGAGTGAAGGAAACATGAAATAATACCACGTGTTTATTCCATACATAGAATCATGCCAAAGGAAGGAAGAGGTTCACATACCTCGTGACGATTATCGACAAGTAGAAAAATGCTCCAAAGTACTTGACCTTGATAGCTATTCCATCCTTCAAGTAGGATCGCTATATGTCACGACGAGCCGGGCGCGGTGCCCTACGGGCACCGCATAATCATCTGACATAATAAAGCTGCGGAAGATAAATAACACTCTTTTTAAAAACTAAGGCCAAGCGGATAAAGTTGCCATGCGTAAAATTACGAAAGGGTCTACCTGTTTAACAATGTAAAGAAACTCTGCTTGATCCACGAGATGAATACGGACCTACAGATTTGAGCGAATACTATGGCGGGACAAGGCCCGCCGTACCACGAATATACATAAACATGACAACTCGGAACATTGGAGCCGTCTCGAAATGTTGAACCCGAGGATCTAGCTCGCGGATCCACAATGCGTACCTAAACTGCGGACATGAGCGGCCCCAGAAGTCGATACAACAGTGCAGAATATGGAGCGGAAAATAAAGTCTGATAAACAAATCATAAGCGTACAAAAGAATGGCGAGGGCAAGTATAAAAGGGTACATACGGATCCTAGTGTCATTACCATCTCATGAACTTAATGGCACATCATTATCTTTTCCATTCCATTAGAGTTATAGCCAAATCTTACGTACATACTTAGGAGAAATCATTAAGTTCATTACCGTATAACTTACTTATCTTTCATAACATAATCCGGACTTTATGGAGGCGCGTATCTTACGACCCGATCGGGGCGCGATCAAATCACACGAATATCAAAGTGTGCGTGGAATCCCCGTCACTGCCAGCGATCATAAGTGTAACATATAACCATGTGGCGCCCGTGGCATCCGCCATTGTCGGCGTGCATACCTAATACGTATATATATCGCAGTGGAATCCCATCCTTCCGGCGGTAGTAGGTGTAACATATAACCATGTGGCGCGCGTGGCATCCCGCGTCCTTTGTCGGCGTACACATATACAACACACACATATATATAGCATTGGCCGTGCCGGAATCCTCGTCGTATAAGCGTGGCCATAACGTGCCCTCGGCGTCCTCATCGTGAGTGCGGTATTCATTGGGAGCTAACCCGTGGGTAATAATGTAACACGCCCGGAATCCTAATCGTGGTGCATGTCTTCGTGGGAGCTAGCCCGTGGAGTAATGTCGTACATAGCATGGTCGCGTGCCGGAATCCTAAATCGTATAAGCGTGACCATGGGTAATAAAACAAATCAGAATATAACCGCTCGCAGTCACGTGCCGGAATCCCGCGTCGTATAAGCATGTCGGATCAATCATAATGGAAGCATGCGTGGAATCCCATCACTGTCGATGCGTCGAAGCAAACTTACAACAAGACAGACCACTCCCGAGAGTCGCGACCAGCGTAAACATATAATACTTGCACTCAAGCTATCACGAGAAAACATAGGAAAGTTCATTAAACCTTTAGACTTCCATTTTATAAACTCATGGTACTTCGTTTCACGCTTAAAAATCCGAATTTAACCCAAAGTACTACGTGCTTCCATTCATTTCAAAGGTTCCTTTTCATATAAAACCCGAAGATACTAACACGTAGTATCGAAGCTTGTTACATTTCACATAGGCATTACACTTTTAAAACCAAGTATCATATACTTTCAAATCAATATTCTTAACTTCCAAAATACTTGAAGTCTCTTAACTTAGAAATCAAGTTTCTTAACTTTTAAATCTCAAGTAACTCACACCTTTTAAAACAAGTTACTTCCTTAAATCGTGTCATTTCTTCCTTTAAGAATCAAGTTTCATTACTAGAAAATAAAGTCTCTCAACCTTTTAGAGTCAAAGGTTCATAGTCTTAAAACTTCATGCGTAAATTCTTTAAGTGAAGTACATATTCATATGTGTGTGAGTAGATTATACTTGTTTATAACGATCTTATTAAAGCGACCATGATCTAGAAAATGTAATACCATTTTGTCTTATCTTAGCTTATGCGGATGGAGAATTCTACTTGTTTTAATATAATTTATCGTCATTACATTTTCCTTTATTAGCAGCTGATGGCTTGTTAGATATTTATTCTCGTTAAATGTAAATTAGCCAGTCAACTTGGCTCCAAATACCTCTAACGACTCTTACCAGCATCCCATAAGACTTGGTAAGAATTTAGGATAACAGACATAACCCTTACGTAGAGTAAATCAACATACATCTTCTTAACTTAGAGTAGAAGGAATCATGAAATAATACCACGTGTATATTCCATACATAGAATCATGTCTAAAGAAGGAAGAGGTTCACATACCTCGCCATGACGATTATCGACAAGTAGCAAAATGCTCCAAAGTACTTCAACTTTGATAGCTATTCCATCATTCAAGTAGAATCGCTATACTAGTACTTCCACTTTATAATGGCCGTAATCGTCCATTAACCTCTAACGAGCATTAGAATATTCTAAGTGCAAAGTCACTAAATTCTCACGTAAATCGGACAACACTTCCTTTGTTTCTACACACTTTGCCACCTTTTTCAAGGCGAATACAATAACCAAACACGCCACATTTAAGGCCCAACAATTCCAGCTAACCAAAGGGATTACTGCCTTAACGGAGGTGTAAAATTCTGCCCACAAATTAATATGAAACTAGTTCCATAATTAAAGCCATTCTTGACTAAACATATACAACAACACAAAGTCTTTTCCAATTCTTTTCCAATCGACTTCTTAGGTCTAACATGTTATATAGTCATAAACAACTTAACAACTACAATTTCCTTGATATATAACATGTGGCGACTTATACTTATAATCGACTTGAATTGTAATCTCAAAGCTAAACATACTAGTTTTGGATTAGGGTTCCAATATCCATAACACTTATCAACCATAATATATATATCTCATACTTGCTAATATCCATAGCTTCTGACAATAAGTAATCTCGATTACTAAAGCGACAAAATTTTACCTTTACAATCCTTATAATTTCCAAGATTCAATGTCGCTCCTTAGCAATTCTTAGCTCGCTTTCTTTCTGCTAATCCATTATTTGAAGCCTTTGAAACTCACAACCAACTTATCTTCCATTTCCAATCAAAACCTATGAAGATGCCTTAGGTTTTCGCCTTGCGACTAACGTGAAAACGCCATTTTTCCGAAATCTTTCTATTGAGATATCCTTACAATACCCTTAGGGACCTTGGGTTAAAGTCTTGTGGCTAATGGATCAAAACTACAAAATTTTTGTGTGGGATAATTACCAAACCCGAGAGCTCTTATGAACATACACAAGGTCTCTAAATTTTCTAAGTGTTAAAAGAGCTAGTATTGCACTAGTTATGTATATATAATACAATGGAGGGTCTAGATTACAACACATGTTAAATTTGGAGGGAAGAGATCAAGCCAAGTGGCCCTTGGACTAGTCAACAATGTCAAGCTCTATAATTAGCAAGACTTGGTCTTCTACCATGGTCAATGACCATAATACCCTTGCATAAATTCGACCAAGCCATGTGAGGGGGGGAGCCACGTGTCGCCCTCTCATTCGTCCATAAAATTCCGTAACCCTCGTGGGCCCCACAAAACGTAAAATTCCTCGGGTGGGCCCCACATGACCAAATCCGTAAAAATAAATTTCCATAATGATAATAAGTTCTATCCTCTTCAATTAATGCATTTTGAGAATCCAATTCTCCTCAACGAACATTTCTCCTTTCCGATGTTCGGAAGATTTTCCGTCGGAAAAACAATTCTTCCTTTCATACCAATTTCAAGTCTTGTGTTCCTTACTTACATTCTCTTAAACATGTCCTTGAATTACGGGGTGTAACACTATACTTAGTACTTCAACCTAAAATAGTCTGTCGTCCGTTAACCTCTTTACTTCAAGCGTAGAATATTCTAAGTGCTAAGTACAAATTCTACGGAAAATCGGACAACGCCTCGCTTTGTTTCTACTTACTTTGCCACCTTTTCAAGGCGAATTCAATAACCAAACACGCCACATTTAAGGCCCGATCAACACAATTAATCAATAGGGGATTACCGCCACTAGGCGTGTAAAATTCCGCCACAATTGATATCGACTAATACAAACTACTAGGCCAAATTCGCAACATGATGAGATCTGACACTACGATTCTTATCAATTTCCTTTTCAATCCAAGTTGTTAGCATAACATGATATTAAGTCATAATCGATTATAACTACTATAATCTTGAAGTAAGTAACATCGGCGATTAAATCGACCAAATTGTAATCCAACTTCAAATGGCTAATATGTCATTTGGATTTTGAAGCTCTGACAATCCATAACACTTATAAGACTTGACACATATACTTCATGCTAGCAAAAATGTAAAGCTAACAACAATACATAATCTTGTAACGCCAGAGCCAAGATTATTACCTCAGCGATTCTTAGTCGACTCGATTCGAAGTAGCTCCTTAGCACTTAGAGCCTTACAGACAACCCCGATCCATGGCGAGACCGCCAGAATATCACAAACCACTTCACCAAAACTTCCAATCAAAACCTAGAAAAGCAACTAGGTTTTCATCTTGCGACTATCACGAAAACTATCTTTTAGGGATTTTCTATTGAGATACCACTTACAATACACTTAGGAACCTTGGTTTAAAGTGGGAAGATTATTGGACAACAAACAAATTTTTTTCCTTTTCTATTTGCTAGAACCCGAGAGCACATTGCTCTTGTTCTTCAAATTCTCTTGAAAATTTGGCTAAGTGTGGACTTGTCTCACTACTAGTAGTATTATATAGTAACATGGAGGGTTGAGATTAGCACAAATGTGTGGTTTGGATGAAGTTCTTCTAAATATCAAGCTAGTGGTCCCATTGACTAAGTCAAACATGTCAAGCTTTACTACTTGCAAGACTTGTCTTCCTAACAGAGTCAAATGACCGCTTGTGCCCGTGTAATTTCGTCAAGACATCTTATAAGGGGGTGACCGTGTCGCCCATCCGTGATCACAATATTACGTTTCAGACAAATTCCATAATTAGATAAATTTTACAAGTCTACAATCTTAACATTTGGGATTCTTACGTGCGTTCTTAAAACATGTCCGTAAATATGGGGTGTAACATTCTTCCCTTTAGAAACATTAGTCCCGAATGTTCTTTAGTCAAACTTATAATTAGCGACATAGTTTCCTTTCACAACCGGCATACCAACAATGCCACACGTGGCCTAATACCTCGCTGCGCATAGCGTCATCATAAGCCCAAAAGAGATTATCTTTTAGTGCTTCCAACTCCTTACAACATATCATAGTCTCGATATAATCTGTTCATGACACTTAAACATACCACAACTTTATCATGCATACAAGTTCTAAAGGGCCAAAGACATACGAAATCATATAGGCGGTTCAAGGGCCGCTAAAGCGAGAACTTCCACCGACCTGCTGTCGCGGCTGTAGTGCATAAACATCTGCCTAGCTATGGAAGGCGAAGAACCAGCGATCGATGGCTGCGCTATCCCACCATTGCCACCTCTGGTCGGACGATCTCTCACGAAATGGCCTGGCGCCATAACAATTTGTCAGTAGTGCGACACTCCCAAAATGGAATCTACTACGGTGACCACCTTACGGGCAAAGGTGGCTTCCATGGCTCTATTCTCAAACATCGTGACACAGCCTGGAGCCACGACCTGCTCTGAATATTCCGGCGACCAAACCTCGGCGAGAATACAGGGAAGGAGCACTGCGTGTCGGCTGAAATGTGGACCTACTGCCTTTGAAATTTGTCAGCCTCGCGGTGTCTGGAACCTGATGTCACAGCCTCTTGGGTTGTCACGAGTCTAGTGACCCTCTCTCTCTGTCCTCTATCCCTGCGCATAAGCTGCATCTGGCAATATCCATACAGGGTGAAGGGCGGCTCCCGGGCATGCGATAATCATATAATGGTCTAGCCCCATCACGTAGCGGTAAACTCATCGCCATATCGCCATTGATAGTGTCGCATGCAGCCAGCGAGTCAAACTCGGGTTGTATTCACGATGGTCCTCCCATTCTGCCTCGATGACAAGAACACATCAACACGGGCTCTCCTCATTTCGGGAGGCAAAAAGTGATCAAGAAAGGCCTCAGTGAACTCATCCAAAGCTGCCGGACGAGCACCCGCCCTCTCGGCGGCTCGAGACTCAAGCCGGTTCAACCTTGATATCGGCGTGCAGGTAAAAGCTAACACGACTACGTCTCTGGGCACTACAACCCGGAAAATCCTCAGCTCTGAGGTTAGCTACACCTCATGCAGCGTTGTACCATCTTAGTCAATGAGTCGTTTGCTCTCGTAATCTCTAAACAACCCTCCGGCTGTGACTCACTGTTCAGCGCCTGCGCTTACAGGCCTGCAGTGTGCCGAGTGAAGGCATAAGCGTTACATTAGAGAGATGACCACCTACTAGGACATCTACATTGCACGATCTTAGAGTGAGAAGAATGAAACCAATCCTAAATGTCCTGACCTCACGATTATAGATGTGGTGCGCGACCTGCGATAATCAGATTACTAGACGATGCAGACACTTTCGAGGACTAAGCGCTCACGATACCACTTTTGTCGCGACCGACCGGGCGGCGTGGTGCCCTACACAGGCACCATACGGTATCATCGAGAAAATCAGCGGAACATACATGAAACTTATAAAATAAAACAGCAGTAAAGCAGCGGAGTTAGCCGTCGGGCTACCTTCGCAGACATATATACCGAAGCGGTTGCCTCTTTTCCTTCTGTGACCCACGATATGTGACTACGGACCTCTAAGAGTTTTAACATATTTGTGGCGGGACGGGGCCGCCGTACCACGAATATACATGAATCTGCAACCTCGAAGCCGTACAAGAGATAAGCCTCGGAGCAAATGGAGCTTTCCCCAATGAGCAGAGATTCTAGAGCAGGATCACCAACTTTGTGCACCTAATACTGCGGGCATAGCGCAGCCCCGAAGAAGTCGATCTAGCAGTCTGAATACGAGCGAAATAAATCTGATAAGCGGATAAGCGTACAAAAGGATAGCGAGGGCAAAGTATAAAGTATATACGGATCTGCCATGTCATTACCATATGAACTTAATCGTACCTTATTATCTTTCCACATTTTCAATAAAGTTATAGTCACTTTCTTACGTCATACTTGGGAAAAATCGTCAAGTTTATTACCGTATAACTTACTTATCTTTCATCGTAATCCCCTTTATGGAGGCGCCGAAATACTACTGACCCGATACGGGGCGCGATCAATCACGCAAATATCAAAGCGTGCGTGGAATCCCCATCACTGCAGAGCGGTATAAGTGTAAAATATAACCATGTAATGGCGCTTTGGCATCCACTGTTTGATGTGGCACAGCATACAATACATATATATATCTCACTGCAGTGGAATCGCATCACTGTACATAGGTGTAACATATACAACACAACGTATATATATATATATATATATATATATATATATATATATATATATAACGCGACGCGCGTGAATCCTAAATCGTTATAAGCGTGGCCATGCATTGCCCTCGGCGTCCGCCGTCGTGAGTGCGGTCTTGTGGGAGCTAGCCGATGGGTAGTAATATAACATGCCGGAATCGCCGTGGTAGATCGTGTCTTCATGGGGAGCTAGCCCGTGGAGTAATAATCACATGTCACGCGTAGTCGCGTGCCGGAATCCAAATCTCGTATAAGCGTGGCCATGGGTAATAAAACAAATTCGGGAATCTAACGCTCACGGTCACGTGCCGAATCCGCGTCGTATAAGCGTGTCGGATCGATCATAATGGAAGCATATCGGTGGAATCCCATCAGCGTCGATGCGTCGAGTAAACTTACAATGAGCGATGAAACCAGCGTAAGTCGACAAGCGTGACATATAATACTTGCACTCAAGCTATCACGAGCAAACATAGGCAAGTTCATTAAACCTTTAGACCTCGTTTTATAAACTCATGGAACTTCGTTTCTGCGTAAAAATCAGAGAATTTAACCCCAAGTACTACGTACTTCCATTCTTTTCAAAGATTCCTTTTCATATAAAACCGAGATACTAACACCCGTAGTATCGAGGCTTGTGTACATTTCTCATAAGTCACTATGCTTTAGAAATACATTTCGCTTCTAAATCAAGTGACCACTTACTTTAAAGCTTTAAGCAAGTGATACCTTTAAATCAAATTGCCACTTCCTTAAATCAAGTTATTTCTTTGCTTACCTTATTAGAAAACTATTCTCTTAACCTTCCATAAAACCATTATAACTTGACTTCCCATAAAGCGTTATAACATTTATGATTTTAGACAAACTCATTCCTTTTATAACGAGAGACTTATACTTTTTAAAACCAAGTATTAAATACTTTCAAATCAATTCTCTTAACTTTTAAATACAATTAGTCTCTTAAATTTTAAGAAAACAAGTTTCTTAACTTTAGAAATCAAGTCTTTCCAAATCGAGTATTCTATCTTGTAAATCAATTCATTTCTTCCTTTAAGAATCAAGTCTCCTAACTTGAAAAATAAGTCTCTTAACTTTTAAGAATTTGAGATCCATAGCCTTAAAACTTCATCGTAAATTCTTTAAGTGAAATCATATCTATATGTGTGTGAGTAGATTATACTTGTTTATAACGATCTTATTCAAGTAGCCGTGATCTAGAAAATGTAATACAATTTTATCTTATCTTAGCTTTTATGCGGATGGAGAATTCTACTCATTTTAACATAATTGATTGTCATTCTGATTTCCTATTAAAGCTGCGATGGCTTGCTCGATACTTATTCTCGTTCGTGCCATAAATTAGCCAAGTCAACTTGGCTCCAAAGTCCCTCTAACGACTCTTACCAGCGTCCCCGTAAGACTGGTAAGGACTTAGGAAAACCTTGACATAAACTTTACATAGAGTAAATCACACGCGTACCTCTTAACTTAAGAGTGAAGGAAACATGAAATAATACCACGTGTATATTCCATACATATAATCATGCCAAAGGAAGGAAGAGGTTCACATACCTCGCGGCGATTATCGACAAGTAGCAAAATGCTCCAAGTACTTCAACCTTGATAGCTATTCCATCCTTGAGTAGGATCGCTATACTTAGTACTTCAACCTAAAATGGTCGCAATCGTCCATTAACCTCTTCTTGAAGCGTAGAATATTCTAAGTGCTAAGTCACTAAATTCTACGGAAAATCGGATAACACCTCCTTTGTTTCTACTTACTTTGCCACCTTTTTCAAGTAAGATTCAATAACCAAACCGCGGCATTTAAGGCCCAATCAACCTGATTAATCAATAGGATTACGCGCACTAGGCGTGTAAAATTCGCCCCACAATTGATATCAACTAATACAAACTACTAGGCCAAATTCGCAACAATGAGATACAACACTGCGATTCTTATCAATTTCCTTTTCAATCCAAGTTGTTAGCATAACATGATATTAAATCGCGATCGATTATAACTACTATAATCTTGAAGTAAATAACGTCTGACGATTCATCTGACAAATTGTAATCGACTTGAAATGGCTAATATGTCATTTCGGATTTTAAACTACAACAATCCATAACACTTATAAGACTTGAACATATACTTCATGCTAGCAAAAATGTAAAGCTAACAACAATCTGAAATCTTGTAACACTTAAGAGCCAAGATTATTACCTCAGCGATTCTTAGTCGACTCGATTAAGAGTCGCTCGCCAGCATGAGCTTCTTAGACACTTGATCCACCACTTGAGACCATAGAATATCACAAACCACTTCCTTAAAACTTCCGATCAAAACCTAGAAAGCAACTAGGTTTTCATCTTGCGACTAATACAAAAACTATCTTTTTGGGATTTTTCTATTGAGATACCCTTACAATACACTTAGGAACCTTGGTTTAAAGTGGGAAGATTATTGGACAAACAAATTTTTTCCTTTTCTATTTGCTAGAACCAGAAACACATTGCTCTTGTTCTTTAAATTCTCTTAAAAATTTGGCTAAGTGTGGACTTGTCTCACTACTAGTAGTATTATATAGTAACATGGAGGGTTGATATTAGCACAAATGTGTGATTTGGATGAAGTTCTTCTAAATATCAAGCTAGTGGTCCCATTGACTAAGTCAAACATGTCAAGCTTTACTACTTGTAAGACTTGTCTTCCTAACAAGGGTCAAATTACCCTTGTGCCCATGTAATTTCGTCCAAGACATCTTATAAGGAGGGTGACGCGTGTCGCCTCCCGTTAATCATGATATTACGTTTTCCGACAAATTCCATAATTCCGATAAATTTTTACAAGTCTCTAATCTTAACATTTGGGATTCTTACGTACGTTCTTAAAACATGTCCTGTAAATACGGGGTGTAACATAATTCATGGTATTACAATATCCAATGGCTTGTCAAGATTTCTTATATTTCGAGTGTCTGCTCGTGCTTTCGCTTTATAATTTATTTCAAGTTGTCTGGGGTCCTTACCCCCCGTATTTTCCTACTATATGTTACACCAGTAGTTCAAGGACATGTTTAAGAGAATGTATGTATGGAACACAAGACTTGAAAAGTGCGAAAGGAAGAATTGTTTTCAAGCGGAAAATCTTAGAACGTCGGAAAGGAGAAATGTTCGTTGGTGAGAATTAGATTCTCAAAATGCATTAATTGAAGAGTATGGAACTTATTATCATTATGGAAATTTATTTTTACGGATTTGGTCATGTCGGGCCCACGAGGGTTACGGAATTTTATGGACGAATGGGAGGCGACCGTGCCACATGCGTAAGCTTAGTCGAATTAATGAGGAAAAATGGTCGTTTGACCAAAGTTTAGATGACAAAGTCTTGCAAGCTAAGAGCTTGATATTGTTGACTAAGTCGAGGGCGGCAGCGATCTCTTCCTCCGAACTTAACATGTGTTGTAATCTAGACCCTCCAATGTGTTATATATCATCCTAAGTAGCAAGACTTAGCTCACAACACTTAGAAAAATTTGAGAGACTTGTGTGTGCCATATGGGCTCTCGGCTTTGAGGCTTTTTGATCAAGAATTTTTTTCAATTGTTGTCCAATATTCACAAGACTTTAACTTGAGGTTCTAGGGTATTGTAAGGATATCTCGATGGAAAGATTTCGGAAAAAATGGCGTTTTCACGTTAGTCATGGCGAAAACCTAAGAGCATTTTCATAGGTTTTGATTGGAAATGGAAGAGGTTGGTTGTGAGCTTCTAAAGGCTTCAAATAGAGGATTGGAGCGTAAAGGAAAGGAGCTAAGAATTGCTAAGGAGCAACATTGAATCTTGGAAATTATAAGGGCTTGTAAAGGTAAAATTCTTGTCGTTTTAGTAATTAAAGATTTCTTATCATTGTAGTTATGGATATTAGCAAGCATGAGGTATATATTATTAAGTTTGATAAGCATATTGACTATTGGAACCCTAATCCGAAAACTAGTATGTTAGCCCTTAAGATTGTAATTCAATTTGGTTACTAGTTTAGTCGCCACATGTTATATAAAGAAGGAATTATAGTTGTTGAAGTTGTTTATGACTATATAACATGTTATACCTAAGAACTTGGATTGGAAAAGAATTGGAAAAGACTTTGAGTTGTTGTTTATATTAGCCGAGAATGGCTTTAAATTTGGAAATAGTTTCGTATTAATTTGTGGCGCAGAATTTTACACGTCTGTTAGGCGTGTAATCCCACTAGTTAGCTGAATTGTTGGGCCTTAAATGTGGCGTGTTTGGTTATTGAATTCGGCCTTGAAAAAGGTGGCAAAGTATGTAGAAACAAAGAAAGTGCTGTCCGATTTTCCGTAGAATTTAGTGACTTTGCACTTAGAATATTATACGTTCGAAGCTAGAGGTTAATGGACGTATTATGGCCATTTTAGGTTGAAGTACCAAGTATAGCGTATTCTACTTGAAGGATGGAATAGCTATCAAGGTTGAAATGCTGGAGCATTTGCTATTTGTCGATAATCGTCGCGAGGTGTGTGAACCTCTTCCTTCTTTTGACATGATTCTATGTATGGAATATACATGTAGTACTATTTCATGATTTCTTCTACTCTTAGAAGTTAAGAGGTATGTATGTTGATTTACTCTACGTAAAGGTTATGTCTAAGTTATCCTAAGTTCTTACCAAGTCTTATGGGGGATGTTGGTAAGAGTCGTTAGGAGGTATTTGGAGCCAAGTTGACTTGGCTAAGATTCTGGCACAAATGAGAATAAGTATCGAAAAGCCCTGCGGCGTTAATAAAGGAAAATGTATTGACAATCAATTAAGTTAAAATGGTAGAATTCTCCGTCTGCGTAGAAGCTAAGATAAGACAAATTGTATTACATTTTCTAGATCTTGGCTACTTGATTAAGATCGTTATAAATAAGTATAACTTATTCCAGCACCAAAGTATATGTTACTTAATTTAAAAGAGTTTACGTATGAAGTTTTAAGACTATGAACCTCAAATTCTTAAAAGGTTAAGAGACTTTATTTTTCAAGTTATGGGACTTGATTCTTAAAGGAAGAAATGAATTGATTTAAAAGTATAGAATACTTGATCTGGAAAGAATTGATTCCTTGCCATTTTAAAGATAAGAGACTTGATTTCTAAAGTTAAAGAAGCTTGATTTCAAAAGTTAAGAGACTTGAAGTATTTTGAAAGCTATGTGATTTGATTTGAAAATATAAGTCTCTTGGTTATAAAAGGAATGAATTTGTCTAAGACATAAAGAGTTATAACGGCTTTATGGGAAGTTGGTTATAACAACTTTATGGAAGATTAAAAGAATGGTTTTCTTCAGTAATGTAAGCAAAGAAATGATTTGAAATAAAGAAGGGCAAATTGTTTTAAAGGTACCAATTGCTTAAGGTTTTAAAGAAAGAAGTCACTTGATTTAGAAGCCTATAAATGTATTTCTAAAAAAGGTATTGTGACTTGTCTTGAAAAGTAGATATGACTTGATACTACGGTTATTAGTATCTTGGAAGTTTTATTTGAAGAATCATTTTAAAGGAGTAGAGGCACGTAGTACGTTGGGTTAAATTCCCGGATTTTATAATGACATGTTAGTGCCTTAAGTAAACAAATGAGAGTGTATATGAACAAGATAATAAGAAGTTAGGGGATTTCTTAACTTGCTTATGTAATGTATGATAAGTCGGTGGTGCTTATATTATGTATAGTAGGCGGTGGTGCTTATGTTATGTATGATAAGTCGGTAGTGCTTATGTTATGTATGATAAGTCGGTAGTGCTTATGTTATGTATGATAATGGTAGGGCTTATGTTATGTATGATGGTCGGTTGAGTTAGGGTAGAGTATAAATGAGGTAAACCCAGGCGTTATACCATACTCCGGGGTAAGAGTATAAATAAGGGTAAACCAGAGGCGTTATACCACTGGGGTAAGAGTATAAATGAGGGTAAACCCCAGGCGTTATACCACTGTTAGTGGATTTGCTACCCATGATGCGAGGAATACCTCATGCGAGTCCTTATGGGCTTATGCGGGTGAAATAGTCCCGTGCGGTAGTCTGACCTATCACGAGAATACCTCATGCGGGTCCGCGGGACCTATGCGGGTGAAATTGTCGGGGTAGGATTGCTTAATGATCTGCGGGCGGGTGGCCTGCTGATCATGAGCCTCTATTTTTATGCGTTATACCTTTATGGGCGGACTTATGTGATTTTATCGCGTCCCAGTTGGGCGGTCGTTATACCTTTATGGGCGGACTTATGTGATTTTATCGCGTCCCAGTTGGGCGTGATATACCTTCATGGGCGGACTTAGGTGACTCCATCGCGTCCCAGTTGGGCGGCGGTATAGGCGTTCCTCAGTAAAGGGCGGATTAGGTTATGCAAGATCGTAAGTTATATGTTTATGAACTTGATGAGTTTTCTTAAGTATATGCGTAAGAATTTGACTATACTCTTATGGAAAAATGGGAAAAGATAATAAGATACGATTAAGTTCACGAGATGGAAATGACACGGTAGGATCAGTATTTACCCTTTCTTTATACTTGCCCTGTCATTCTTTTATCTGATTATGATTTATTCTTGTACCTTATTTCCGTTCCATATTAATTTTGTTATGCGACCCCTTGAGGCTGCGTTCATGTCGCGAGTTTAGGTACTGTGATTGTGGATCCATGAGCTTAGGATCTGGTTGGCATTTGAGATGGCTCGATGTTCGGAGTTGTCATGGCTATGTATATTGAAGTGCAGCGGGGCCTTGTCCATAGTATTTGTTCAAATCTTAGAGGCTGTATTCATACGTAAATTTGGGTAGCTAGAGTTGTTTTACATTGTTAAGCAGTGTAGACCGCTTTGGGTAATTTTTATGTTATGGCGACCTTATCGGCAGCGCTTAGTTTTTATTTTTAAAAAGAGTGTTATTTATCTTCATGATTTATTATTGTTGTATGAATAGAAGGGTGCGGGTAGGGCACGATGCGGCCCGGGTGGTCGTGACAAAAAGTAATATCGAGCGATTAGTCCTCGGAAAGTGTCTACGGACCGTGTCTAGTAAGTCTTGATTATCGGTGTGTTGTACACCACGTCTATGTCAGGAGCTGCATGACATTTAGGATTAGTTTCCATTCTTCTCACTCACGAGATTGTGCGATAGAGGCATGTTGTTAGGGTCGTCTCTCACCAACGAGTTATATTGATTGTAGCTACGAGAAAGCGATGACCGGGAAGGACTATGTGGATTGCGTATCGGGTTAGTAATGATTATAGTATAGTTGGTATTATGACATCTGACTATACGGAGTTATGTATGAAGTCGGGCAGCGTGTTGCCTAGAATGATTTTTAGATTACAGAGTTGGTAAAGACTAACTAGATACCGAGGAAGGTATGGAGCAGTTGATGAATTCGCCAAGGTCTTGTGTTTTATTTTGAGATAATTGGGAAGGATGGTATGCGATTGGGAAGTGAATCCTTAGAAGTCATGTTAAGAAACCTAATGGAATACCATGTTAATATATTAAGCTATGTGGTAGGCTTAAGAGAATTATGCGGATGAGGTCAGTATAGAGTAAGTAATGGTTGTGGCCAGAGACAACATGATTATGGTATTATGAGAAGTTATTGTACCGTTCTGAGGGAGTAAGGTAGGCTTGGAGCATGGAAATTTCGAGCCTAAGAATGTTGATGACATTGAGACCTTAGATGTACAAGGTCTTCTCGGGTAGAAAGATTTATTATAAACGAGAATAAGAGTTAAGTCTGACGGTGGGGCGGGGTGAGGACTGTGCGGGTCGCCCATGCTGAAATGGAGTAGGATCGGTTGGTAGTAGTTAAAGCTCACGTGGCGAGTCACGAGTGCAAGGCCAGTCTAGTTAATTGTTTCACGGGTTCGTGGGCGCGTTCCACGAAACCAGGTTGTGAGCCGAAAATGGCCTTATGTTGTTTAAAGAGTGACTCAAAGATTGGGGCGAGAATCGGTATGGGGTTATGTATGTATGCTAGTATGAGTTGGAAATGCGGAAATAGTGCGACGATAAGAAGGATAGCAACAGTGTAAAGGAATAGAGCACGAATGCATAAGAACCTTTCAAGGTAACTACGAACCGTGAGTGTTTGGGGTGGTAGTGGCGGGTATATGAGATTTGCCGGTGATGATCTGATCGTCGGACACTAGTAGACCTAGTAGAGATGATTATGACGGACTTTGAGGTCATTATGAGTATGGACTAGTTGGCTTCGTGAGTACCAAGGTTGACATCTTAGTATAAATATTGTTATGTGGTCATGGGTGGCATATGTTGTAAGAAGGGTGTAGTAAAAGGAGACTATGTCGCTCTAGTGGGTGGACTCAGAAAGAACATTCGAGGCGAATGTTTCTAAGGGGAAGAATATTACACCCGTAGTTCAAGGACATGTATAAGAGAATGTATGTAAGGAACAAAGACTTGAAAAGTGCGAAAGGAAGAATTGTTTTTAAACGGAAAATCTTAGAAACGTCGGAAAGGAGAAATGTTCGTTGGTGAAATTAGATTCTCAAAATGCATTAATTGAAGAGTATGGAACTTATTATCATTATGAAATTTATTTTCTGGATTTGGTCATGTGGGGCCCACAGAAATTTCGTTTTGTGGGGCCATGAGATTCTGAATTTTATGGGTGAATGGGAGGGAGACATGTGGCACCACATGGCTTAGTCGAATTAATGCAAGGAAAAATGGTCATTTGACCAAAGTTTAGATGACAAAGTCTTTGCAGTAAGAGCTTGATATTGTTGACTAAGTCGAGGGCGGCAGCTTGATCTCTTCCTCAAACTTAACATGTGTTGTAATCTAGACCCTCCAATGTGTTATATATCATCCTAAGTAGCAGACTTTGCTCAAACATAGAAAAATTTGAGAGACTTGTGTGTGCCATATGGGCTCTGAGCTTTGAGGCTTTTGATCAAGAATTTTTCAATTGTTGTCGAATATTCCTAAGACTTTAACCCAAGGTTCTAGGGGTATTGTAAGGATATCTCAATGGAAAGATTTGGAAAAAGCAGCGTTTTCACGTTAGTCATAAGCGAAAACCTAAGGCATTTTCATAGGTTTTGATTGGAAATGGAAGAGAGGTTGGTTGTGAGCTTAAAAGGCTTGAATAGAGGATTGGAGCGTAAATGAAAGGAGCTAAGAATTGCTAAGGAGCGACATTGAATCTTGGAAATTATAAGGGCTTGTAAAGGTAAAATTCTTGTCGTTTTAGTAATTAAAGA
Source organism: Przewalskia tangutica (assembly GCA_029844215.1). NCBI lineage: Eukaryota > Viridiplantae > Streptophyta > Magnoliopsida > Solanales > Solanaceae > Przewalskia > Przewalskia tangutica. The sequence goes on along the minus strand of CM056729.1, from coordinate 80,519,439 downwards.
TTTCTTATCATTGTAGTTATGGATATTAGCAAGCATGAGGTATATATTATTAAGTTTGATAAGCATATTGACTATTGGAACCCTAATCCGAAAACTAGTATGTTAGCCCTTAAGATTGTAATTCAATTTGGTTACTAGTTTAGTCGCCACATGTTATATAAAGAAGGAATTATAGTTGTTGAAGTTGTTTATGACTATATAACATGTTAGACCTAAGAACTTGGATTGGAAAAGAATTGGAAAAGACTTTGAGTTGTTGTTTATATTAGCCGAGAATGGCTTTAAATTTGGAACTAGTTTCGTATTAATTTGTGGGGCAGAATTTTACACGTCCTGTTAAGGCGTGTAATCACTGATTAGCTGAATTGTTGGGCCTTAAATGTGGCGTGTTTGGTTATTGAATTCGGCCTTGAAAAGGTGGCAACGTATGTAGAAACAAAGAAAGTGTTGTCAGATTTTAAGTAGAATTTAGTGACTTTGCACTTAGAATATTATACGTTGAAGCTAGAGGTTAATGGGCGTATTATGGCCATTTAGGTTGAAGTACCAAGTATAGCGTATTCTACTTGAAGGATGGAATAGCTATCAGGTTGAAGTACTTTGGAGCATTTTGCTATTTGTCGATAATCGTCATGAGGTATGTGAACCTCTTCCTTCTTTTGACATGATTCTATGTATGGAATATACATGTAGTACTATTTCATGATTTCTTCTACTCTTAGAAGTTAAGAGGTATGTATGTTGATTTACTCTCGTAAAGGTTATGTCTAAGTTATCTAAGTTCTTACCAAGTCTTATGGGGATGTTGGTAAGAGTCGTTAGGAGGTATTTGGAGCCAAGTTGACTTGGCTAAATTCTGACTTACAAATGAGAATAAGTATCGAACAAGCCAATGCAGCGTTAATAAAGGAAAATGTATTGACAATCAATTAAGTTAAAATGAGTAAATTCTCATCTGCATGGAAGCTAAGATAAGACAAAATTGTATTACATTTTCTAGATCATGGCTACTTGATTAAGATCGTTATAAATAAGTATAACTTATTCCATGCACCTTTTAAGTATATGTTACTTAATTTAAAAGAGTTTACGTATGAAGTTTTAAGACTATGAACCTCAAATTCTTAAAGGTTAAGAGACTTTATTTTTCAAGTTATGGGACTTGATTCTTAAAGGAAGAAATGAATTGATTTAAAAGTATAGAATACTTGATGCGGAAAGAATTGATTCCTTGCCATTTTAAAGATAAGAGACTTGATTTCTAAAGTTAAGAAGCTTGATTTCAAAAGTTAAGAGACTTGAAGTATTTTGAAAGCTATGTGATTTGATTTGAAAATATAAGTCTCTTGGTTATAAAGGAATGAATTTGTCTAAGACATAAGAGTTATAACGGCTTTATGGGAAGTTGGTTATAACAACTTTATGGAAGATTAAAAGAATGGTTTTCTTCAGTAATGTAAGTAAAGAAATGATTTGAAATAAAGAAGGGCAAATTGTTTTAAAGGTACCAATTGCTTAAGGTTTTAAAGAAAGAAGTCACTTGATTTAGAAGCCTATAAATGTATTTCTAAAAAAAGTATTGTGACTTGTCTTGAAAAGTAGATATGACTTGATACTACGGTTATTAGTATCTTGGAAGTTTTATTTGAAAGAGAATCATTTTAAAGGAGTAGAGGCACGTAGTACGTTGGGTTAAATTCCCGGATTTTATAATGACATGTTAGTGCCTTAAGTAAACAAATGAGAGTGTATATGAACAAGATAATAAGAAGTTAGGGGATTTCTTAACTTGCTTATGTAATGTATGATAAGTCGGTGGTGCTTATATTATGTATGGTAAGCCGGTGGTGCTTATGTTATGTATGATAAGTCGGTAGTGCTTATGTTATGTATGATAAGTCGGTAGTGCTTATGTTATGTATGATAAGCCGGTAGGGCTTATGTTATGTATGATGGTCGGTTGAGTTAGGGTAAGAGTATAAATGAGGGGTAAACCCCAGGCGTTATACCGCTTCTCGGGTAGAGTATAAATGAGGGTAAACCAGGCGTTATACCACTTCTCGGTAAGAGTATAAATGAGGTAAACCCAGGCGTTATACTGGCACTTCTCGGGGTAAGAGTATAAATAAAGGGTAAACCCGAGGCGTTATACCACCCGGGGGTAAGAGTATAAATGAGGGTAAACCCAGGCGTTATACCACACATTAGTGGATTTGCTACCCGTGATGCGAGGAATATCTCATGCGAGTCCTTATGGGCTTATGCGGGTGAAATAGTCCCGTGCGGTAGATCTGACTATCGAGGAATACCTCATGTGGGTCCACATGACCTATCGCGGGTGAAATAGTCGGGGTAGGATTGTAATGATCTGCGGGCGGGTGGCCTGCTTTGATCATGAGCCTCTATTTTTATCACGATATACCTTTATGGGCGGACTTATGTGATTTTATCGCGTCCCAGTTGGGCGGTCGGTTATACCTTTATGGGCGGACTTATGTGATTTTATCGCGTCCCAGTTGGTAAGGCGGTATACGCCGTGGGCGGACTTAGGTGACTGTCGCGTCCCAGTTGGTAAGCGATGTAAGCGTTCCTCGTAAAGGGGCGGATTAGGTTATGCAAGATCGTAAGTTATATGTTTATGAACATGATGAGTTTTCTTAAGTATGCGTAAGAATTTGACTATACTCTTATGGAAAAATGGGAAAAGATAATAAAGTGCGATTAAGTTCACGAGATGGAAATGACACGGTAGGATCTGGTATTTACCCTTTCTTTATACTTGCCCTGTCTTTCTTTTATCTGATTATGATTTATTCTTGTACCTTATTTTCAGTTCCATATTAAATTTTGTTATGCTGACCCCGCCGAAACTGCGTTCATGTCATGAGTTTAGGTACCTGATTGTGGATCATGAGCTTAGGATCTGGTTGACATTTGAGATGGCTCGAATGTTCGGAGTTGTCATGGCTATGTATATTGAAGTGCAGCGGGGCCTTGTCATCATAGTATTTGTTCAAATCTTAGAGTACATGTATTCATCGTAATTTGGGTAGCTAGAGTTATTTTACATTGTTAAGCGGTGTAGACCGCTTTGGGTAATTTTTATGTTATGGCGACCTTATCGGCTTGGCCTTAGTTTTTTTTTAAAAAGAGTGTTATTTATCTTATGATTTATTATTGTTGTATGAATAGAAGGCGCGGGTAGGGCACGATCGCGGCCGGGGTGGTCGTGACACTATCCTTCTCGTCGATCAGATGTTACCACGCTTTCCTCGAGGTTCTCTTACGCCCGTCATTTACTAATAGTCTTTACACTGATGCAGGGTAATCATATCTCGTGCAACTTACATAACCATAGTTGCGTTCTCTTTTATCATTCTGGTCATAACCCTTCCTTATGCTTATTATAAGCAAAAGTATTTCTATCTTGATTCATAATCATACAGTTTCATGCATGCGTACTACCTGCATTAATATCCTTACGACACTTCCTCTGCCATTTCCTAACGTTGTTCTCGATTACTGACGCAATACTTTTCCCACGGTTATCTAAAGCGTAACCTATGGCGTGGCGATCTTGAAGACCTTACGGTCTCGTATCCTTCGTCTAACAACATGGGTACCATAACCCCATGTCGTAAAACTATCCTTTCGTGGGAGAGAACTTATCTCACTTTCAAAATCTTAATCATCAGCGCGCCTTATAATCGTATAGATTTTCAAAACCTACAGCGATGTCTTGTTTTTCATGAGCGACTTACTTATCTTATTCTTGCTTGCGCACTTTCAGAAATTATCAGGAAGGTCGTGGCCTGACCGCCACAAGCCAACTCGAAGTACCCCGAGGGCGCTTAACATAAAACTCCTTCAAATTCAATTACTACTTTCGCCTGCGTGATTACTCGAATGAACAAGTCACGAACTTATTAAAAACAATGATGTCAAAGAAGGAAGGATAATTCATGGTTACCACCACTTCCCTTCCTTTCCACTCGATAATCGGCACGGCGGAATCGAACAAATCTCTCTCTGCGATCAGCGTTGGAATAACAAGAGGCGGTAGCAGTACCGTAATGTCCTCGAAGTCTGTCATACGCGACTCTGCTGGAGTGCTGAAGGGTCAAACGGTGTATCATCGTGAGCGATTATTATATGCCAGCTAAGCTACCACCCGTCACTCGCGGGTGTAGTCGCCTCGAAAGGTTCTCATGGATTCGGGCTCTATTCCTTTACACTTGGTTGCTCTCTTTCTCGGCTGGTCATACTCCTTGGTGCTTCAAACTTATACTAAGCGTCGTCATAACTTCCACACTAAATCGGCCTCCGATCTTTGGAGTTACTATATTAAACAATATAAGACCATTTCGGCTCTCATGACACGGTTCGGTGGAATCGTCCACGAACGTAAAATGAAAAACTAGACTTGGGCACTTGCGCCCCGTGACCTGTCGCGTGGCGGGACTTCTGCGAATTGATCGGCTCATGTAGGCTATGGGGTGACGTAATAGTCCTCGACCCCTTGCGTCGTACTTAACTCTTACCCTTAGTCTGAATTGAATCTTATACCCGAGAAGGCCTCATATACATAAGGTCTCGGCGGTTATCACTATTCTTAGGCTAGCAATTCCCATGCTCCAAGCCTATCTTATTAGTCCCCCCGTAAACGGGAAAAATGGCTTCTCATAAACTCTCAATCGTGTTGCCTTAATCATAACAACCATAATTACTCTATACGGATCTCATCCGTACAATTCTCTTAAGCATACCACGTAGCTGAATCTATTAACATAGTCTTCCATTAAGTACCTTAACAGGACTTCTTAAGGGTTAACTACCTGTCAGACATTTCATCGTTTCCTAATTATATCAAATTGTACATAACCATGATGAGAATTCATTAACGCTTCATACCTTCCGGTATCTATTTTGTCATACGATTCTGGTAATCTTTAAGCATTCGAGTGACCCGTATGTGACCCTCGTAAATAAATCCGTGTGGTTATGCGTCATTATACCAACTACACGACAATTGTTACCAACTTTGGATCGCGATCCATAATCATACGGGTCGGCTTACGCCGCTTCTCATTTGCAATCAGCGTAACTCGTTAGGGAGGCGACCTAACAACAACGGCTCTATCGCGCGATCTCGGTGAGAAAAATGAAACCAATCCTAAATGTCCTGCAACCTCACGATTATAGATGTGGTGCGCGACAGCGATAACGAGACTCTACTGAACGGTGCGTAGACACTTTCAGAGACTAAGCGCTCACGATACCACTTTTGTCACGACCCAGGCCGGGCGGCGGTGCCACTACACAGGCACCGCTTCAGTATCGTCGAGAGAATAGCGGCGGAACATACACAACTCGTAAAAATACTTAGACATTAAATATCAGGGCTGGCGATAAGGCCACGCCAGTAAAATGTACATAACGAAAACATCGATTACATTTTTTCTTTATAACGATCCTGGCAACGACTCTGAGACCTCTAAAAATAACAAGTGTGATGGGGCGGGGCCGCCATACCCGTGAATGTACAACAGAGCAATACCGAGGATCAGAACGAGGATAAGCCTCGGAGTAATGGAGCTTCTCAGCGGTGAGCAGTGATCTAAGAGTGAGGATCGACAACTATATACTCTATCTGCGGCGTGAGCATGACCAGAAGGAGTCGATGACAACATGTACCAAGTATGTGAAACTGAAAGTACTGTAATGAAACCATAAAGTCTAAAATAAAGCTGGAGACATGTATGATAACTCAAATAACAGTACATTGTGCCTAACTAACAATGAGAGTAAACAAGTGTATACTTTACTGCATAAAAATAGGAGGCTCATGATCAAAGTAGGGTCGCGCGGTAGTATCATTAAGCAATCCTACTCACAGGACTATTTCACGCATGAGTCCTGCGGACCAGCGTGAGTAATTTCCTCGCATAGGCGTATCTGCCGCGCCGTGGTCGTATGGACCGCGTGAGATAATTTCCTCGCGTAGGATTGATCGCCCGCGTAGGACTATTTCACGCGCCAGCCTACGGACTCGCATGAGGTATTCCTCGCATCATGGGTGTCACGACTCGACACCGGACCGCGGCGGTACTGCACAGCGCCCGTTTGGTATACATCGGAGAATAGCGGCGGAACATACCTGACTCAAAAAAAAATACTTGGACGATGAACATCAGCGATCCGGCTATAAGGACACGCCAGTAACATACAAATTTAAAGCGATGCATCTACGTTCTTACAACCCAATCCACAAATGTGACTCGGACCTCAAGAATAACAAGCGTGGCGGGGCGAGCCGCCGTACCCGTGAATGTACAACCGACAATACTAGGGATAAGCCTCCGAAGTAAATGAGCTTCTCAACAGTTGAACAGTGATCCTAAGTGTTACACCCTGTAAGTCCACGACATGTATAAGAGAATGTACGTAAGGAATCAAGACTTGAAAAGGATACGAAAGGAAGAACTGTTTTCAGAGCGGAAAATATTAGAAACGTCGGAAAGGAAAAATGTTCGTTGGTGATAATTAGATTCTCAAAGGCATTATTGAAGAGGATGGAACTTATTATCATTATGGAAATTTATTTTCTGATTTGGTCATATGGGGCCCACAGGAATTTTACGTTTGTGGGGCCCGCGAGTTCTGAGAATTTTATGGACGAATGGGAGGGCAACACGCGGCACCCTCCCCCATATGGTCTTGGACGAAATTGCAAGGGTAGAATGGTCATTGACCATTGAAGATGAACAAGTCTTGCTAGCTTGAGATTGTTCACATCGAAACTTGTCCACAGCTAATTAATTAATGTTCTTAATCCAAACCACACATGTGTTGTTATCTAAGCCCTCCGTTGTATTATATATACACAACTAGTATCAAGACAAGGTCTTCACTTAGAAAAATTTAGAGATCATTCTTGTCTTTAAAGTTGCTCTCGAACTTTGCTATTTTCAACACAAATTTTTGTAGTTTTGATCCATTATTCACAAGACTTTAACTTGAGGTCCTAAGTGTATTGTAAGGATATCTCGATAGAAATATTTGGGAAAAACGACATTTTTACGTTAGTCATGGCGAAAACCTAAGATGTTCTTGACTTTGAAGATGGAACTTGAAGAGGAGTTCTTGTGAGCTTAAGGAGTGCTTGGAGCGTATTGGAACATAATAAAAGGAGCTAAGAATTGCTAAGGAGCGACTTTGAATCTTGGAAATTTTAAGGGCTTGTAAAGGTATAAATCTTGTCGTTTTAGCAATTAAAGATTTCTTATCATTGTAGTTATGAATATTAGCAAGCATGAGGTATTTAGTATGAAGTTTGATAAGTGTATTGTCTATTGGAACCCTAATCCGAAAACTAGCATGTTTAGCCTTAAGATTACAATTCAAGTTGATTATTAGTTTAAGTCGTCACATGTTATATAAAGAAGGAATTATAGTTGTTGAAGTTGTTTATGACTATATAACATGTTAGACCTAAGAATATTCTACGTTCGAAGCTAGAGGTTAATGGACGTATTATGGCCATTATAGGTTGAAGTACTAAGTATAGCGTATTCTACTTAAAGGATGGAATAGCTATCAAGGTTGAAGTACTTTGGAGCATTTTGCTATTTGTCGATAATCGTCGCGAGGTATGTGAACCTCTTCCTTCTTTTGACATGATTCTATGTATGGAATATACATGTGGTACTATTTCATGATTCCTTCTACTCTTAGAAGTTAAGAGGTATGTATGTTGATTTGCTCTACGTAAAGGTTATGTCTAAGTTATCCTAAGTTCTTACCAAGTCTTATGGGGGATGTTGGTAAGAGTCGTTAGGAGGTATTTGGAGCAAAGTTGACTTGGCTAATTTACGGCACGAATGAGAATAAGTATCGAACAAGCCATTGCAGCGTTAATAAAGGAAAATGTAATAACAATTAATTAAATTAAAATGAGTAGAATTTTCCATCTGCATAGAAGCTAAGATAAGACAAAATTGTATTACATTTTCTAGATCATGGCTACTTGAATAAGATCGTTATAAATAAGTATAACTTATTCAATTCAAAGTATATGTTACTTAATTTAAAGAGTTTACATTATGAAGTTGTAAGACTATGAACCTTAGACTCATAAAAGGTTGAGAGACTTTATTTTTCAAGTAATGAAACTTGATTCTTAAAGGAAGAAATGACATGATTTAAGGGAAGTAACTTGTTTTAAAAGGTGTGAGTTACTTGAGATTTCAAAGTTTAGAAACTTGATTTCTGAAGATAAGAGACTTGAAGTATTTTGAAAGTTAAGAAAATTGATTTGAAAGTATATGATACTTGGTTTTAAAAGTATAAGTCTCTTGGTTATAAAAGGAATGAATTTGTCTAAAACCATACAAGGTTATAACGGCTTTATGGGAAGTTGGTTATAACGGCTTTATGGAAGGTTAAGAGAATGGTTTTCTCTAATAATGTAAACAAATAAGTAACTTGAAATAAGGAAGGGTCACTTGATTTAGAAGCCGAGAAATGTATTTCTAAAAGTGTAGTGACTTATGTGAAATGTAAACAAGCCTTGATACTACGGGTGTTAGTATCTTGGGGTTTTATATGAAAAGGAATCTTTTGAAAAGAATGGAAGTACGTAGTACTTTGGGTTAAATTCCCGGATGTTTTATGTGAAACGAAAAGTGCCTTGAGTATATAAAATGAAAGTCTAAAGATTTTATGAACTTGCCTATGCTTGCTTGTGATAGCCTTGAGTGTAAGTATTATATGTTTCTGTAGTGACTCTCGGTTGGAGGGCGGTGTCTTGTTAATAATTTACTTGGGCGTCTGAAGCGGTGTGGAGGCTTCCAGGTATGCTTCCATTGTGATTGATCCTTGGACATGCTTACTCGATGTAGGATTAGGGGCATGCGACCGGGATGCAGGTTAGATTCGGATTGTTCTTATTACTCTTTGGACATGCTTATCTGATGAGGATTAGGGCGTACTACCGGGGCGGGTTAGATTCGGTTGTTTATTACCCGTGGCCATGCTTATCGATAGCCAGTTAGGCGTCGACCGTGTTATGTCGACTATTACTCGTAGACTAGCTCGTGAAGACATGTACCGAGATGAGGATTCACGGGCGTATTATATCGATTATTACCACTATGGCCATGCTTATCGATGAGGATTCGGGGCATGCGACCGTATTATGTACTATTACCCATGGATTAGCCTCAGTGAAGTCATGTACGAGATGAGATTACAGGCATGAGATATATATATATATATATATGTATTGTATATGTGTCTGTAAACGCAGTGAGGTAGGATGCCGGCGCGTCACGTAGTTATATGTTACAACATAGTTATCGTGATGATGAGGATTCCAGGCGGGAGATATATATATGCATGGTATATGTATGCGCCAGCGGTGAGGTGGGATGCCGCAGCGCGTCACGTAGTTATAGTTTACACTTATAGTATCGGCGATGATGGGGATTCCACGGGCACTCTTTGATATTTCTGGGCTTGAGACCCTGCTGGACTATGTGATGATATTTGAGGCTTGTGTCCATGTACAGTGTGACTATTGTTCATGTGTTGAAATAGTATGTACAATTAAGCGACTTTCATTACTTTCACTTGATGGGCGAGTGTCTTATTATTTTGGTTATAATACATGTCTCGACTTTATATATGTTATGATTTCATTCTGATATTTTGATTTCACATGCGCGATGCATATTTTATCTTGACCTCCTTGAAGCTGCGTTAAATGTCCGCGAGTTTAGGTACGATTGTGGATCCATGAGCTTAGGATCTGGTTGACATTTTGAGTGGCTCGATGTTCGGAGCTTGTCATTATGGCTAGGTATATTGAAGTGCGGCGGGGCCTTGTCCGTCATAACATTGTCAAATCATAGATGTTTGTATTAAATACGTAGGTTGGGTAGTTAAGTTGTTTTACATTGTTAAGCGATGTAGACCACTTCGGGTAAATTTTTATGTTATGGCGACCTTATCATTGGCCTTAGTTAAAAAAATTGTTATATATCTTCATGATTTATTATGTTGTATGAATAGAAGGGTCTTCGGGTAGGGCACGATGCGGCCAGGGTCGGGTCGTGACACTAAAGTGAGATCGTAACTTTGTATACTCTACATGCGGCATGAGCATGACCCCGATGGAAGTCGATCCTGCATGTACCAAATATGTGGCCCGAAATGCTTGTAGTGAAATCATAAGTCTTAAAATAAAGTGGAGACATGTATGATAACTCGAATAAACGATGCTGTGCCTTACTAACAATGAGAGTAAACAAGAGTATACTTTCTTGCATAAAAATAGGAGGCTCGTGATCAAAATAGGGTCACGCCCATAGTATCGATGGCGATCCTACTCTTGGGACTATTTCACGTATAGGCCGTATGGACGCGTGAGGTAACCCGCCGCATGGCGTATCGCGCATAGGTCGTGTGGACCCGCATGAGGTAACTTTCTCGCATAGGACTATTTCACCCGCATGAGCCCTACGGACTCGCATGAGGTATTCCTCGCATCATGGGTAACAAATTCGCGGAATATGCAAATGCCTGAGCACGAGGAATGACCAGTAATGAACAATATATACGTTATACCGTATTTCCAGTATGTATGTGAGGGCGTCGTACATTTGTACAAACCCTAATTAGGTTAAGGATGGAATTGTGAACTTTCAACGGAAAGATTAGAACCTTGTGAAGGAAATTCTACGTTTTTAATATCTTAACGATTGCAGTTTTTAGAGAGGCGAAATATTTTGGACCAATAGGAGGCGACATGTGTCACCCTTAGTTGGCATGGGTTGGGCGAAAATGTTGGGCTTGTGGACAAGTCAAAGGTCAAGTCTTGGAAGATATTTCTTTGGGTGAGTGGGAGTAGGTGAGGGCGATTTTGTGGGCAAGTGGGGGCTTGCCTTGGGCGTTTTGTGCCTAGTGGAAGGCCACGTGGCTCTTTGTTGTGGGGACATATGTCCCGATGTTGTGGTGGACATATGTCCCAGGTTGTAGTGGACACTTGGTGGAAGACTCACTCGCGCAAGTTATCAATCTTCGCCTCCACTTGCTTTGATCTTGGCCATTGATTGGCCTATAAATACCCTCCAGTGCAGACTAAATCTTCATCCCTTAAACATTTTCCAAGTCTCAAAATCCATCTCCCCCTCTTAGCTCGTCCAAACTCCACTCCCTTTGTGAAGCCGCGGAAACACCCCACTTCCTAGTTGTTCTTGTGAAATACCCACTTGGTAGAAAAATACTCTCAGTATTGTTGTTATTCAAAATACCTTAGCGAATACCTTGTAGTATTCAAAAGTTACCTCTATACTAAAAGCCCAAAATAATAATTTATATCCATTAGTCCAAAAGCAGAAACCACAGGAAAATCTTCATTGTTGGTTGAAGTATTAATTAGAAGTTGTATAGAACTTCTAAGGGTTTCTTGGAGAATTGGGCGTACAAATTAGGAGCTAAACCTTGCTCGGGATGGAAGCTTTAATCTAGGATAATTTTGGGCTTATCGAGGTAAATATCTTTGTCCTTATTGTAATTGGAAATTACATATAGTAGTTTAAATTGAGTATAAGATATAGAAGGATGGTATTAAAGAAGAGAATCGGTAATTACATAGAATTTGTATTCTGATAGACTTGAGTAGTTTGTGGTAGGGAAATCTTGCCCAATTTTAGTAGAATAGAGAACATACGCTTAGAATATTCTCTGAGTAGTCTAGGCGTTGATAGGCGTGTTTGACTATTATAGGTTGATACTCTGCGCGCGACATATTCGACTTGGCGGTGGATTTAGTAGGAGGTATGTGATTCTTCCTATCTATTGAGCATGATATTTTAAAAGAATATATATAGTGCGGTGGCGTCGTGTGTTAATGAGCGTGGTTTTACTTGATGTCTTTTGACTTAAGTTTTAAATAATAAGAATCTTGAAGTATTTCAAAAGAATTAAGAATCGTTTGTGAAAGAAGAGTAATACTTGGTTTTAAAAGCTTAAGAGTTATACTAGCTTTATGGGAAGTTAGGTATAACGACTTAAGAAGATAAAAGGCAGTTTACTTAATTGTTTATGAAAGCCTTGTATTGATTTGAAATGAGAATAAGTATCGAACAAACCACTTTGCGGCGCTAATAAAGGAAAATGTATTGACTAATTAAGTATTATTAAAACCGGTGAAACCTCCATCTGCATAGAAGCTAAGATAAGACAAAATTGTATTACATTTTCTAGATCATGCATTTGCTTTAATAAGATTTTTATAAACAAGAATAACTACTCACACATAAGGTATATGTTACTCGATTGTTTTAAAAGAGATTCGTTATTTGATTAAGACTATGAACTATGAGATCTTTCGGAGTAAAAGACTTGAGTATATTTTAATTGAAACTTGAACTTTTGGAAAAGAATGTTATTACTTGATTTTAAAAAAGGAAAGTGTTTGTGATTTAAAAGGAAAGTATGGTATTATCTTAATCTGTCTTAAAGAGAGTTTAAATGTTATAGTCAATTTGATACAGAGTCCATAGGATGGGCAGAATGTATTCCACCCGATTTGATCTGAGTCCATGAGATGGACCGAATATATTCCACGTTTGATCAGAGTCCATGGGATGGGCCAGGGAATATATTCCACCGGTTTGATCCCGATTCCATGAGATGGGCCAGGAATGTATTCCACGCGTTTGATCACAGAGTCCATGGGATGGGCCAGAATGTATTCCACGGATTTGATCTGAGTCCATGAGATGGGCCGGGAGATGTATTCCTGCGTTTTGATCAGGAGTCCATGGGATGGGCCAGGAATGTATTCCACCGATTTGATACGAGTCCATGAGATGGGCGGGAATGTATTCCACGCGTTTTGATCAGAGTCCATGGGATGGGCGGGAATATATTCCACCGATTTGATCTGAGTCCATAGGATGGGCCGGGAATGTATTCCACCGATTTGATACCGATTCCATGAGATGGGCCAGGAATGTATTCCATCTGATCCCGTGTGAGTCCGTGAGATGGGCCGGGAATGTGACCATGCGATTCCACCTCGAGTCCCGTGGGATGGGCGAGACATGTTATCGTATCACCACGATTTATACCTAGGCTGGCGGTGAGGAAGAGTTCCACGGGCGTGAGGATGACTTGAGGCGTGAGTCCACAGCCGGCAACATCGCTTTTATGTTGTGAGCGTAGTTTGTTATCATACATATCTCTGTTTTATTTTAAGTTATGATTTAGTTCTGATATTTCGATTTCAATACTTAGTACTGTTATGCTTGACCTCGCCGAGGCTGCGTTCATCTGCAGTAGAGAGTACATCGGTTGATCCTCGCTCTTAGGATCACGATTCGGCGTATTAGGAAACTCAGTTTCTCGGAAGCTTATCTTTTGGTATATTTTCCCAGTTTGTAAGTTCTTGTACATTCGGGGTATGGCGGGGCACTGTCGTCATAGTTGTTGTAAAAATCTTAGAAGTGCATGAAATCTTGTTGTGGCGAGAATTTGTAAAAGGATGCTTGTTCAAGTGCATATATATATATATCTTGAAGCGACTTTTCTCGAATAAATTGTTTCGCTTCATTTGTTTTATCTGTATGTTTTATTTCATTGGTTTTTCTCGATGTTGTATCACTAGGGTGCGGGTAAGGCACGATCCAGAGCCGGATCGGTGCGTGACAAAAGTGATATCGAGCGATTAATCCTCGGAAAGTGTCTGACCAGTGTCTAATAAGTCTTGATTATCGATGTGTTGTGCACCACATCTATGTCGGAAGGCTACGAGACATTTAGGATTAGTTTCCATTCTTCTCATTACGAGATCGTGCCTTAGAAGGCATGTTATAAGTTGGACCCTCAGCGTATTTCGTTTTTACGATTATGCCTCGCGCAAGCAGCGGGCCGAGATGGACAGCGGCGAGGAGGCGCTAGTAGAGATCTGAGAGAATGCAGCGCGAGCCGGTCATTACGAATAGTGCTTGACGGCGAGTTTTGCGGCGCCGCCCAGCCGAGTTTAGAGCGCGGCGATGTTGCTGAGACCACGATACTGAGCCTCAGGTCCAGCGGCTGGAAGCGAGAGGTTGAGTACAAAGAGATGGCGATTCTTGGCGAGGATCATGGCGAACATGAGATAAGTTTGGATCACGATTCGATTCGATGGTACCATGGTTCACGAGATCGGATAGTTTGAGGCTACGAGATTTTACGAGTTGTAGCCGCGAGTTACTGGTGAGGCACGAGGATGATCGCGGAGTTCATCAAGCGATTCTGACGGATCGTGAGTGATCAAGCTTGGAGGCAGTCGGTGGTCTTAGGTTCGCGTCGGTGCGCGTGATCTGCGATCGTGGTTTGATCGTGGGAGCTGTCAGGAGAGTATGCACTTCCGACCATATGGGCGAGTTCGAGGGCATTTCTTGCACATTTCTTGCCTCCACAGATGAGAAGGGCTCGGTAAGATTTATAGCGTTGAGGCGAGCCGGCGTGCGATTGGGAGTACAATGTGAGTTTGACTCATTGCTCGATGCGTCCGCATTAGTAGCGACATGGAGGCGATGCGCAGCTACGTCGCGGGCTCGATGACTACTTAGCGAGGGCTTGTTGGTGTAGCTCTTGCGGGCATGGACATTGCCCTTATGCGAGCTTATGAACTTGGATGTGAGCGGAGGGTCGGCGGAATGGCCAGATCAGCGAGAGGCGAGCAGCGAGGTCGCTAGCGACTTTCAGGCGGACCGCCTCGCGATTAGTTATGCACCTCCGCTTGTCTGATGGTCCTCGCGATGCTTGGGGCGTTCGGGGTATCCGGGGCTGGTGGGCTCAGGGCTTAGTTTCTGAGATATACATGGGTTCTAGCGGAGATTCATGTCCCTCATTGTGCGCGATGTGGCGGCGTCGTCGGGAATGTCGTCTTTGCGGTGCTAGTTTCACTGCGGCCGTCGAGGGCCATGTAATGGCTGTCGCCTTATAGGAGAGTGCAGGCAAAGCAGCGCGACCTAAATTCGATGGCGAGTTAAGCGCCATAGCTATGCTTGCGGCGTGAGTTATGATTAGAGCGACGAAGGGAAAGTGAGGCAGTTAATACAGGTATATTCTTACCCCTCTAGAGACTAGTATGCGTTGATGATATGATGAAGTGCTAAGTTTTATGTTCAGATAGCATTATGTTAAAATTGTGTTTAGAAAACATGGTTAGTTAGAAGGGTAAGTTTGGGGACAGGGAGATGGTGAGCCTTAGAATATTATACGTAGAGACCTTAGATGCGAGGCCATCTTGAGTAAAAGATTTATTTTTAATTTGACCTTTATCGGAGTGCATAGTATACGTGGGATATATTTGTGTGATAAGTCCCTGAGTGGTATGAAATGAAAGAGGGTAGTTGAGCTAAGGAGACCACTAGGTTTTCGTGACTTGATTAGTGAGATTGTTCCGGATCGGGGGAACAAGAGTTTGGCGCGATAATGAGTCGGGTTGAGGCCGTCGCAGGTCAACCCGCGGCTTTGTAAGGTGGTGGGGTCGATTCGAGTGGTCGCGAGTGGTAGATCACGAGGCGCTAGGCCCAAGTTTAGATGACCATTATGCGAGTTCGTGGATGCGTTCGACCAATAGTCGGGCGATGAGATCGACCCGTCTTGTCTTTCGGTCGGGTATTTGTTTACTCGGCGGAGGGTTATGCGAGATGTTATATATCGGGAAGGTTGTAAGGCGCGCAGGTTCCTACTTTACTTTATGTGGCGGTGGAGCCGGTTTGCGGCTATTTCTTTTATAGAAGTCTTACGAGCAAGGTTAGGAACCGGTGAGTCTCGATGTGCATTCACCTGGTAGGTGTTTTGATTTGAGATGTAGCGCAAGGATTATTCACCTCTTGTTGAGTGAGTATTATAATAGCTACCATTTCAGTATTCGGATGTCGCCTTATGAAGCCTTGTATGGGCGGAAGTGTAGGTTGCCGGTCGATTGGTTCGATGTTGGCAAGGTTCAGATAGTTGATCCAAACTTGATCCAGCAGGGTGTGGATAAGGTGGAGCTTATCCAGAAGAAGTTATTGGCAGCTCAGAGTCAACAGAAGTCGTGCGGATAGTCGGCGTCGACACTTGGAGTTCAGGTTGACGGTGGGGGGATTTTGTGATGTTAGAGGTGATTCCTCGTGGACTTGGATGTAAGTATTTTCGCGTGTGTTATTCTGTGGCTATGTGTGGCATTTGCAAACTGGTTAAGCTATGAGGGACTTTATCGTTATCTGTCTTGAGAAGGAACATTCAGGACGAATGTTTCTAAGGAGGGGAGAATGTTATACCCCGTATTTCCAGAGTATGTATGTGAGGACGTACGTACATTTGTACAAACCCTAATTAGGTTAAGGATGGAATTGTGAACTTTCAACGGAAAAGATTCCGAACCTTGTGAAGGAAATTCTACGTTTTTAATATCTTAACAGATTATGGATTTTTCCGAGAGACGAAATATTTTGGACCAATAGGAGGGTGACATGTGTCACCCTTAGTTGGCATGGGTTGGACGAAAATGTTGGGCTTGTGGACAAGTCAAATGGTCAAGTCTTGGAAGATATTTCCTTGGGTGAGTGGGAGTAGGTGAGGGACGATTTTGTGGGCAAGTGGGGGGCTTGCCTTGGGCGTTTTTTGTGCCTAGTGGAAGGCCACATGGCTCTTTGTTGTGGGGGACATATGTCCCAATGTTGTGGTGGACATATGTCCCAAGGTTGTGGTGGACACTTGGTGGAAGACTCCACTCACACAAGCTATCAATCTTCGCCTCCACTTGCTTTGATCTTGGCCATTGATTGGCCTATAAATACCCTCAAGTGCAAGACTAAATCTTCATCCCTTAAACATTTCCAAGCCTCAAAATCCCTCTCCCCTCTTAAGCTCTCGTCAAACTCCCTCCCCTTTGTGCGACCACTCGTGAAACACCCACTTCCTAGTTGTTCTTGTGAAATACCCCATGGTAGAAAAATACTCTCCAAGAATTGTTGTTATTCCAAAATACCTTAGCCCAAATACCTTGAAGTATTCCAAGGTTACCTCTATACTAAAAGCCCAGGAAAACTACATTATATCCATTATTCACAAAAAGAAACCCTAGGAAAATCTTCATTGTTGGTTGAAGTATTAAGTAGAAGTTGTATAGAACTTCTAAGGGTTTCTTGGCGAGAATTTGAGCGTACAGATTAGGAGCTAAACCTTGCTCAGGATCGACATTAATCTAGGATAATTTTGGGCTTATCGAGGTAACTATCTTTGTCCTTCTATTGTAATTGGAAATTACATATAGTAGTTTAAATTGAGTATAAGATATAGAAGGATGGTATTAAAGAAGAGAATCGAGCGTAATTACATAGAATTGTATTCTGATGAGACTTGAGTAGTTTGTGGTGAAATCTTGCCCAATTTTCCGTAGAATAGAGAACCTTACGCTTAGAATATTCTGAGTAGTCTGAGGCGTTGATAGACGTATTTTACTATTATAGGTTGATACTCTGCGCGACATATTCGACTTGGCAGGTGGATTTCGCCGAGGAGGTATGTGATTCTTCCTATCCTCTTGAGCATGATATTTTAAAGAATATATATAGTGCGGTGAGCGTCGTGTGTTAGCTGACGTGGTTTTACTTGATGTCTTTTGACTTAAGTTTTAAATAATAAGAATCTTGAAGTATTTCAAAAGAATTAAGAATCGTTTGTGAAAGAAGAGTAATACTTGGTTTTAAAAGCATAAGAGTTATACTAGCTTTTATGGGAAGTTAGGTATAACGACTTAAGAGAAGATAAAAGGCAGTTTATAATTGTTTATGAAAGCCTTGTATTGATTTGAAATGAGAATAAGTGTCGAACAAACCAACTCAGTGGCTAATAAAGGAAAATGTATTGACTAATTAAGTATTATTAAAACCATTGAAACCTCCAATGCATAGAAGCTAAGATAAGACAAAATTATATTACATTTTCTAGATCATATACTGCTTTAATAAGATTGTTATAAACAAGAATAACTACTCACACATAAGGTATATGTTACTCAATTGTTTTAAAAAGAGATTCGTTATTTGATTAAGACTATGAACTATGAGATCTTCGGAAGTAAAAGACTTGAGTATATTTTAATTAGGCAACTTGAACTTTTGGAAAAGAATGTTGTTACTTGATTTTAAAAAAGGAAAGTGTTTGTGATTTAAAAGGAAAGTATGGTATTATCTTAATCATCTTAAAAGAGAGTTTAAATGTTATGGCGAATTTGATCACAGGAGTCCATGGGATGGATGGGAATGTATTCCACCGATTTGATACCGAGTCCATGAGATGGGCCAGGAATGTATTCCATGCGTTTTGATACCGAGTACATGGGATGGACCGGGAATGTATTCCACCGATTTGATCCAAGTCCATGAGATGGGCGGGAGAATGTATTCCACACGTTTTGATCCCGAGTCCGTGGGATGGGCCAGGAATGTATTCCACCGATTTGATCTGAGTCCATGAGATGGACCAGGAATGTATTCCACGCGTTTGATACCGAGTCCATGGGATGGACCGAATGTATTCCACCGATTTGATCTGGAGTCCATGAGATGGGCCAGAATGTATTCCACACGTTTTGATACCGAGTCCGTGGGATGGGCCGGGAATGTATTCCACCGATTTGATCACAGAGTCCATGGGATGGACGAGATATATTCCACCCGATTTGATACGAGTCCATGAGATGGACCGGGAATGTATTCCATCACGATCGACCGAGTCCATGAGATGGGCCGAATGTGACCATGCAATTCCACCTCGAGTCCCAGGATGGGCGAGAGACATGTTATCGTATTACCACGATTTATACCTAGGCTGGCGGTGAGAAAGGAGTTCCACGGGCATGAGGATGACTTGAGGCGTGAGTCCACGGCGACATAAGCTTTTATGTTGTGAGCGTAGTTTGTTATCATACATGTCTCTGTTTTATTTTAGGCTGTTATGATTTCGTTCTGATATTTCAGTTTCACATACTTGGTACTGTTGTCTTGACCTCGCTGGAATTGCGTTCATGCCGCGGTAGAGTCGTCGGTTGATCCTCGCTCTTAGGATCACGATTCGCGTATTGGGAAGCTCAGTTTTCACCGGAGTCTAATCTTTTGGTATGATTTCCCCCAGTTTGTAAGTTCTTGTACATTCGAGGTATGGCGGGCCTGTCCCGTCATAGTTGTTATAAAAATCTTAAGTGCAGTAATCTTGTTGTGGCAGGATTTGTAAAAGGGATGTAACTGTTCAAGTGCATATATATATATGCCGACAGGCAGCTTTTCTCAGATAAATTGTTTCTCACTTCATTTTGTTTTATCTGTATGTTTTATTTCCGCTGGTTTTTCTCTGATGTTGTATCACTAGGGTGCCCGGGTAAGGCACCAGTCACAGGCCCGGGATCGGGTCGTGACAATATCACTAGCACAACCGGCTATCATACATAACATAAGCACTACCAGCTTATCATACATAACATAAGCACTACCGGCTTGTCATACATAACATAAGCACCACCGGCTTATCATAATTATCATAAGCAAGTTAAGAAATCCCCTAACTTCTTATTAGCTTTGTTCATATACACTCTCATTTTAGTTTACTTAAGGCACTAACATGTCATTATAAAATCCGGGAATTTAACCCAAAGTACTACGTACTTCTATTCTTTTAACAATGACTCTTTTCATAAAAAAACTTCCAAGATACTAATAACCGTAGTATCAAGTCCTATCTACCTTTCAAGACAAGTCACAATACCTTTTAGAAATACATTTAGGCTTCTAAATCAAGTGACTTCTTTCCTTTAAAACCTTAAGCAATTGATGTCTTTAAATAAATTTGTCTTACATTATTTCAAGTCATTTATCATTACTTACATTACTTAGAGTAAACCACTCTTTTAACTTTCCATAAAGTTATTATAACCAACTTCCCATAAAGCCGTTATACTAACTTTATGCGTTAGACACTTCCATTCCTCTTTGTAACCAAGAGGCTTATACTTTTAAAATACTTCAAGTCTCTTAACTTTAGTACTCAAGTTTCTTAACTTTAGAATAGCTCATGGAAATCAATACTTTCCAAATCAGTATTTTATACATTTTCAAGTCAAGAAATCTTTGTTTACCTTACTAGGTTACACCATTCTTTTACCTCCCATAAAGTTATAACCCACTTTATGCTTTTGAAACCAAGGCATTTCTATCCTTTAAAAACAAGTGAGTTAATTCTCTAACTCAACCAACTTGGACATCCTTAAAACAAGTCAAGGATATCAAATGAAACTAAATTCATTGAACTCTCGTACGTCTACCGTACTATACATTTACAACTACTCATGCTCAAGATATAAGAAAGTTCCACCTACCTCTTCGGTTCAATCCGCTTGCTAAGTCCAATATGCCATAGGTAGTATGTCAACCTATAATGACCATAATACGTTTATTAACTTCTAGCTTCAAACGTAGAATATTCAAAGTGCAAAGTCACTAAATTCTACGGAACATCGGACAGTACTTTCTTTGTTTCTACATACTTTTCCACCTTTTTCAAGGTCCGAAATCAATAACCAAACGCCACATTTAAGGCTCAACAATACAGTTAACCAAAGGGGATTACACGCCTTAACAGGACGTGTAAAATTCTGCCCCACAATTAACATAATACTATCCAACAACTTAAGTCTTTCTCGGCTACAATCAATGCCGCTATAGTATCAATTTCCTTTCAATTCCTTTTTCAAACCAAGTTGTTATTCTTAACATGTTATATACTGTAACGCCCCGAAACCCGGGCCCGTTACTGGTGCCTTACCCCGGGCACCCTAGCGATACAACATCAGAGAAAACCAGCGGAAAATAAAACACGAGTCATGAAACAAGAGTAATAAATAAACAGGCCAACCAAAACAGTTGCCTTCAGTATATACATAAACGACCCGAACAGTTATCCCTTTTTACAAACCCTGCCCACAACAGTGCTACAGACCTCTAAGATTTACAACAACTATGACGGGACAGGGCCCCGCCATACCCCTGAATGTACAAGAACCTACAACTCAGGGAAACATACCAAAGATAAGCCTCCGAAGGAACGGAGCTTTCCAACACGCTGAAATGAGATCCTAAGAGCGGGATCCACGATCGATGTACCTCTACTGCGGCATGAACGCGGCCGAAGGAGGTCGATAACAGTACCAAGTATGTGGCTTGTCAAATCAGTGTAAATGAAATCATGATAGCCTAATGTTATACCCGTATTTCCAGTATATGCGCAAGGCGTCGTAGAAAAGTTTGTGCTTTAAAGTGAAGGGCGAAAATTATTTGTTCACAACACGTTTAAGTCGTTTTTAACGAAACGTTTCCACGACTTCGTAGGGAATTTCCTATGCCATTTATATTTTTGCGGATTTTTCCGAGAGACGAAACATTTTGGACCAACGGGAGGCGACACTTGGCACCCTCCAATTGGTGGCAGAAATCGTCCAAATGGGCGAAATGGGCAAGTGAAGCACGTTTTTGGTGCCTTGGCTAAAGTCGAGTTGGTAGGATATTTGTGTGTAGTAAATCCTAGCCTACACTTGCCTAACACATGGATTGATCTTGGCCTTTGGTTGGCCATCCCTTGACCTATAAATACCCTCTAGTTGATGAACTTTCTTCATCCAAATTGAGCAATCTATCTAAGTCTCAAATACTCCCTCCTCTTGTCTTGAAATCGTCAAAAGCCCTCCCCTTTGAAGGCCTTGGCGAAACCCTCCCCCTTTGTGGTGCCTAAGCGGGGTACCCCTAGCCTAGTTGCTTTCGTATAATACCCCCTTTGTGGTGTAGAAATACTCTCTAGTATTGTTATAATGTCCAAATACCTTGGCCCAAATACCTTGTAGTATTCCCAAGGTTACACTTATAAAAGCCAGAAAATACCATTATACTTTCCTTTAGCCACTAAACGAAACCCTAAGAAATCTTCATTGTTGTTTGAAGTACTTAAGAGAAGTTGGTTAGAACTTCTAAGGGTTGGTTGGAGCGGATTGGAGCACTCGGAGGAGGAGCTAAACCTTGCTCGGAGCGACATTAAACTCGGATAATTTTGGGCTTATCGAGGTAAATATCTTGTCCCCTATTGTAATTGGAAATTACATAAGTGTTGAATATATAGTTGTAGTATACTATATATAGAACTGAACGTAGTTATCGGCAATGTCTTTTGACTTAAGCTGAATAATACTTACGCAATGTCTTTGCGACTTAAGCCCGAATTTAAGAAATCTTATTTGTAATTACATAGGGTCATTACAGCAGACTTGTGTAGTAGTGCAGTGGAGTGTAATTGTACCCGTTAGGGTTAGATGTATAACCCCCGGTTGGCTTGATGGCGGCCTCGATGAAGGAGGAGATTAATTTGTTGCGGGGAGAGTCTTGAATTTTACGTAGAATGTTCTCTGAAGAGACCTAATTGTTAATAAGCGCCTTGTGGCCTTATAGGTGGAAGTACTATGCGTGGCGCGATCACGTGGCTTAAGGAGTAGCGGTTTGAAGTACTTGGAGCATTTTGCTAATAGTCGATACTGCCGCGGTATGTGAACCTCTTCCTATCTCTTCTAGCATGATATGTGTGAACTATGTAGCGTGAGCGATACATGTGTTAACCGTGTTTGATTGTTTTAAAACATAAAGTGTTATAACGGCTTTATGGGAAGTTGGTTATAATGACTTTATGTAGGTTAGAAAATGGGTTGTGGTTTTCAAAAGGTAACTGATTTGGTTATAACCGGCTTGTTATGTGTTAATGAAGAAGTTGAAGTATTTCAAAAGATTTGTGAATCGTTTTGAAAGAAAGAGTAACACTTAGTTTTAAAGGTTTTAAAAAGAGTTATACTAGCTTTATGGGGAGTTAGGTATAATGTCTTAAGAGAGGTAAAGAAAATGGTTTACTGATGTTAGAAGTTAAGAGACTTGATCTTATAAGATAAGAGACTTAACTTATTTGTTTTAATGTGGATGTTTATGTGAAACCTCATTCGTGAGTAATGAGTACTTGGTTTTATTTAAAGGGATAATGTTTCTTGATTTGGAAATCAGAACGTGTATCGACAAACCACTGCAGCGTTAATAAAGGAAAATGTATTGAATAATGATGTATCGTATTAAAACCAGTAGAAACCTCCATCTGCATAGAAGCTAAGATGAGACAAAATGATATTACATTTCCTAGATCATGGCTGCTTAATAATATTGATTATAAATAAGAATAACCTACTCACATATAAGACATATGTTTCTCAAAACGTTTAAAGGAGAATTATGTTTTAAAGGATTAAAACTATGAACTACGAAACCTTTTCTAAAATGAGGAACTTGAGCCTTTGTAATTAGGCAAACCGGAACTTTAGGAAAAGAAGGTTGGTACTTGAGTTTAAAAAGAAAGTGTTACAGTTTTACTTAATAATGTGAATCACTCTAGTTTCATACCACGGGTATCGGGTGACATTTATAAAATGAATGTATCTCTTTTAAAAGGACTTAACGTATGTAGTACTTTGGGGTTAAAAACCCGGACTTTGGCATAAAATGAAAGTACTTTGAGTTGTGTGAAACTTGCCTATGCTTGTTGTTGTGAAACTTGCCTATGCTTGTTGTTGTGAAACTTGCCTATGCTTGTTGTTGTGAAACTTGACCATGTTACGTGTGATAGCCTTGTTGTGCAAGTACTGTGTTCACTTGATCACCGGTTCACCCGGGAATGTATTTCACTTGACGACCGGTTCATCCGGGAATGTATCTCACTTGATTACCGGTTCACCCGGGAATGTATTTCACTTGACGACCGGTTTATCCGGGAATGTATCTCACTTGATTAATGGTTCACCCGAATGTATTTCACTTGACGACCGTACATCCGGAATGTATTTCACTTGACTAGTTCATTCCGGAATGTATTCCACTCGACTTGGCATATTGCTTTTATGTTGTGAGCGTAGTTTGGTTATCATACATGTCTCTCGCTTTATATAGACTATTATGATTTGATTCTGATATTTCTGATTTCACATACTTGGTACTGTTATCTTGACCTCGCCCGTGCGTTCATGCCGCAGTAAAGGTACATCAGTCGATCCCCGCTTATAGGATCACATTCGTGTTGGGAAGCTCCGTTTCTCGGAGGCTTATCTTTTAGTATGTGTTCCCTGAGTTGTAGGTTCTTGTACATTCAGGGGTATGGCGGGGCCCTGTCCCGTCATAGTTGTTGTAAATCTTAGAGGTCTGTAGCACTGTGTGGGCAGGGTTTTGTAAAAAGGGATTAAACTGTTCGTTTTGAAAAAGTTGTTTATATATATATCATTGGAAGGTAACCGTTTGGTTGACCTGTTCTATTATCTTATCTCTTATTTCATGTTCATGTTTTATTTCCGCTGATTTTCTCTGATGTTGTATCACTAGGGTGCCCGGGGTAAGGCACGATGGCGAACCGGGCAGTCGTTACAAAAGTGGTATCGAGCCGTGTTATCTCGGAAAGTGTCTACGACCGTGTCTAGTAGAGTCTTGATTATCGATGTGTTGTGCACCACATCTATAATCAGGAGGCTATAGGACATTTAGGATTGGTTTCCATTCTTCTCATTCTGAGATCGTGCCTTAGAGCTGTGTGATAAGTTGGACCCCTCTGACGTATTTCATTTTTACCAGTTATGCCTCCGCGTAAGGCAGCGAACCTGCACCCAGACGGGCAAGGCGTGAGGCGCTAGTGGGATACTGAGAGTGCGAGGCGCAGCAAGATCGATACGAGCCCGATGCTTCGGCGGGTTTATGCGCCGCCCGCCACAGCGAAGTTTAAGCGCAGCAGTGGGCTGCCGAGACTACAATACCGAGCCTCGGTCCCGGCACCGGCGCATGACGATGGGTACAAGGAGATGGCGATTCGCCATCGGCGGTCGTGGCGAATATGAGGATCGGCCGACGCAGCGATTCAGCCAATGCACCCGTATTTCACCCGGCGAGCGGTTTGAGGCTACGTGACTTTCTCGAGTTGTAGCCTCGGTGTTCTGGATCGAGAGCGGGGCGACCCTCGGGAGTTTATCAAGCGACTATTCGGATCATGAGTGATCCGAGCCTCGAGGCGAAGTCGGTGGTATTGGGTTCACATCACCGCGTGATCAGCGATTGGTAGTTTGATTCGTAGGAGCTGTCGGGAAGAGCATGCACCTCCACCGTATGGGACGAAGTTCTCGAGGCTTTTCTTGCACATTTCTTGCCCACAGATGAGAAGAGGCTCGGGCAGCGATGTTTTTGACGCTGAGGCAGGCGGGCGGTTAGAGAGTACAATGTGGAGTTCGACTCATTAGCTCGGTATGTTCCATTGTAATGGCGATATGGGGACAGTACACCGCTACGCCACCGGGCTGGATGAGTACTTGCGAGAGCTTGTTGGTGTAGCTCTTCACCGCATGGACATTGCCCGCACGCAGCTCATGCACCAGGATGTGAGGCACGAGAGATCGACGGAATAACCGAGATCGGCGAAGAAGGCCGGGCGGCAGGTCCTTTGGTAACTTCGAGGCGGACCGCCTCGTGATAGCCTAGTTATGTACCTCCACGACAGAGTGGTCCCCGCCAGACGTCGGGGCGTTGAGTATTCGGGGCTGGTGAGCTCGGGGCTTAGTTCACAGATATACATGGGTTCTAGCCAACAGGATTCACGTCCCCCTCAGTGTGCGCGATGTGGCAAACATCATCCCGGGGAATGTCGTCTTTTTACTGGTGCTTGCTTCACCTGCGGCCGTCAGGGCCATGTGACGAAGGCGTGCTTATAGGAGAATGCCGGCGGCGCAGCCTGCCGGATCGATGGCGAAGTTCATCGCGCCTACGGTTATGCGCCTGTGGCGCACTTACGATTAGAGTGAGCGGTAGCCGGTATATCCTTAACCCTCTAGAGGCTTGTATGTTTTGATGTTATGTTAATGTGTTAGGTGTTACGTTCGGATAGCTTTGTGCTAAAATGTGATTTAAGAACTTGGTTGGGGAAAAAGGGTAAGCCTGGGGGTGAGGGAATGATGAGCCTTAGAATATTACGCTTGAGACCGTAGATGTAAGGCCGTCTTGGTACAAGATTTTGCAGTGATCCTTGTCGAGTGCATTTTATGCCTAGAATGTATTGTGTGATAAGTCCCAGGTAGTGTGAAATGGAAGTGGTAGCTTTCATGATATGATTTAGCGAGATTGTTCCGTGTCGGGAACAAGGGCTTGACGCGATTGTGGGTCGGGTTGAGGACGTGATACGGATCAACCCGTGCCGGTTTAAGGTAAGTCGATTCGGTGGTCCCGCGGTGGCGAGTCACGAGGGTGCTAGGCCCAAGTTCGGATGACCATCGATGAGTTCATAGATATGTTCGACGAGAATCAGTTCGTGAAGGCCGAGAATGGCCTTAGAGAAATCGAGGTAGTAAGATGACCAAGTTTGGAGGTGGTAACTCCAGGGTTGGGAAGCGACGATGGCGAAGTGTGTGCATTATACTAGAAGAGTTCAAATGTTAGAAGCACGACAGTAAGGAGGAAGAACGTGTGTTATTACGTGGCGGTGTGGCTTTGACAACTTGTTAGAAGGAACTTCTTCGTTATCTATTTGAGAAGGAACATTCGACGAATGTTTCTAAGGAGGAGAATGTTATACCCGTATTTCCGAGTATGTGCGCGGGACGTGCGAGAAAAGTTTGTGCTTTAAAGTGAAGGGCGAAAATTATTTGTTCACAACACGTTTAGAGTCGTTTTTAAACGTTTCCACGACTTCGTAGGGAATTTAGGCTATGCCATTTATATTTTTGCGGATTTTTAGAGGCGAAACATTTTGGACCAACTGGAGGCGACACTTGGCACCCTCAATTGGTGGCAAATCGTCCAAATGGACGAAATGGGCAAGTGAAGCACGTTTTTGGTGCCTTGGCTAAAGTCAAGGAGTTGGTAGGATATTTGTGTGTAGTAAATCCTAGCCCTACACTTGCCTAACACATGGATTGATCTTGGCCTTTGGTTGGCCATCCTCGACCTATAAATACCCTCTAGTTGATGAACTTTCTTCATCCAAATTGAGCAATCTATCTAAGTCTCAAATACTCCTCCTCTTGTCTTGAAATCGTCCAAAGCCCTCCCCTTTGAGAAGGCCTTGGCGAAACCCCTCCCCTTTGTGGTGCTCCTGCCAGGGGTACCCCTAGCCTAGTTGCTTTCAGATAATACCCCTTTGTGGTGTAGAAATACTCTCCTAGTATTGTTATAATGTCCAAATACCTTGGCCCAAATACCTTGTAGTATTCCCAAGGTTACACTTATAAAAGCCCAGAAAATACCATTATACTTTCCTTTAGCCACTAAACGAAACCCTAAGGAAATCTTCATTGTTGTTTGAAGTACTTAAGAGAAGTTGGTTAGAACTTCTAAGGGTTGGTTGGAGCGGATTGGAGCACTCGGAGGAGGAGCTAAACCTTGCTCAGGAGCGACATTAAACTCGGATAATTTTTGGGCTTATCGAGGTAAATATCTTGTCCCCCTATTGTAATTGGAAATTACATAAGTGTTGAATATATAGTTGTAGTATACTATATATAGAACTGAACGTAGTTATCGGCAATGTCTTTTGACTTAAGCCTGAATAATACTTACGGCAATGTCTTGCGACTTAAGCCTGAATTTAAGAAGAGTCTTAGTAATTACATAGGTTTGTATTAAGAGACTTGTGTAGTAGTACCGTGAGTAGAATTGTACAGTTAGGGTTAGATGTTTAACCCCCCCCCCTGGTTGGCTTGATAGCCGGCCTCGATAGAGGAGGAGATTAACGCGCGGGAGAGTCTTAATTTTACGTAGAATGTTCTCACGAAGAGACCTAATTGTTAATAAAGCGCCTTGTGGCCTTATAGGTGGAAGTACTATGCGTGGCGCGATCTACGTGGCTTAAGGAGTAGCGACGGTTTGAAGTACTTGGAGCATTTTGCTTATTGTCGGTACTCGTCGCGAGGTATGTGAACCTCTTCCTATCTCTTCTAGCATGATATGTGTGAACTATGTAGTACGGTATACGTACATGTGTTAACTGTGTTTGAGTGACTTAAAACATAAAGTGTTATAACGGCTTTATGGGAAGTTGGTTATAACACTTTATGTAGGTTAGAAAATGGGTTGTGGTTTTCAAAAGGTAATCGATTTGGTTATAACCACTTGTTATGTGTTAATGAAGAAGTTGAAGTATTTCAAAAGATTTGTGAATCGCTTTGAAAGAAAGAGTAACACTTGGTTTTAAAGGTTTTAAAAGAGTTATACTAGCTTTACGGGAGTTAGGTATAATGTCTTAAGAGAGGTAAAGAAAATGGTTTCTTGATGTTAGAAGTTAAGAGACTTGATCTTATAAGATAAGAGACTTAACTTATTTGTTTTAATGTGGATGTTTATGTGAAACCTCATTCGTGAGTAATGAGTACTTGGTTTTATTTAAAGGGATAATGTTTCTTGATTTGGAAATCGAAATGTGTATCGACAAACCCTGCGCGTTAATAAAGGAAAATGTATTGAATAATGATGTATCGTATTAAAACCGTAGAAACCTCCATCCGCATGAAGCTAAGATGAGACAAAATGATATTACATTTCCTAGATCATGGCTTAATAATATTGATTATAAATAAGAATAACCTACTCACATATAAGACATATGTTTCTCAAAACGTTTAAAGGAGAATTATGTTTTAAAGGATTAAAACTATGAACTACTGAAACCTTTTCTAAAATGAGAACTTGAGCCTTTGTAATTAGGCAAACCGGAACTTTAGGAAAGAATGTTGGTACTTGAGTTTAAAAAGAAAGTGTTCGGTTTACTTAATAATGTGAATCACTCTAGTTTCATACCACTGGTATCGGGTGACATTTATAAAATGAATGTATCTCTTTTAAAAGGACTTAACGATGTAGTACTTTGGGGTTAAAACCCGGACTTTGGCATAAAATGAAAGTACTTTGAGTTGTGTGAAACTTGCCTACGCTTGTTGTTGTGAAACTTGCCTATGCTTGTTGTTGTGAAACTTGCCTATGCTTGTTGTTGTGAAACTTGACCATGTTACGTGTGATAGCCTTGTGGTGCAAATACCGTGTTCACTTGATCACCGGTTCACCCGGAATGTATTTCACTCGACGGCCGGCTCATCCGAATGTATCTCACTTGATTACGGTTCACCCGAATGTATTTCACTTGACGACCGGTTTATCCGAATGTATTCACTTGATTACCGTTCACCCGGGAATGTATTTCACTTGACGATGTACATCCGGAATGTATTTCACTTGACTACGTTCATTCGGAATGTATTCCACTCGACTTCGCATGATCGCTTTTATGTTGTGAATCTGTAGTTTGGTTATCATACATGTCTCCCGCTTTATATAGACTATTATGATTTCGATTCTGATTTTACGCTTTCACATACTTGGTACTGCTTGACCTCCTTCGGGTGCGTTCATGCCGCAGTAAAGGTACATCGACCGCCGATCCGCCTTATAGGATCACATTCGGCGTGTTGGGAAGCCCGCTTTCTCCGAGGCTTATCTTTGCATGTGTTCCCCGAGTTGTAGGTTCTTGTACATTCAGGGTATGGCGGGGCCTCGTCCCGTCATAGTTGTTGTAAATCTTAGAGGCCTTTGTGTGGCGGGGTTTTGTAAGGGGATTAAACTGCGTTTTGAAAAAGTTGTTTATATATATATCATTGGAAGGTAACCGTTTGGTCGACTGCTCTATTATCTTATCTCTTATTTCATGTTCATGTTTTATTTCCGCTGATTTTCTCTGATGTTGTATCACTAGGGTGCCCGGGGTAAGGCACCAGTAGCGGGCCCCGGAACGGGTCGTTACACCTAAAAAGCAGGAGACATGTATGATAACCAAAATACAGTACGCAACATAAAAGCAGTCAAGTCAGGGACTCACGCCCTCAAAGTCACCACTCAAATATAACGATGGGTCTCACGCCCACAACATCCATCATGTTTGCATCATGGCCGCATGCCGGAATCTTGCATCGGTGTAGACATGACCATGAAGCAACAATAAGAACAAGGCGCATGGCCACGTACCGGAATCAGACGGTGTAGACATGTCCATGTGACATCAACAATAATAACAAGGCCGCATGGCCACATGCCCCCGGAATACTGCATCGGTGTAGACATGCCCATGTAACCTCAATAACAATATACTGGGTGGTCAACCCTGCCGCATGGCCACATGCCCCCGGAATACTGCATCGGTGTAGACACGTCCATGTTGCAGTAATAACCATATATCGGGTAATCAACCCGGCCGCATGGCCGCATGCCCCCGGAATACTGCATCGGTGTAGACATGTCCATGTGACATCAACAACAAGACAGAAATCAAAATGGAAACATACCCGTGGAATTCTCCATCACTGCCAGCACGTCCAAGTAAGTTCTCAACAAGTCAACGCCCTCATCGAGACGGTAACGTAAACACCACACTTGCATAACAAAGGCTATCATCACAAGCATAGGCAAGTTTCACAACAACAAGCATAGGCAAGTTTCACAACAACAAGCATAGGCAAGTTTCACCACAACAAGCATAGGCAAGTTATACATCACTCAAGTACCTTCATTTTATGCCAAAGTCCGGGTTTTAACCCTAAAGTACTACTTACGTTAAACCCTTTAAAAGATCCGTTTCTTTCACATAAGTCACACAATACCCGTAGTATTAAAATAGTGACTATCTTATTAAGTAAACAAAATACTTCCCCTTTTGTAAAATCAAGTAACAACATTATTTTCCAAACGTTCAAGTTTGCCTAATTTCAAATGCCTAAGTCACTTATTTTAGAAAGGTTTCATAACTCATAGTCTTAATCTCTTTTAAAACATTTGAGTAACATATGCCATATATGTGAGTAGGTTATTCTTGTTTATAACAATCTTATTACAAAGACCATGATCTAGAAAATGTAATATCATTTTGTCTCATCTTAGTTTCTATGCAGATGGAGGTTTCTACTTGGTTTTAATAATACTTCATTACTTAATACATTTTCCTTTATTAACGCCGCAATGGTTTGTCGATACATTCGATTTCGAAATCAGTAAAACATCATTCCCTTTAAATAAAACCAAGTACTCATTACTCACGAATGAGGTTTCACACAAACATTCACATTAAAACAAATAAGTTAAGTCTCTTATCTTATAAGATCAAGTCTCTTAACTTTTAACATCAGTAAACCATTTTCTTTACCTCTCTTAAGACATTATACCTAACTCCCCATAAAGCTAGTATAACTCTTTTTAAAACCTTTAAAACCAAGTGTTACTCTCCCTTCAAAACGATTTATAAACCTTTTGAAATACATCAAGTTCTTTATTATAACAAGCCAGTTATAATTCACATCAGTTACCTTTTAAAACCACAAAGTATTTTCTTACCTACATAAAGCTGTTATAACCAACTTCCCACAAAGTCGTTATAACACTTTATGTTTTAAAAACAATCAAACACAGTTAACACATGTACGTCTACCGTACTACATAGTTCACACATATCATGCTAGAAGAGATAGGAAGAGGTTCACATACCTCGCGACGATTATCGACAATAAGCAAAAAGCTCCAAGTACTACAACCTTGCTAGCCCTTTCCACTCCTCGAGTAGAATACGCTACTCTTAGTACTTTCACCTATAACGGCAACCACCGTATATTAAATCTTAAACACCAGTGCCCATCTTTCGACAGAAAATTCGGCAGCACCTCCCCCCCCCCCGCCACAGCGTAAATCTCCTCCACTATCGAGGCCGGCTACTAAGCCAACCGAGGGGGTTTATACGCCTAACGGACGTATATAATTCTACTCGCATACTACACAAGTCTCGCAATACTGTCCATGTAATTGATTGATTCGATTCTTTATTCTTCAAAGCTTAAGTCAAAAGACATTGCCACAATACTAAGTTGATTCTATATATAGTATACTTCAACTATATATTCTAACATGTAATTTCCAATTACAATAGAAGGACGAAGAGTGTTTACCTCGATAAGCCCAAAATTATCCAAGTTTAAAGTCGATCCCGAGCAACGCTAGCTCTACTCCGAGCGCCCAAACAACCCTTAGAAGTTCTAACTAACTTCTACTTACAACTTCAACAACGGTGAAGATTTCCTTAGGGTTTCGTTTTTGTGGCTAAAGGAAGTATAATCGTATTTTCCGGGCTTTTGTATAAGTGTAACCTCGGAATACTACAAGGTATTTGGGCCAGTATTTGGGCATTATAACAATACTAGGAGAGTATTTCTATACCACAACAAGGGTATTTATACGAGACAACTAGGCAGGGGTACCCCGCTGCACCACTAGGAGGGGTGGTGCTCTCGGCTAATACTCACAAGGGTAGGGATTTCTCGGCCACAAGGCCTCACAAGGGAAGAGGGGTGGTGGGCCTAACTACACAAAGGAGGAAGAGAACTTCAAGACTTAGGAAGATTTTTGGATGAAGAAGTCTTCCAAAGGGTGGGGTATTTATAGGTCAAGAAATGGCCAACCAATGGCCAAGATTCAACCAAGTGTAAGGCAAGTGTAGTGGCTAGATTTCAACCATGGACCTTATCCATCTACCACACAACTTGCACAAAATATCCTACCAACTAAAGTGGTCCAAATCGTCCAGCCAAGTCATGGTTGCCGTCGAGCCTTCGATGTGAGGGTGACACGCCACCCTCCCGCTGTCCAAAATGTTTCGTCTCTCGGAAAAATCCGCAAAAAATATAAATGACATAGCCGGAAATTCCCCTACGAAAGCTGTGAAAACGTTTCGTCGAAAAACGACTCTAACCGGGTGTTGTGCACAAAAAGAATTCGGCCAAGCCTAAAGAAGTTCGAAAATTTCTCGTCGCCCCCACGCATACTGCGGAAATACGGGTATAACATTCTCCTCCTTAGAAATATTCGTCCCGAATGTTCCTTCTAAGTCTCAAAACAAACGTGCGCCAGTATAGTCTTCACTACTATACTTACGAGAATCAAACATGCCACACCTGGCCACAAAATACCATGCGCGCAAAACCCAAATCCACGCAACGAGGAACCACCCCGCTTAGCACAAAAGTCCCCACCAAGGTCTAAAATATACTCTTCGCACCTACATTTCGCAAAGAAACGATCACACACGCTCACTTCTCCCACCTCGTGCATCTTCCGAACACTCGAGCTCTTTCTAGTATCCGTACCACACTTCACTAACGCCGTTTCCAACCCTTGGAGTTACTACCTCCAACTTGGTCATCTTACTACCTCGATTTCCTCCAAGGCCATTCTCACCTTCACGAATCGATTCGGTCGAACATATCTATGAACTCATCGATGGTCATCTAAGCTTGGGCCTAGCACCTCGTGACCGCCACTGGCGGGACCACCCAGAATGACCCTTCGCCGAACGGACGCGGGTTGGCCCGCAACATGGCCCCAACCCGACCATCAGAAGCGCCAACTTCCGCCCGACACGGAACACATCATGGAAGCTACCACTTCCATCTCACACTAACGATTTTTAAAATCACACTATAGCACAAAGCTATCCAACATAACACTTAACACATCATTAACATCAATACATACAAGTATCTGCGGTTAAGGATATACGAAACTAGGCGGTTCAATGACCGCTAAACGGAACTTCCACCGTGACCTCTAGTGGCCCGCAATCGCTCTAGTAGTCTGTGCTATCCTACCAGCGCTACTCAGTCAGACGATCTCTCGTCATATGGCCTGCTGGCGCCAAGAATAACAAGCTCCCGGTACTACGACACTCCCAAATGCGGTCTACCACATCGACCACACCGAGGTAGGGTGACGCATCGCCAACACCCCTACTCTCGAACATTCAAACACAGGAGCCCCGACGCTGCTCGAATATCCCGAGGTCCCGGGTGCGGAGGACCACTGCGCAATGGCGGAGTACATAACTAGTCTGCTGAGGCGGTCCGCCTCGAAAGTCGCCAAAATATCCGCCGTCTTGGCCTTTTTGGCACAAGCGTCCACCCGTCGACCGCGCTCGCACTCCAAGTGCATGAGCTCGAATGCGGGCAATGTCCATGCGGTGAAAAGAAACACCGAACAACTCTCGCTAGGTAATCATCGAGCCTGTAACATATCGGTGCACTCGATCCTCCATACTAGCTACTAATGCGGGAACATCTGGCCGATGAGTCGAACTCCATATTGTACTCCCGAATCAGACGCCCATTCTCGCCTCAACATCAAAAATTGCGGCAGCCCTCTCATTTGTGGAGGCAAGAAATGTGCGGAAGGCCCCAAAACTTCGTCCCAAACGGGGAAGTCATGCTCTCGGAAAGCTCCCACGAGTCAAACCAATCGACCGCGGTATCACGCAGCCGCGCGAACAAATGTCACGGACTTTCAAGCTTGATCACCCGCGTGATCCTTCAGAATCGACGGATGAACTCCTGCGGATCATCCTCCGACCTCGACCGTAAAACTCAAAGTCTACAACTAAGGAAATCCAGCTCAAATCGCTCGGGTGCACTACAGGCCAGGCTGAACTGCGTCCGGCCTATCCTCATATCTGCCACAACCACGGCCAATCGCGGGCCATCTCTCGCGTGACCCATCTCCCTGCTCCGGTGTGGGGTGGAGGCTCGCATCAGTAGTCTCATCCCACGGCCGCGGCTCTAAACCTATTTGGTCTTTGGCGGCGCCGTGAAACTTCGCCGTCGGGCTCGTCTCGTCATCACCGCTCGCGCCTCGTACTCCTCGAATCCCACTAGCAGCTCCTACGCTGCCTTGCGCCGGGCCACGGTTGCCTTCGCGAGGCATAGCGGTAAAACGAGACACGTCAGAGGGGTCCAACTTACAACACAGCTCTAAGGCACGATCTCAGAATGAGAAGAATGGAAACCAATCCTAAATGTCCTATAGCCTCCTGATTATAGATGTGGTGCACAACACAGCGATAATCAAGACTCTACTAGACACGGTGCGTAGACACTTTCCGAGGACTAAGCGCTCGATACCACTTTGTAACGCCCCAAAACGGGCGTTCGGTGCCTTACCGGGCACCCTAGCGATACAACATCGAGAAAACCGGCGGAAAATAAAACACGAGTCATAAACAAGAGATATAATAAATAAACAGGCCAACCAAACGATTGCCTTGGTATATACATAAACGACGAACATTATCCTTTTACAAACCCCGCCCACAGTGATTACTACGGACTTAAGATTTACAACAACTATGGCGGGGCGGGGCGCCATACCCGAATGTACAGAACCTACAACTCGGAAAGCATGCCAAAGATAAGCCTCAGAAGGAACGGAGCTTTCAACACGAAATGAGATCCTAGGCGGGGATCCACGACCGATGTACCTCTACTGCGGCGTGAGCGCGACCACGAAGGAGGTCGATCTGGCATGTACTGCAGTATGAAAGCGTCAAATCGTAAATGAAATCATGATAGCCTAAAAAGCGGGAGACATGTATGATAACCAAAATACTGATGCAGCAACATAAGCGGTCAAATCGGGGACTCGCGCCTCAAAGTCACCACTCAAATATAACGATGGGTCTCACGCCTACACATCCATCATGTTTGCATCATGGCGTGCCGGAATGCGACGGTGTAGACATGTCCGTGATGCAATAATAACAAGGCGCGTGGCCGCATACCGGAATCTGCATCGGTGTAAATATGTCCATGTGGCATCGATAATAACAAGGCGCGTGGCACGCCACCGAATACTACGCCGGTGTAGACATGCCCGTGTAACCTCAATAACAATATCGGGTGGTCAACCGCGCGTGGCCACATGCCGGAATCTGCGTCGGTGTGAACCGCGTCCGTGTTGCGTAATAACCATATATCGGGTAATCAACGGCGCGTGGCCGCGTGCCGAATCTGCGTCGGTGTAGACATGTCCATGTGACATCAACAACAAGACGAAATCAAAATGGAAACATACGTGGAATTCTCCATCACCGCCAAAGACGTCCAGTAAGTTCTCGACAAGTCAACGGCCCTCTATCGAGACGCGGTAACCTGAAACACCACTTGCATAACAAAGGCTATCATCACAAGCATAGGCAAGTTTCACAACAACAAGCATAGCGAGTTTCACAACGACAAGCATAGGCAAGTTTCACCTGACAAGCATAGGCAAGTTATACATCACTCAAGTACCTTCATTTTATGCCAAAGTCGGGTTTTAACCCTAAAGTACTACTTACGTTAAACCCTTTAAAAGATCCGTTTCTTTCACATAAGTCACACAATACCCGTAGTATTAAAATAGTGACTATCTTATTAAGTAAACAAAATACTTCCCTTTTGTAAAATCAAGTAACAACATTATTTTCCAAACGTTCAAGTTTGCCTAATTTCAAATGCCTAAGTCACTTATTTTAGAAAGGTTTCATAACTCATAGTCTTAATCTCTTTTAAAACATTTGAGTAACATATGCCATATACGTGAGTAGGTTATTCTTGTTTATAACAATCTTATTACAAAGACCATGATCTAGAAAATGTAATATCATTTTGTCTCATCTTAGTTTCTATGCGGATGGAGGTTTCTACTTGGTTTTAATAATACTTCATTACTTAATACATTTCCTTTATTAACGCATGATGGTTTGTCGATACACATTACGATTTCAAATCGATAAAACATCATTCCCTTTAAATAAAACCAAGTACTCATTACTGAATGAGGTTTCACACAAACATTCACATTAAAACAAATAAGTTAAGTCTCTTATCTTATAAGATCAAGTCTCTTAACTTTTAACATGATAAACCATTATCTTTACCTCTCTTAAGACATTATACCTAACTCCCGTAAAGCTAGTATAACTCTTTTTAAAACCTTTAAAACCAAGTGTTACTCTCCCTTCAAAACGATTTATACATCTTTGTAATTCAGCCAGGTCGTTATTATAACAAGCCAGTTATAATTCACATCAGTTTCCTTTTAAAAACACAAAGTATTTTCTTACCTACATAAAGTCATTATAACTTGACTTCCCACAAAGTCGTTATAACACTTTATGTTTTAAAACAATCAAACACGGTTAACACGTATGCGTCTCACCGTACTACATAGTTCACACATATCATGCTAGAAGAGATAGGAAGAGGTTCACATACCTCGCGACGATTATCGATAATAAGCAAAAAGCTCCAAGTACTACAACGCACTAGCCCTTTCCACTCGCCGAGTAGAATACGCTACTCTTAGTACTTTCACCTATAAAGGCCCTGGCGTCTATTAAATCTTAAACACAAGTTCCCATCTTTCTACGAAAAATTGGCTCTCCACACAACAGCGTAAATCTCCTCCACTATCGAGGGCTACCAAGCCAACGAGGGGTTTATCGTCTAACGGACGTATATAATTCTACTCGAATACTACACAAGTCTACTGCAATACAGTCTATGTAATTCTGATTGATTCGATTCTTTATTCTTCAGCTTAAGTCAAAAGACATTGCCACAATACTAAGTTGATTACATATATAGTATACTCTATATATTCTAACATGTAATTTCCAATTACAATAGAAGAACGATAGTGTTTACCTCGATAAGCCCAAAATTATCCAAGTTTAAAGTCGATCTGAGCAACGCTTAGCTCCTACTCGGCGCTCCAAACAACCCTTAGAAGTTCTAACCAACTTCTACTTACAACTTCAACAACGGGTGAAGATTTCCTTAGGGTTTCGTTTTTGTGGCTAAAGGAAGTATAATCGTATTTTCTGGGCTTTTGTATAAGTGTAACCTTGGGAATACTACAAGGTATTTGGGCCAAGGTATTTGGGCATTATAACAATACTAGGAGAGTATTTCTATACCACAACAAGGGGTATTTATACGAGACAACTAGGCTAGGGGGGGGGTACCCCACGGCTAGCACCACTAGGAGGGGGGGTGGTGCTCTCGGCTAGTACTCACAAGGGGTAGGGGTTTCTCGGCCACAAGGCCTCACAAGGGGAAGAGGGGGGGTGGTGGACGAACTACACAAGGGAGGGAGGAAGAGAACTTCAAGACTTAGGAAGATTTTTGGATGAAGAAGTCTTCCAAAGGGTGGGGTATTTATAGGTCAAGAAATGGCCAACCAATGGCCAAGATTCAACCAAGTGTAAGGCAAGTGTAGGGCTAGATTTCAACCATGTGGACCTTATCCATCTACCACACAACTTGCACAAAATATCCTACCAACTAAAGTGGTCCAAATCGTCCAAGCCAAGTCATGGTTGCCGTCCAAGCCTTCCAATGTGAGGGTGACACATGTCACCCTCCCGTTGGTCCAAAATGTTTCGTCTCTCGGAAAAATCCGCAAAAAATATAAATGACATAGCCGGAAATTCCCCTACGAAAGCTGTGAAAACGTTTTGTCGAAAAACGACTCTAACCGGGTGTTGTGCACAAAAAGAATTCGGCCAAGCCTAAAGAAGTTCGAAAATTTCTACGTACGTCCCCCACGTACATACTCTGGAAATACGGGGTATAACATATACATACCAACAATTACAACAACTATAAATCCTTTCTTCCTTAACATGCGATGATAATCACTATCGACCAAATTGTATTTCAACATTAATGGCTAACTTGTCCATTTTTGGTTTTTAACATGTATCATGATCCAAATCTCTTTCAAACCTCAATCTATATACCACATGCTCATTTCTTAACTACTAATACAGGTAATCTTCAATCATAAAAGAAGTTGAAGATCTTACCTCAATAAGCCCTCTTTCCGAAATCTTCTTCACGTTAAAATCACCCACACGAACCCTCTACAAGCTTGCCAACATATTTCCTTCTTGTTGCCTTTCCAAAAAATTATCATCACACTAGGGTTTCATCAATTTTTTTGAGAGAGAAGAGGGGAATTTTATTTAGGAAATCCTTTGCAAATGACCAAGTCTTCAAGACTTGGTCCTAAAGTAAGACCCTCTCTTGGTCAACAGATGGGAGGGACACTTGTCGCCCTCCCATGGGCATTTCACAAAATATCTTCTGATTTTCCCCCATTTTTCGCGGAAAATCCCGCCTTGGCGTCGCGGCGCTGCAACTTCAGAAAGGTTCTGGTCTTACGGTGCCGCGGCCCTGCAGCCGGCATAGCCATGCGATGCCCGATCGAACATTTTCCTACTCTTACGCGATCGATCTTGCAACGTCCATAACTTCCTACTCCGATGTCCAATCGACGAGCGGTCTGTTGCGTTGGAAAATATGCTCAACGAACTTCATATTAGGCTTTTTAAAACACCTGAAAACTCTTAACATACTGGGACGTATAGCACTCCAAAGTTGACTAAAAATTTGTCCACCACCATTCTGTCAACTTATTATTCCAAATTCAAATCTTATTTCCTTTCGAAAGTTCTTAAATACATGACCTGGAATTACGGGGTGTAACATTCTTCCCCCCTTAGAAACATTCGTCCCCGAATGTTCCTTTGGGAGTCAATCCTATAGATAGCGACATAGTCTCCTTTTACAACCCTTACCTACCAATAATGTCACACATGGCCACATAACAATACTTATACTAAAAGGTCAACCTGAATTGCAATCGTCGACGTCGGTTATCTGTATAAAGCTTCTGTCGACTCTAAGCTTGCTAATAATCTTCCCTGGATAGGCTTCGCCTTATCCACAGCCCGATGAATCAAGTCTGGGTCAACTAACTGAATCTTGCCTACGTCGAACCAGCCCACCGGCGATCTACACTTCCGCCCATACAATACCTCATATGGCGTCATCTGAATGCAAGAATGGTAGCTGTCGTTATAAGCAAACTCAACAAGAGGTAAGTGATCCTCCCAGCTACCCCTGAAATCAATAACACAGGCCCGCAACATATCCTCAAGTGCCTGGATAGTATGCTCTGCTTGTCCGTCGGTCTGAGGGTGTAATGCAACACTGAGACTCACATTTGTCCCTAATACCTACGAAAACCACGAGTCGGTAGAAGCGAGTTCGTATGTCTGACATCATAAATGTAGGAACCCCGTGAAGTCTCACAATCTCCCTGTTATATAATCTAGCATAAACCTCAGCCGAGTAAGTGGTCCTGACCGGAAGAAAATGGGTTGATGTCGTCAGCCTGTTTACCATAACCCACAAGGAGTCGCACTTCCTCCGAGTACGATGCAACCCTGTAACAAAATCCATGTTGATCACCTCCCACTTCCATGTCGGAATATCAATCGCCTGCAATAGCCCACTGGGCTTCTGGTGTTCAACCTTGACCTGCTACTAATTCGGATACTAAGTAACAAACCCTGCTACGTCCCTCTTTAGGTCCTCTTACCAATACATACATCTGAGGTCATGATATATCTTAGTCGACCCCGAACAAATAGAGCAATGAGCACTGTGTGCCTCCCCTAAAACCTGCTGACACATCATGCAGCATCGGGAGCATACAATCTTTCCTCATATCTTAGCACCCCATCAGGCGCTACCTCAAATAAACTCTCCTTCTCTAGAAGAGCCGTATCTCGATACCGTATCATAATTGAATCTTCATACTGTCGCCTTTTTACCTCCTTAACGACAAAAGACTCGGCAACATCTCGGATCTAAACTCCATTAACCTTGGAAAAAAATAAACGAACCCCTCCCCGCTCATAGGCGATGAATCTCACGGACCACGTCCATGTCTGTCGCTGCCCATCTAACAGACTACCCATAGATCCACGACTAAGAGTATCTGTAACTGTCTCGGCTTTCCCCGGGCGGTATAGGATATCAATATCACACTCCTTGAGTAACTCTAACCACCGCGTCTGCGCCAAATTCAACTACCTGCATGCGAAGATATCAGGAGGCTCGCGTAGTCTGCATAAATATCCACAAGAAACCTATATAAGTAATGCCTCCAAAACTTCAAGGCACGATTAGCTGACACCCACTCTAAATCGTGAGTAGCGTAATTCCTTTCATGCCCACGTAACCGCCGGAAATCATA
Organism: Przewalskia tangutica; assembly: GCA_029844215.1. Taxonomy (NCBI): domain Eukaryota; kingdom Viridiplantae; phylum Streptophyta; class Magnoliopsida; order Solanales; family Solanaceae; genus Przewalskia; species Przewalskia tangutica. The sequence continues at coordinate 80,478,355 of CM056729.1, read as the reverse complement.
GGCTCTAACCTTGTCGTGTTGCGTCAGCACACAACCTAGCCTAACACCCAAAGTGTTACAATAACAACCTAACCCTCTAGTCCCTCAGGAGGGGTTAGAACTGTAGTCGCGGTCAACTTATCTCCCAATAACTGGAAGCCTTGCTCATACTTGCGAAATATTCGGGTATCCTTAATCTCATTTTTTTTAGTTCCTGTTTCCCTTTCTCTGTTGTAACCAAACTTGGTCACTATACTTAGATTTGATTCTTTTGCTTGCCGCATGGCTAAGAATTCCTGCCAATCACAATTTAGGGGGGTGGGAGATTTCCTTGATCTCGTCAAGTAGTAAACCTATTATTCTCTCTTGGCTCATAGAGCTTATAATAAGGTGTTCAACCTCAATTCATGGTATTACATAATCTAATGGCTTGTCAAGATTTCTTATCGTTCGAGTGTCTACTCGTCTTTCCTTTATAATTCATTCCAAGTTGTCCTGGGGTCCCTTACCCCCCCCCCCCCCATATTTTTCCTATTATCCTTCTCGTCAGTACAGATGTTACCACCTTTCCTCGAGGTGTGCTTACTGCCCATCATTTACTGATGGTCTTTACACTAGTCTGAGGTAATCATATCTCGTGCAACTTACATAACCATAGTTGCATTCTCTTTTATCATTCTGGTCATAACCCTTCCTTATGCTTATTATTAGCAAAAGTATTTCTATCTTGATTCATAATCATACAGTTTCATGCATGCGTACTACCTGCATTTATATTCTTACCACCCTTCCTCGACCGTTTCCTAACGTCGTTCTCAATTACCCCAACACAATACTTTTCCCCACGGTTATCTAAAATTGTAATCTATGGCATGACGATACTGAAGACCTTACCAGTCTCATATCCTTCGTCCAACAACATGGGTACACATAACCCCATAATACGTAAAATTATCCTTTTGCGTGGGGGAGAGAACTTATCTCCTACGTAAATCTTAATCATCAGCGCCACCTTATAATCGTAGAGATTTTGAAACTTACAAAGCGATGTCTTACATTTTCCGCGAGCGACTCGTGCTTATATTTATTCTTGCTTGCGCTTTCACGAAATTATCAGGAAGGTCGTAGCGACACCACACCAACCCATCTCTAAGTACCCAGGGCACTTAACATAAAACTCCTTCAAATTCGATGTACTTACCTGCGTCAATTTACCTCGAATAAACAAGTCACGGACTTATTAAAAATAATGATGTCAAAGAAGGAAGGATAATTCTTGGTTACCACCACTTCCTTCCTTTCCACTCGATAATGAAACTAGAAAAGCGGAATCGAACAAATCTCTCTCTGCAGTCAACGTTGGCATAACAATAGGCCAACTAGGCCGTACCCGTACCGTCCTCAAAGTCTGTCATAACATCTCTGCTAGATCTGCTGGGTCGGCGGTGTATCGTCGGACCGCAATTATTACATACCCGCATTCGACAGCACCCATCACTCGCGGTGTAGTCACGAAAGGTCCGTGGATTGGGCTCTATTTCTTTACACTTGGTTGATCTCTTTTTCACTGGTCGTGCTCTTTCCGTACTTCCAACTTATACTAACATACATATATAACTTCCATACCAATTCTGGCCTCCAATCCTTGGAGTTACTAAATTAAACAATATAGGGCAATTCGGCTTTCTGACACAGTTCGGTGGAATGCGTCCACGAACGTAAAATGATTAACTAGACTCGAGCACGCACCCTCGTGACTGCATCACGTGGCGGGACCACTACCAACCGATCCCGTTCCATTACGGGCTATGGGCGACCATAATAGGTCCTCGGCAGGCTTCGTCGTACTTAACTCTTATCCTTGGTATGACTTAACTTTTTACTACCCGAGAAGGCCTTATATACCTAAGGTCTCGGCGGTTATCAATATTCTTAGGCTCGCAATTTCCATGCTCCACGCCTACCTTATCATCCCCAGTAAGCGTGCGATAACTTCTCGTAAGCTCTTAATCGTGTTGTCTTAATCATAATAACCATACTTACTCCATACGGATCTCATCCGTACCATTCTCTTAATCATACCACGTAGCTTAATCTATTAACATAGTCTTCCATTAAGTCCCCTTAATTATAACTTCTTAAGGGTCCATTACCTTCTCAGATAACTCATCATCTCCTGAAATATCTCAAATTAGTACGTAAAACCTTGATGAGAATTCATTAAACTGTTTTATACCCTTCCAGTATCTATTTAGTCCTTACCAATTCTTGGTAATCTAAAATCATTCTAGGCGACAGCGTCGACCTCATCATAAGTCCGTATAGTTGTATGTCATAATACCAACTATCTGATAATTATTACCAACACGGATCTGCGATCCACATAATCCTTCAGGTCATCGCTTTGCATTTCTCATTGCAATCAACATAACTCGTTAGAGAGATGACCACTAACAACATTTCTCGCACGATCTTAGGTGAGAAGAATGAAACCAATCCTAAATGTCTGTGACCTCGATTATAGATGTGGTGCGCAACACGCGATAATCAGACTACTGAACGCGGTGCAGACACTTTCGAGGACTAAGCGCTCGATACCACTTTTGTCACGACCGACCCGGGCGGCCCGGTGTCTACACAGGCACCCTTTCGGTATCGTCGAGAGAATAGCAGCGGAACATACAAAACTCAAAAAAATACTTAGACAATAGAGCGTCAGCGGGCGGCTATAAGGCCCCGCCGTAACATACAATTTTAAAGCGATGCGTCTGTTCTTACAACGATCCGTAAATGTGAATCGGACCTGCAGAATAACGATTGTGGCGTGGCGGGGCCCGCCGTACCACGAATGTACAACAACCGGCAATACGAGGATAAGCCTCAAGTAAATGAGCTACCAGCGGTGAGCAGTGATCCTAGAGTGAGGATCGGCAACTTTGTATACTACTGCATACGGCATGAGCGCTTGACCCAGAAGGAGGTCGATCTGATATGTACCAAATATGTGAAACTAAAAGTATTGTAGTGAAATCATAAGTCTTAAAATAAAGCTGGAGACATGTATGATAACTCAAATAAACAGTACTCTGTGCCTTACTAACAATGAGAGTAAACAAGAGTATACTTTACTGCATAAAAATAGGAGGCTCATGATCAAAATAGAGTCACCCGCCCATAGTATCATTAAGCGATCCTACTCCTGGGACTATTTCACCCGCATAGGTCGTATGGACCCGCATGAGGTAACTTCGCCATAGGCGTATCCACGCGTAGGTCGTGTGGACGCGTGAGTAACCGCCGCATGGGGTAGTCCGCCCGCGTAGAACTATTTCACGCGCATGAGCCTACGGACTCGCGTGAGGTATTCCTCGCGTCATGGGTAGCAAATCCACGGAATATGCAAATGCCACAAGCAGGGAATGACCGTAATGAACAATATATCACTAGCACAATAGCTATCATACATAACATAAGCACTACAACTTATCATACATAACATAAGCACTCTGGGCATTTCATACATAACATAAGCACCGTGGCTTATCATAATTATCATAAGCAAGTTAAGAAATCCCTAACTTTTTATTAGCTTTGTTCATATACACTCTCATTTTAGTTTACTTAAGGCACTAACGTGTCATTATAAAATCAGAATTTAACCCAAAGTACTACGTACTTCTATTCTTTTAACAATGACTCTTTTCATAAAAAAACTTCCAAGATACTAATAACCGTAGTATCAAGTCCTATCTACCTTTCAAGACAAGTCACAATACCTTTTAGAAATACATTTAGGCTTAAATCAAGTGACTTCTTTCCTTTAAAACCTTAAGCAATTGATGCCTTTAAATCAATTTGCCTTACATTATTTCAAGTCATTTATCATTACTTATATTACTTAGAGTAAACCACTCATTTAACTTTCCATAAAGTTATTATAACCAACTTCCGTAGTTGTTATACTAACTTTATCGTTAGATTCTTCCATTCCTCTTTGTAACCAAGAGGCATACTTTTAAAATACTTGAGTCTCTTAACTTTAGTACTCAAGTTTCATAACTTTAGAATAGCTCAAGGAAATCAATACTTTCCAAATCAGTATTTTATACATTTTCAAGTCAAGAAATCTTTGTTTACCTTACTAGGTTACACCATTCTTTTTACATCCCATAAAGTTATAACCCACTTTATGTTTTTGAAACCAAGGCATTTCTATCCTTTAAAAACAAGTGAGTTAATTCTCTAACTCAACCAACTTGGACATCCTTAAAACAAGTCAAGGATATCAAATGAAACTAAATTCATTGAACTCTTATGCGTCTAGTACTATACATTTACAACTACTCGTACTCGAGATATAAGAAAGTTCCACATACCTCTTCGGTTGAATCCGCTTGCTAAGTCGAATATGTCGTGCGTAATATGTCAACCTATAATGACCATAATACATTTATTAACTACAGCTTCAAGCGTAGAATATTCAAAGTGCAAAGTCACTAAATTCTACGAACATCGGACAAAACTTCCTTTGTTTCTACATACTTTTCCACCTTTTTCAAGGTCAAAATCAATAACCAAGCATACATTTAAGGCTCGACAATCTGATTAACCAAAGGGATTACATGCCTTAACATAACGTGTAAAATTCTGCCCCACAATTAACATAATACTATCGACAACTTAAGTCTTTCTCATTACAATCAATGTCGTAATAATATCAATTTCCTTTCAATTCCTTTTTCAAACCAAGTTGTTATTCTTAACATGTTATATACGTACCAACAATTACAACAACTATAAATCCTTTCTTCCTTAACATGCGATGATAACTATCGACCAAATTGTATTTCAACATTAATGGCTAACTTGTCCATTTTGGGTTTTAACATGTATCATGATCCAAATCTCTTTCAAACCTCAATCTATATACCACGTGCTCGTTTCTTAACTACTATTACGGTGTCTTCAATCATAAAAGAAGGTGAAGATCTTACCTCGATAAGCCATATTTAGAAATCTTAACTGCGTTAAAATCACCCGCGAACCTCCACAAACTTGCCAACATATTTCCTTCTTGTTGCCTTTCCAAAAAAATCTCATCACTAGGGTTTAATCGATTTTTAGAGAGAAGAAGGCATTTTCTTTAGAAATCCTTTGCAAATCAAGACTTGGTCTAAAGTAAGACCACTTTCTTGGTCAGCGAGATGGGAGGACACTTATGCGCCCTCGTGGGCTTTTCACAAAATATCTTACGATTTTCCCTTTTTGAAAAATCCACCTTGGCGCGTGATCCTGGCCGTATTGCAACTCGAAGGTTTTGGTCTTCTGGCGTAGCTACTGCGGCGCTGGCTGGAACATTTTCCTACTCTTACGCGGTAGATCTTGCAACGTCCATAACTTTATATTAGGCTTTTTAAAACACCTGAAAACTCTTAACATACTGGGACGTATAGCACTCCAAAGTTGACTAAAAATTTGTCCAGCACCATTCTGTCAACTTATTATTCCAAATTCAAATCTTATTTCCTTTCGAAAGTTCTTAAATACATGACCTGGAATTACGGGGTGTAACAATGGGTAGCAAATCCACGGAATATGCAAATGCCACAAACCCGGGGAATGACCCCGTAATGAACAACATATCACTAGCACAACCGGCTATCATACATAACATAAGCACTACGACATCATACATAACATAAGCACTCTTATCATACATAACGTAAGCAAGTTAAGAAATCCCAACTTCTTATTGGCTTTGTTCACATACACTCTCGATTTAGTTTACTTAAGGCACTAATATGTCGTTATAAAATCAGGGATTTAACCCAAAGTACTACTTCTATTCTTTTAAAATGACTCTTTTTCATATAAAACTTTCAAGATACTAATAAGCGTAGTATCAAGTCATATCTACTTTTCAAAACAAGTCACAATACCTTTTAGAACTTCGTTTAATGACTTAAATCAAGTGACTTTTACTTTAAAACTTTAAGCAATTGATGCCTTCAAATCAATTTGCCTTTCTTCCTTTCAAGTCATTATCTTAATTTACATTGCTAGAGTAAACCATTCTTTTAACTTTCCATAAAGCTATTATAACTGACTTCCCGTAAAGTAGTTATACTAACTTTATGCTTTAGATACTACATTCTTCTTTATAACCAAGAGACTTAAACTTTCAAAAACCAAGTATCATATACTTTTAAAAGTACTTCAAGTCTCTTATCTTTAGAAAACTAAGATATCCTTAATCTTTAAAACAAGTGAGTTAATCCCTAACTCAACCAACTTGGACATTCTTAAAACAAGTCAATGATATCAAATGAAACTAGATTAAATCAAAATCTAAATCGTCTATCGTGCTATATATTTACAACTACTCGTACTCGAGAGATAGGAAAGTTCCACATACCTTTGGTTCAATCCACTTGCTAAGTCGAATATGTCGCACGTGGTATGTCAACCTATAATGACCATGTCGTCTATTAACTTCTAACTTCAAGCGTAGAATATTATATGCAAAGTCACTAAATTCTACGGAAAATCGGACAACACTTCCTTTGTTTCTACATACTTTTCCACATTTTCAAGGTCAGAAAATCAATAATCAAGCGCCATTTAAGGCCCAACAATTCAGCAATACAAAGGGGATTACGTTTTAACGGGGCGTGTAAAATTACGCCCATGTCGATATCCAAATAGTCTAACATTTGAATGTCATTCTTGGCTAACAATGTATCACAACAATATCAATTCTCTTTCAATTTCCTTTTTAATCCAGTTGTTATTCCAGCATGTTATATACGTGATAACAATTACAACAAGCTATAAATCCTTTCTTCCTTAACATGCGACGATTGTAACTATCGACCAAATTGATTACAACATAAATGGCTAACTTGTCCATTTTCGGTTTTAACATGTAGACATGATCCAAATCTTTTCAAACTTCAATTATACTTATCACATGCTCATATAAACTACTATAACATGTAATCTTCAATCACAATAAGAAAATGAAGATTTTTACCTCAATAAGCCCTAATAATATCCAAGCGTAAAAGTCGATCCTTAGCAACTTTTAGCTCATATTCTTATGTTCCAATCCGCTCCAAGCACTCCTTGGAAGCTCATAACCAACTTCTCTTCAATTTCCAACTTCAAAGTTGAAGAACACCTTAGGTTTTCACCTTGCGACTAACGTGAAAACATAGTTTTTCCGGAATCTTTCTATTGAGATATCCTTGTAATACCCTTAGAAACCTTGGGTTAAAGTCTTGTGAATTATGATCCACAATTGCAAAATTTTGTGTGGGAGAGAGGACATTGCCGAGAGCTCTTTTTAAGAGCAAGAAAATTTGAAATTTTTCTAAGTGTTGGAAATGCTCTAGTCTTGCACTAGTAGTAGCAATATATAATGAGACCAAGAGCTAGGATTAATCCAAATGTGTGGCTAAGATGAGGTCAACAATGTCAAGCTAATTTGACTTCAAGACTTAGTCAATTTTATCAAGCCAAGATTGGCTACACTTGCCATGAATTTCGTCCATCATGTTCCATGTGGAGGGTGACACGTGTCACCCTCCCGTTGGTCCATAATATTTCATTTCCCGAAATTTCCATAATTGGTCAAAATATCGGAAACCTCGTGGGCCCCACAAAAACGTAAAATCTCTCGGGTGGCCCCACGTATCCAATTCTCAAAAATAAAATTCCATGATTCCGATAAAATCTTAAAAGTCTTAAATAACAAATTCGGGAACCTAATTCTCATTAACAAACATTTCTCTTTTCCGAGGTTCAGAAGATTTTTCCTTCGAAAAACAATTCTTTCTTTCGTTCAAATTTTTACATCCTGAATTCTTACGTACATTCTTATACACGTGTCCTGGAAATACGGGGTGTAACATTGTCTCTGGTTCGTTTAGAAAATGTGGTTCGGGGGACTATATGTGGAGCAATTCGGCATAAATTGATACCGACACCTCAGAATTTGGTAACCTCAACTCCATTAACAACTATTTATGAATCCTTAATGCCACCCTTTAACGATGACATGTGAAGCAACTTCTTCACCAACCATGTTCACATCCGAAGTCACGTCCATAATGGCGCCAATAAATGATGACTTCCCCTTTTGCCACTTCTTATCCGCGGCTTTTTCACATTGTTCAGGAGTTTTAAGCTCGTCAACTCGCGTACTAGAATGAATACTTTGGATAAATCCCTATTCCCTCGCCGTCACCATCACCCGTCTAGGTGTGGTATCGGAACAAATCGCATTCTTTTAGGAAATCAATGCGATGATTGCCTCATAATCGCCACGGTACCACTGACGTGTTGTGATTCAACCGTGGCGGATGACATCTTAACGTCAAATGCCACCTCATGATTATTTAATTTGCTTGGTTCCGTCTTGTATAATCGGGACTTTTGGTTGTCTTAAGTATGCCTTTGCAATTCTCGCATCTGAAGGTATATGTAGCTCGGTATCGCATTGCTACGACAAGTCTCCCGTTAATCCAGCGTCATGATGTAATGACAAAACATGAGGATTATTGGCTGGATCCTGTGCATTCAACACCGCGATGTTGTTCAACAACATCGAAAAGGATTTGCCAAGGCAACAACCACGCCTTCTTCGCTCGACTTGGCTCGCGCATGACAATGGTATGACATCGCATAGTTGGGAAATTTCACGCAAAGTGTGGACCGTCACATGTCGACACTTTGGCTCGGTTGCGATCCTCGCCATGGTCCGTATCATCGCGTTATCCTTCTCTTTCTCGATATCATACTTTCCGTCCGCCTTGCCGCTTCTTGTCATTTCCGCTTCTTGGATTTGGAAGATGCGGAGACATCCTATACTTGGTGATTTGATCGGTAATCCACGAAAGAATCGGCAGCGGCTATTGCTTGAAAGGTCTTTAACATTTTGCCTTCTAAGTTCGTTTTGATCCGCGCTTGCATTCGAATATAAAGTTATGGAGCTTGTCTTCATCGGACATGTTTTGAATGTCCAACATCAAAAGTAAACTCCTTGATGTATTCTGTCTAGAACCACTTTGCTTTTCTCTTTTGAGGCGGTCGCAGACAACGACTCGGCGTTCTATGCCGAAATTGTTGCCTCATTTCCTCCGCGTCCTTACCCAGTTTCAATCGTGGATGACCCACGCTTATATCATCGGTGTCTCTAGTCCTCCGTAGTTTTACATCGCCCATAAGATACATAGAGGATACTCGCTTGGTCTTCTCATGATATGAGCATGAGAAATATTGCTCCATGTCCCAAAGAAAGTTTTCAACTCTTTGGCACTTTGTCCGTAAAAGACTTAGTTTTGGTACCTTTACCTTACTCGATCGGTGGTATTACCACGTCCGGTCGCTCTTACCGCCGTGCGTAACACCTGGCTTCGACCTCGGTGTCGACAGCATCGCCAATTTACCAAATTTCATTGGCGCGTCTCGATTGCTCGTAATTTGGCGATCGTGCGTTATCGATTTTATATTATTCAAACTCAGTGTTGAGATTATGATTTAGTGTAACAAGATACACCAAATTACTTCCTCGCCGGTTACCAACTAGAGTCTCGAATGCTCGTCTGAGCACTTAACTCGTCGTTATTCTTGCGCCATTGCTCGACCACCGTGCAGCGAATTTACCTCTTGGCGTAGTGTTTGGAACTCTTAGCTTCTTCATAAGCTAGGCTGCGATACCAATTGTCACACTCGGGTATGTTACTATAAAGTTTTTGCACCTGGCGTGAAGGTAGTCGACAACACCGCTGCCAACCGACCAAACACTAAGTCATTTTAAGATCAAAAGAACTTGGAAACGGAAGCGATCAAGCGAGCTTGAAGGAGGTTTATAATAGCAAGTTTAATCATGACACTTACACACTGAGAGTTGCGGGCGAACACGTCGACCTTTACTTTTATTTATACTCAAATAAACAAGAAATGTCTCTCGACTTTACAATGTAGTGATAGAACTAAGCGTCTAACACTTAAACACTCAAACTAACTTAGCCTCGCACACTAATTATTTTAGACTCTCGAAAATACACTCGCGAAAAGGGTTTGCTTTTAACTTTGAACACTTAAGCTCGATATTAGCTCTATCGGGTTTTAGGCTTTAGGTTCTTGAATGGATGAATAAGTTATCTAACTTATTCTACTTATAGGGAAGCGAGTGACTTATCATGCCTTACAAAGAGGGCGTGTTAAGGAAGTGGATTTAATAATAGGCGTCTGTAAGTAATGTCTATTACCTGCGTATACACTGCCGCGACAATACTACTTTAAGACTTAGTCGATTCGGTATGTTTCTTCAACTTCTTCAAATGTCTTTGTTGACCAATTCAATCTTCTCCAATGGCTCACCTTGGTCTCATGAGGTCTTAGCCAAGTCTCGTAAGACTTCAGCACCACGCCCGTTCCTGACTCGTCTAGACCACTTATCGCGAGTTTGCGCCAAAATCGGGACTCGGTTTGAACCGTTACGCCTGTTTGAGTCATTGAAGTCCACACACTTCAATACTCAATAAAATTAGATCAAACCACTTCCCACGTATCTCGAAGACCTAGCGGGAGTTCCTCAGGCTTCGAAGCTTCGGTGCTCTGTCGTGACCGGAATTATTGCGCGTTGCCCTCGGACCTAGTCGATTTTGCATTTGACTTGCGCGTGTATATGACTCGGTCGAACCCTTTGCATCACCAACCGCTTGTTATCTAGCTGAACCATATGAATCATAGAAAGTCTCGGGCGCCTTCCTCGCGTGCACCGCGACTTAGCAAATAGCCACGATTCTGAGTATTAACTCGTGCCCTTTTCTCGACTTTTAGATTCGTTCCATTGGATTTTGTCAACTATCTCATTGTATCTCTTAGCTAAATTTGGTAAGATGCGTTAATGTGAATATTAATACCTTGTCATGTGCTCCACACATGTCTGTATATCCTGTGACTACAGATGGAAACGGATCCTGGACCCGGTCCAGATCCGGTAGATCCAGATCTGTTTTATAGGATATGGATCTTCAAAATTTGGACCCGACGGATCCTGATCGGACCCGAGATTCATTTATGATGGATCATATCTAGATATAGATCTTGTATTTGAGATCCGTATCCGTCAGTGGATCAGTTTATTAAATACATTATACGTTTATACATCCGTAAGTAGACTATTCCACTTTAATTTTCTTGACCATACTGACTGAAATAAATATAATTATATCAGTCGTATCTTTTGGAATTCCACATTACAAGTTCATTTAAAGTCAATACGCATACTGAGAAGGAATATTACATGTTTCACAAACACACATAAATAAAGAATAACACAACTAAGAGCATTGTGTGAAGAATAAGTTGAAATTTCCAACCTACTGATTTTATTTTTTTTATAAGTATTTCCGCCCTACTGATTTACTTGAGAGTAAAAATGAATGTGACATATCAACCAAAGTAGTTGCCATAAAGAGTAGAAATGACTAGAATAACGAATCACAACCTGATAATATTTCTACATGGATTACGAGAAATTATTCAGGGTGACTAAATATTGTATGTTGAATGTTGGAATATTATTCAAGGATTTTTTTTACATGTGGATCCAGATCCGATGGATCTGGATTTGGATATGATTTTTATGGACCCGATGGATCTGGATCTGGATACAGGTATGAAAACGGATCTCAATCTGGATCTAGTAGGATCCGGTCCAGATCCTATCCGTTGTCATCCCTACGTGACTTCATACGTACTTTCGTAGAACACGTGTTACATACCGGACATCGCCGCGATACGCGCACTTAGTCGTATGTTGTTGATCATTTGTATGTGTTGTACCACTTTTGTATTGCTCATCGATGTCTTCTCCATATAGAACCTTACCCGTAGCTTTGTTGAACCACGTGTTCCATACGTATCATGCCTTTACTCTCATACACAAAGTGTTTGTCAACATGATCCATTTTAGCTCAATTCGTGTCTAACTCACGCCGTGTGACACGAGTCACTTTACCATCGTGGTGAAAGTCCCACGAGATTTGCTTTAGTTAGTGAAGTAAGGCAAGATTGTTTCTGAGAATGTTGGTCCGAATATCATGACATTTGTTCCAACATTTCTGAATTTTAACTTAGTACTAAAATGATATATTGGGCAAAATGTCATAACACCAAACCCAACATTAACATAAACCAGTCATATTCAGTCATAGCTTCATGTGACTCTTGCGTAGCTTTGCCAAGCTTATAGACCTTCTTGTTCATCTTGGTACGGTGATGGTATCCATTTTGACCAGCACGGGCAACTGTGAAGGAAACTCTGGCAGGGTACCAAGCACCAATACAAGCAACTTTACGAAGACCCCTGTGGGTTTTGCGAGGAAGACGTGTCACACCCCAACGTGTTACAACACCTTCATAACCCTTACGGCTTACCCTTGGTCACACCAATGATATCAATCATCTCATCCTTCTGGAAGATAGCATCAACTGGAACCTGCTTTTCAAAGAAACCATATGTATAGTCAACCTTTTGGGCAATAGTCCCACCATTCACCTGAATTTCCATCAAATGTGCTTTCTTTTGTTTCAGACCTTTTCATCTTCCTTTCTGAAGTAAAACATGGCAATGATTACAATGAGTGTCCAAATAACTTTAGTGTTCAAATATCCAGGACATCTAATTTAATGAAACTAGGCCTGAGCAAGAATGCCTAGCATACACGACCACCTTAAACAACAAATTTACTATATAAATAACCATCATTTGTGAATTATAAAGAACCAAATGGATCAATTTCATAGCAAAATACAAATAACTTTGTCAAAATATGGAACTAGGTCTGTATAAGAATGCCTAGAACATCTGACCACCTAAAGCAACAAATTCACTACATAAATAACCAGTATTTGTGAACTAGAAAGAACCAACTGGATCAATTGCTTAGCAAAGAGGATAATATTCACTAAAATTATCCTAACTGAGCTTATTAAATTTTAAGAGCTGCAAATATCAATATGAAACTAATTCTTACAACACCTATAATTACCAGTATCTCAATAATGAACGTTTGTCAGAGAAAGCAGGATAAAAATATAGACTACATTTTATACATGCACAAAAGCAGATACAGGCCATGCTCCAAAAAAAAAACAATCTCTTCGGATTTAGTACCTGAGTGTGAGCCAAGACACGGATGACACAAGCATACTTCTTGAGTTTGTCCAACTGTGCCTGGATATCTTTTTTACCTTCATCGGTCTCATATTTCTTGGAGTAGTTCATGAAGGCCTTCTTCTTGGACTTACCACCAGTTCTTGTAGAACCTCCTCTTTATATCTTCACTGAGATGCTGAGCCCAGACAGTGTTGAGGCAACGAAGACCACGAGGTGTCTTCACATACCCGACAACACCAACGATCACCATTGGAGGTGTTTCAATTATAGTCACCGCTTCACATGTTTCTTTCTTGTGGAGTTGTACAATTCATTTAACATCAACATGGTAGTTTAGAAACCCAATTCAGTGTTGCTCTGAATAATAATACATATGCAGAAAATGAGTGGAAATGCTATAAATGAAAAGATGATTTTACTTCATCCAGGCTTTTCGACTTCTCTGATATTGTGGGTCATTCCGGCCTTATAACCCAAGAAGGCAGTCAGCTTACAGGGCTTGCTTGGATCATCCATAGGAAGGCCTTCACTGAAAATTGACTTATTTTCTTTATCTACCACTTAAACACACTTCCCTGTGGGGACATTTTAAACCATCATATCATAACTACTAGTTTCAATTCAATGAAAATACAAGAGTGGAATCAAAGCATACCCTTTCCCCCTGTGTCGAGAAGCTCTCTTTCTGGGCAGAAATCCCAAAAACCCGTGTCTTGGGTGCTCAAACTTCCTATGAGACATTTTTCTCCTCCTTCAATCTCTAAACACAACTCCGAATGGAAACAATAATTGTAAAGTCGAAAAGAGTAGGCAATAAACTAATCAGCCATGCTTCAATGCCAAGCAAAACTAGAAAAGCTATATGTATAACATTCAGCTCTATTGATTAAAAATAGAGCTCAAACACTGGTTCATAGCTTTTATGAAATTTCTCATGTTATAAGCTTTTGGTTATCGATACTAATATTTAGCTAATTTGAAAAGTGTCCAACAATTTTCGAAAGGTATACTGAGATTTTACAATGATAAATCAAGAATTATTAGAATGCATAAACCTGCAAGAGCCTGTCTCAAAGAGGAAAAAACCCCTACTGAAACTCAAGATTTATTATATACATGTTGTTGTAGTCGTTTTGTTGCTGTTTTGTGACCTCAACTTAAAAATTTTGTCTTCGCTTAATAGAATCCTTTGAAAAATGGCTTTAACTTGAAAAAATTGACCGAGCAGAACTTTTGTTGCACATCATCCTGCATAAATTTTAGCTTGTCTATAATGCAGATTTTATGACTGTCTTGAAATATCTGAACTTCTGACTTATAGGCAAAACTAATTTATGTCCGATGAATAACAAAAGCTTTGTCTAGCAAATTTTCTGAAGCAAAGTCTACTATTTAAAATTTTTGTTAAGCGGGGCAAAAAAATTAAGACCACCAATTATTGAAGTGTTATATCCATTTTTCTTAAATAATTCAACTGGTATCAATATTGAAAAATAATTTCAAACAAAAGTGTTGCTCCTCTTTCACACACATACGAGAGACTCTGTGTAATCATTACTGATAAGATATAAAGTACATAGTGAGTTAGCCCTCGTTATGAAGTTTTGAGTTTAAAACACCACGAAGGAACTTGTAAAGTCAAATTCGAAATTGAAATGTTAAAATTTTTATATTAAAATGAGCTGGTTATTAAAATCTGGATTTGAAGGAACATATACCAACACTGATTTGAAGATTTGAACTCTTTTGTTTTTGGTAAACTTTGTCTCCATTGATCATTCATGTATAAAAAGTTACATTTGAGTTTGACACATTAAACTTTGTATATGAAAGACATAATATCTTGATTATTTTCATTGATTAAATGTGTATATATATAAGTTACAATAGAAAAATTATTTTCCTATTCTACATCTAAAATCATATTCTATTTAGAGACTAAGTATACAATTATGTTAATAGTACAAGTCTAATTATACTAACAATATACTTTCCTAATATATAATGTTACACGTATTCTCTTAGTCAATTTCTTTGGACAAATTTGGGCTTGGGCTCGATGGACCAATTCAAGTAAATTTGTCAGTGATACCTTACGTATACATCTGATATACTTGTATATTGTATGTATATTCTAACTACCTTATGATCAGCGGGTGGTCTTCATCTGCTAAGGCTATCTAAAATCTTCAAAGGCAGAGTGGAGACCGCTTTGTAAAGATGTACGCAACTTGATACGGAAGGGACATGTGAGCGTGTACTTGTCCTCGAGCTACCTTTTCTCGAACAAAGTGAATGTCCGTCTACATATGTTTAGTGCTGGTCTTTGGGCTGAATTACGAGAAAGGTAGATGACGCGACATTATCCTGATACACGAGGTAGCTTTATGAATTCGACAATGAAGCTTTAAGCGGTTCGTAACAACGTGACTCGGAAATTACGTTGGCTACCGTGATGCTCGACCTGCTTTAGAGCGAGACAATGTTGGTGGCGTTTTGAAGACCATGAGACGATTTATTACCAAGAAGCATGATAGCGGGCGTGGGCATGCAGTGTCGACGGCCTTTGATCGTATGCGTATATGAGACAAGTGTAGGCGTCGGCGAAGGATATAGATGCGGCCATAATCAAGTGTCCCTGGATGTACCTAATAATGGATTTGGCGCGTTAAATGTGCTCGATCGAGAATCGTCGTAAACAATCACACGTATGCGACATATGTAATATCGATCGGCGTGAGCGTAAGATCTTGAAGGGCCGCAAGGCTGCGATAGCGGGTCGAGATCCTCGTATGGGAGCGGTAGTAGCACCCGACTTGGGTTTAGTATCGGTGGGTGGAAGTGAACTTACGGGATGACATTCGGCCTACCGATGTTCTCATTTGCATACTTCCTGTGATAAGAACAATCCACTGTATGACAGTGACAACAATCCCTAAAAATAACTCGATAGCCCAAGTCTTTCATGACAAACTTAGAACTGAGCATTGCCATAATAGACTTGCGTAATGCATTAGAAGAGACAATCAAGATAATATCATCCACATATAATAGTATATAAGCCATCGAAGAGCCCCGACAATATATGAATAACGAATTATCAGACCTACTATGAGATAATCAAAGAGTCAAAACATAGTCAGCAAACCTCTTATACTAAGCTCACGGAGACTGCTTAAGCCCATACAAAAACTTCTTCAACAAACAGACATGATGAGGATATCGGTTATCCCTAAACCCCAAGGGCTGATGCATATACACTATCTCATTGAGATCACCGTGTAAGAAAGCATTATTCACGTCTAGCTGATGAATGAGCCATGCTTTTGAAAGATTCAAGCTAAGCACAGTGCGAATAGTAGATGGCTTGACCACCGGACTAAAATCTCACCACAATCAACACCAGCGTCTTTGAGTCTTACCGTCGCTCTGAGGCGAGCCTTGTATGCTTGCAAGCGAGCGGTCGAATTATCGCATGAGCAAAAATCCACATAGACCGAATAATATTCACACCAGATGGACGTGGTACCAACTCCTACGTCTTAGTATCAATAAGAGCAGTATATTCCTCGGTCATGACAATCTTCCAATTTGGGTCATTTAAAGCAGACACAGAATTACAAGGGTAAGGGTGATTTAAGAACATTAGAATTTAAATTAAAATATCTTTTTGGTTTAAAAATACCTCGTTGGGCTCGGGTGACTGGTCCATGACTCGGGGTGAAATTGGGTGATTTTGGGAAGGACGACACGGGACGAGTGGCGGCCAAGCGGTGGGCTCTTTGGCTCAATCTGACAGCCTTCGGGAGAAGTGAGCGGACGATCTGTCTTGGGCTAGCAAGCGGCCTAGTTGAGATTAGCCAATACTATTTTTAAGCGAGGATGAATGGTTGTATCGATGCGATGGGACGATGGGTGAATAATATATGGTGATATATCATCGTCAAAAAATTATCTGAACTAGGCACAGGAGATTATCTACCTTAGAAAATGGAAATTGGGACTCATAAAAAATAACATGACGACTAATAATGATTCGTTTAGATGACAAATCAAAACATTTATAACCACGGTGATTTGACGGATAACCCAAAAACACACAAAGGGTAGAGCGGACCTTGAAGTTTGTTAATTGTGGTGGACGGAAAAAGTGGATAACATAAGCACCCAAAGACCCTAATATGTGAATGCGACTGGGTCTTATTATATAAAATATGTAGAGGGGACGAATATGTCAAACCTTTGGAAGGAAGAATGTTAAGAATATCTGTAGTCATTTGTACAACATGATGCCAAAACGATAGGAATGCAGGCGTGAATTAATAAAGTTCGGACAATATTATTAATGGTACGAATTTTACGTTTGGCTTTTGTTGAGTGTATTTTATACACTCTTTTGAGTCTTTTTTAGTTAAGTATTTTCCTCTTTTCGTTTGTGTTTAGTGTAGTATTAGGGTTGTTTTTCTGTCTTTTGAGTCACAACGGTTCTAAAGGAGGAAATAACAGAATTGAGGATGAAATGAGCTTAATCGATGATGAAATTGCACAAGCATAGCCCAAGAAATGAAACCTAAGAGGTCAGAAGAATATAAATCGGGTAAATTACGGCGAAAGCGAGGTCAAGAGTGGCGGCTCGAGGCAAGGAAGAGGCTGCGGCGCTCGATGGTCGAGGCCGAGGAATTAGGCGGCGTAAAAATTCCAAAGAGCAGAAAATTAATTCCGTCGCGAGCGTGGCTAAGAAGTCGATGAGCAGCGGTTTTGCAGCGTGATTTAGACGCGGCGGCAGGCAGCGACGCGAAATTTTCAGAATCTAGGCCGAATTTTGACAAGGGTAAAAGGGTCTGAAGCGAAGATTTTTCTCAGATATAAAAACCCTAAAACCCTGTCTTACTAGATACCTTAGATCATATTTTTGGAGAGGTAGGAAAGGAGGCAAAGACACAATTGTAGACTTTTATTCAAGTTCCTTTTCTTCCCTTTATTTTATTACAGTTTATGTTGGATATTTGTAAATTAGTTCTTAGCATGACAATACCTAGGAGCTAATTTCTTTATTAGGATTTTTCGTCGAATCGCTTGAAACTATTTCATATAGTTAATGCATAGTTATTGATTTCTTCTTCAGCTATATTAAGATCTATTAAATATTGTATTGATTGTTTGATAATTGACTGACCATTAATTGTCATAACTTATATGATTTCAAATCGAGATCTGAAAAGGGAGATTTGAATATGTTGTAGTTGTTTAGACATAGGTTAAAATCGTGGATAGATCAAAGAGCTGGTTGAACTCCCTACAGGCGAACTCCATTACCACATGGCAAGACTTGGCCCAGAAGTTTCTTGCCAAATTCTTCCCTCTATCCAAAGCAGCAAGGCTTAGAGGTGAGCTTAATATTTTTTATCAGACGGAGGGAGAATCATTATATGATGCATGGGAGCGGTTAAAAGACTTGAAGAGAAAGTGCCCGCATCATGGGATTGAGAAGTGAATATTAGTCCACATATTTTATAATGGGCTGTGTGGTACTACTCGTACCATTATTGATCTTTGCGGCGGAAGGACGCCGTGAGCAAAAGTGCGATGAGGCACGTGATTTATTAGAAGACATGACCGCGACAACCGTGGTGGTCGGATGAGAGAGAAATGAACAACGGGGAAAGTGGTTGGGGTTCGTAGGTTAGATTCTATCAACTGCGTTATTTGCGTAGGTTGCCACTTTGACAAAGCATTGTAGCGGTACAATGCCGTTAGTCTTTGTCGGACACCGGTGAGTTGTGAGATTTGTGGGGTCCTCATCGTTTGATAGGTGCTGTGGCGGTGGATCCAAACAATGTGCCTATGGAGCGAGTTCAAGCGATTGAGAATTTTGAGGCCTACAACAATGCACTCCAACACGTATAATCGGGGTGGAGAAATCACCCGCTTTTCGTGGAGGAATGACGAGATAACAACCTCGATTTTAGGAGCAATAGCGGCCTCGAGGGCAGATCTAGCAACGGCCAGGCCAGAAAGCCATATGAAATAAAAGAAATAAAGCGGCGCTTGGTGACTGCGGCGACTCGGAACCTGAAATGATATATTCTCGGACCCGATTCGACAAAGACTAGGTCATCTATCGAAATTTAAAGACAGTGGGGCGGTGGTGAACATGTTGAACAATAGAGAGCAATGGAATCTTCCCAACAATCGTGGTGAACCCAAGAGAAACGGTGCGGGAAATAAGCAAGGAGTGGTAGCGGTTAAAGCGAGTTGCGGCCCGACCACGAGTTGAAGAAAGATGGTGACATAGACACGAGGTAGAGAAATAGGGATTCTTGATGACCCTATTCTAGAAAAGGCTCCACCAGCAGTCATGAAGGACTATATAGACAAAGTTCCATACCCCCAAAGACTTGTGAAGAAATCTCTAGACAAATAGTTTTCCATGTTTTTGGAGGTCTTGAAAAAGCTGCACATTAATATCCCTTTCATTGAAGCCTTGGAGCAAATGTCAGCATATGTCAAATTCATGAAGGAGATCCTCTTTAAAAAGAGGAAGCTGACAAACTATGAGACAGTGGTGCTGAGAGAGGAGTGCAGTGCTATCTTGCACAAGAAATATCCCCCGAAGTTGAAAGATCCAGGGAGTTTCACCTTACCTTGCACTATAGGAAATGTGACATGCAAGCAGGATCTGTGTGATTTGGGGGCAAGTGTCAACCTGATGCCACTCTCTGTGTTTAAAAGACTTGGTTTGGGGGAAGAAAAGCCAACCACTGTTAACTTGCAGCTAGCTGATCGCTCTATCGTACACCCCCTTGGTATAATTGAAGACATATTGGTGAAAGTGGGCAAATTCATCTTGCCTGCTGACTTCCTCATTCTTGATATAGAGGAAGATGAGAATATGCCAATGATCCTTGGGAGACCATTTCTAGCCACAGGGAGGGCACTGATTAATGTTGAGAAGGGAGAGCTCAAGCTCCGAGTTCAAGATGAGGAGATGCCTTTACTGTTTTCAAGCCTCCAACTGATCCACAAGTCAATGATAAATGTTTTGCGGTTTGTTTCATTGAAGGAGTTGTCTCTAAGAAAAGCCTCACAAGTAATGATGATCGTGGGGTAACATTGAAGCAAGGTGCAGAACATGAGAATAAAAATTCTTAACCTGTGAATGAAGCTGTGAATACTGACCAAGGGGTGAACCTCTCTGAACTCAGCCTTGTGAAAAAGAAGAGGAGAAGGAGAAAGGGGACGATAATGAAATGGATATGCTGTGGAAGTAATAAATCCCCTTGAGTGAACGAGGCATTTGCGTCCGGCTAAATGACGTTAAAGACAGCGCTACTTGGGAGACAACCCAATGTTTTTAATTATGTTATTTCAATTTTTGTTTTAGTTTGTTTTATTTTATCTTGAACAGTCTCAAGATCTGGTATGTTTGGTGTTTTTGGATGACATAAAAAGGTAGGAACTGACCCCGAGTGGGAAAATGGGACAAAAATGCTGAAAAAAAGGAAAATTTGGCACAGCGTCGCGGCGCCAGAACTTCAGAGAGTCCGATGCCTATGCAATTTCAAGAACCTCCTCCTATACCTCCGTTATGACCGTTGTTTTGTGTCTGTAAGTTGTCCCTTTATTTTTAGTCTTTACACATTGGGGACAATGTGTCGATTAAGTTTGGGGGGATCTTACTTTATTTTGTGTTTTGTTTTGAGTCTTTTTAGTTTGTTTTATGTGTTTGTGAGTCATAATTTTTATTTTATGGATCATGTATATTGTAGTTGTTAAAGATATTCAGTGGATTAAGTGGGATAATATAATGGAATTGAAAGCAGAAATCTGTGTGCTTAACTTAGATATGCCAAAAATTCATGACATCTAATTATTTAGGATATTTGTGTTTAGCCTATGTGTTGTCAATTATGGAAAGAAAGGTTGAAATGTCTAGAACACCTGTTTGCTTGTTATTTGAAGCGAAATAGTTAAGATATACATATTTAGGAAAATGATCCAGACATTCTTTGATAGCCCTTCTGACCATTCATTACCTACTACGACATAAAATGTATCACTAGTCGACCCTTTGAGCCTAAATAATATCTTTGTTTGACACCCTAAGATTCCCTTGTTGTGCCATAAGTAATAATTGAAAATATTGGTATGAAAAATGTTGATAAAGTAATAAAAAGAGAGTAAAAATTTGATGCACCCCAATGAAATATGCAAAAGCCTAAGTTTGGGGTTCTTGTTATTTATAATGTGTCGCATTCTCTCAAAAGAAAAGAGGGGAGAAAATAGGCATGAGACTAAAAAGAAAGTCAAAAAGAAGAAAAAAAGAGTTGAATGAAAAATGCTTATGGTACGTAATTTGAGCCTAAATGCCAACTTTTATCTACTCCTGCCTAAGCTTACATTACAACCCTTAAAAGTCATGATGATCTCTAATGTGTATGTCTTTGATTAGTGGAGAATAACAAGTAAACAGGTCTATAGAATTTTGGGGAAAATGGAATGAAATTGACATGCATATGTTAGGTATTTGTATTTTCAGTGATTATGATATAATTGAAATTGCGAAATATCTAACTTGAAATTCTAGATTGCTAATTATTCATGCTATGTATGTTCTAACATATTATCGATTTTCATTCATGATTTTGAGTGACCTTGCTATAGCTACTTGATCCGTATCATAAGTCTTTTATTTGATTTTGTTTTGTTTTTGTTTAGTGTTTTACTAGAGGCGAGTAAAGTGTAATTTTGGGGTGTTTGTTGAGTGTATTTGATACATTCTTTTGAATCTTTTTAGTTAAGTATTATCCTCTTTTCATTTGTGTTTAGTGTAGTATTAGGGTTGTTTTTACTGTCTTTTGAGTCTGTGATCCTAAAGGAGGAAATATAAATTGAGGATGAAATGAGCTTAATCGAGGATGAAATTGCACAAGCACATCCCAAGAAATGAAGTCTAAGAGGTCCCGAGAAGAATAGAAGAAATCAGGAAAATTCTGGACGAAACCGGGTCACGGGTCGCGACTTTAGGCAAGGCAGAGTTGTGGTGCTCGATGGTAGAGCAGCGGAATTAAAGCGGCGTAAAAATTCGAGCGAGAAAATTAATTCACCGTGAGCCAACAGTTTTGCAACGTGATTTAGGGCCGCGGCGCCGACGCAAATTTTTCAGAATCTGGGTCGAATTTTGACAAGGGTAAAAGGGTCCGAAGCGAGGTTTTTCTCAGATATAAAAACCCTAAAACCCTGTCTTACTAGATAGGTTAGATCATATTTTTGGAGAGGCATGAAAGGAGGCAAAGACACAATTAGATACTTTTGTTCAAGTTTTTTTTATTCCCTTTATTTTATTGCAGTTTATGTTGGATATTTGTAAATTAGGTCTTAGCATGACAATGTCTAGGAGCTAATTTCTTTATTAGGGTTTTCCGTCGAATCGCTTGAAACTCTTTCATACAGTTAATGCATAGTTATTGATTTCTTCTTCAGCTATATTAAGATCTATTCAATATTATATTGATTATTTGATAATTGACTGGCCATTAATTATCATAACTTATATGATTTCGTATCGAGATCTGAAAAGGAAGATTTGAATATGCTGTAGTTGTTTAGACATAGATTAAAATCGTGGACGAAAGTACCCCGATACTTGTGTAGTATTTAAAATTATTGTTCTTAATCATCCTGTGTGGTAAAATCTATCATAGAAATATAGAAGGTTTCTGCACAAGGTTGAGTTTTATATGTTCTAACCGGAATATAGAACATATTAGTTAACCTGCTATCTTAATAAAAAGAAGAGTCATTAGCATTACATTAACACGTGAAAGAGTGGATAGTTGAGGAGATTGGAAGCCCTATTTCCTTCATAACTGTTTTAAACCATAAGTATCATCACCTTAGTTTATTTTTGCAAATTACTTTAGTTTTAATTCTTAGTTCATAAACCAACCAAAAGAACGTTAACCAAATAGATGTTATAGATTAGATACTCGGTACTTGACAAACCAGTCTCTGTGGACGATAACTCGATCTTACACATCTTTATTACTTTAGCAATACGAACACTTGCGTTAGCGCACAAAATTATCGCAACATCTTTCCCATTTTGTGACGACGTATGAGGATAAGAAAAATGAAAATTCCATTTTTAGCACCAAATTCCTGAAACTCCCCATTTTTATATTCTTTGCCATTATCACATTGTATACTCTTTATTTCTCGTTCGAATTGGGTTTTAATAAAAGCTCTAAATTTTTGGAAGATAGAAAAAAATTGAGATTTCTTCGCTATTGGAAACATCCATAAAAAATTAGAATAATCATCTTAAAATAGACCATAATAACGATGATTGATGAACTAGAGCGAGAGATGTCCATAAATCACTATAAATTATATCGAATGGCATTGAAGTAGTAGAAATGACAACTTAACAATTTTTTCTAAAGCACAAGATTGACAATCTGGAGTACTATGCGTACCCTTACAAAAAATGAGACTATTTTTATTTAAGACAGACAAAATAGACGATCTCGGATGTCCTAGACGAGCATGCGACACAGAAGGAGCACGAGTTGCAAAAATGGAAGGCATGGCTTGACTCGGCGAGACTTAGTGTGATTGGATAAAGATCTCCCCTACTATCACACCTCATGAGAGGACTCACCATCTTGAAATCCTTCACAGAAAAACCAAAAGGATCAAAATTAACAGAAACCCAATTATCAGTTGTGAATTTACGGACATACACCAAATTTTTAATCAATTTTGGTGCATGAAATGTATTTTTCAGGACAAATGATGGATGGGGGAGATAAAGTTTTATGACCATAACTACAAATTGGAATTGAATTACCATTACTAATAATAATACCACGATTACTGCTCAAATTGGAATAAGACGAGAGCGTACCTTAGTCGGATGTAATGTGTGTAGTGGCGCCGGTGTCCATGTACCAATTTGAGTCCGGTTGAGATAGTCCAAGTGTATGCATCACATCTTTAATGTCGATTTGAGTCAGGGCCGATGCATGGTGGGCTTGATGGGGTCGAGGCCCAATCATGCCGGCTTGGTTTCCCGGCCCAGTCGATGGTCACATATTACTGGGCCACTGCTGCCCGTAAGTGGGCCTGCTGGAATTGTTGAAACTGCTGAGGCTGGGCAGTGGGCTGCTTGAAATAATAGGGGTTATCGAGCTCAGGCCCACTACTCCATGGTGTCGGCCATGGCACCGAAGGCCGAGAGCCATTGGGCTTGCGGCTGTCACGACCGACCAGGGGCGCGTTGCCTAGGGCACCGTCGGTATCGTCGAGAGAATAGCGGAACATACATACACATAACCTGTATAAAGTAAACATCACTGGCAAGCCGATAAGGCTGCCTTCCATAAAAATACACTTAATCAAAAGTACAACTTGTTCTTACAACCTAACACCACAAACTTGACTACAGACCTCTAAGAATAACAACTGTGGCGGGACAGCGCCACTTCGTACCTGAATGTACAAAATACCTCTGCGTCGAGGAAAAAGCCGTACAACAAAATAAGCCTCCGGAAGAATAGAGCTTCTGACACCAGAAAAGTGATCCTAAGAATGAGGATCCACCACCTGCTTACCCCTACCTGCGGCATGAGCGCGGCCAGGAAGGGTCGATTACCTGATATGTACTAAGTATGCGGCGGAAAGATCTGAAAATACCTCGTAAGTATAAAATAGCTGAGCATGTATAAAAATCGGTTCTGAACACCGTTGTGCCTTACTAATAATGAGAATATCAAACATATACAATCTGCGTGAAAATAGGAAGCTCATGGTCAAGCAGGTCATCAGCGCGATATCATTAAGCACTACTACTCGCGGGACTATTTCACCGCGTAGGTCATGGACCCGCGTGAGGTATTCTCGCATAATTTTGTACTACTTGCGTGGGACTATTTCACTCCGCATGAGCCCTACGGACTCGCGTGAGGTATTCCTCGCGTCATGGGTAGCAAATCCACGGAATAGGTGGTATAACGTCTTGGGGATTTACCGCCGTTTATACTCTTACCACTGAAGAAGGTGGTATAACGTCTTGAGGATTTACCTCGTTTATACTCTTACCCTAACTCAATGCCATCATACATAACATAAATAAGTTAACATATCTTAAGCAGAAAGTCAGAATTTAACCCAAAGTACAACATACTTACTCTTTTAAAAATGACTCTTTTCACATAAAACTTTTGGGCAATTGATGCCTTGAAACCAATTTGCCTTTTCACAACCTCAAATCATTTATCGTACTCATTTTACTTAGAGTAAATCTTCCTCTATTAACTTTCCATAAAGCTAATATAATCAACTTCCATAAAGTCATTATATTAACGTTATACCTTAGTCAAATACATTTTCCTAAAACCTAAGGGACACACTTTTAAAAAAAGAAACAAGAATCGTATACTTGAACCGTCAAGTCGTAACTTTGAAAACTCAAGACATCCTTAAAACAAGTAAGGGATATCAAACCTTGTGCGTCTATCGTACTACGTAGATAAAACCATTCATGCTCGAGAGATAGGAAAGTTCCACGTACCTCTTGGTCGATCCACTTGCTAAGTCCAAAATACCGCGCGTAGTATGTCAACCTATAATGACCATATCGTTCATTAACCTCTGAGTTACAATGTAGAATATTCCAAGTTCAAAGTCACTAAATTCTATGGAAAATTGGGCGATATTTCCTTTGTTTCTACATCTTTTCCACCTTTCTCAAGGCCGAATTCAACATCCAAGCGCCACATTTAAGGCCCGACAATCCAAACATTTCAAAGGGATTACAACAAACTTGGATGTGTAAAATTCTGCCTGATGATGTACAACAACTAACTTAACAAGTTTAGGGTAGTATTTAGGCTATAACATGCTTACATAACCTTCCTATCCAATTCCTTCATATCAGACCATATCTCTTTACATGAACTATCTAAGAGCAATATTTACCTCTGAGATCTTTCTTCTTCACGTCTGACACCAAAAACTAGCTCTGAGGAAGAATTGTTACCTTAGAGCTTTAGCCAAATTATTCCAACAAGTTTGCTATGCTCGCTTTCCAAAAACACCACCACAATACTTCTACAAGCTAGACAACAAGCTTCCTTTTTGCCACACTTTTTGATTTTCCTCGAGCTTTGATTTCCTCTTGAAATTCTAGAGAGAAGGAGAGCTTTAGCTTTAGAGAGAGAAGAACTTGAAGAATGACCAAGTCTTCAAGACTTGGTCAATAAGTAGTGCATGCAAAATCAGATGGGGGGACACTTGTCACCCTCCGTGGCCTTTTAAAACAAAACAATTCAGATTTTCCACTCAACGCAGAACCCACATCGGCGCGACCTGCGGCCGGCGGCGGCGCTGAAACCTCTGCCGGCTCCCGAACTTTCGGCGCGGCCAGCTTCCGGCGCGCGGCGCTGCAACTTCCGTGAACCCTCATATCATCTGGCGCCGCGGCCCTGCATCCGGCGCCGCGGCCCTGTGGCTCATGACCGAAACACATTTCCGTCCGACTGCGCACTGAACTTGTAACTCCCATAACTTTCTACTCCGATGTCCTATCGACGAACGGTTGGTTGCGTTGGAAACTAGACTCAACGAACTACGCACTAGGCCTTTGAAACACCTAGGAACTCTCAATGTAACAGGTCATAACCTGCCTCAAAGCTGACTAAAAACCCGTCCGAAACAATCCGTCAACCTATCTTTCGAAAATTTTAAGTCTTACACCCTTTAAATGCGCTCTGCATGCATTACGAACTACGGTGTAACATTCTCCCCAGAAACATTCGTCGAATGTTCCTCTAAACTTACTCGAATCATAATCTTAACATAGACCCTCTTAACTATTTCTTTTGCAATTAAAAATGTTCCACATGCCTGACAATACTTAAGCATAATTGCTAAATCAAAACTAACAGCGGAAAGTGGGTTACACAGGTGTAGGGAATAAGTGAGGATACTTCTTCATCATGTCATCCTCTGCTTCGCGTCGTCTCTTCCTATTCTCGTTCGCCGTAAGACAGCGGAAGCCCGTCCTTTGTCCGAAGTCGCTAACTTTGACGATCGAGTATCGTATGGGACTCTCTCATACGATAAACCCTCGTCACTGGACATCACGAATAGGGTGCACTCTAGATGGATCTCGAATACATTTCGCAACATAGACACATGAAAAGCTGGATGTCTTGCCTCGGATCGGACGGCGGATCGAACTCATGCGCAACTTGCCTACCTACGGATGTCGATAAGGCCCGATGTACCTTGGGCTAAGTTTCCTTCTTTCCAAATCTCATCCGCCGCCGTGGGTGATACCTTGAGGAAAAGCCAACCGTCTACCTCGAACTCCAAGTGTCGATGCGGAGTGATCTGCGTCGACTTATCGACTACGGTGACAATAACCGCTCACGGATAAGCTTACCTTATCCACTGCACTGTTGAATCAAGTCTGTCCCAGTGAACCGAACTTCTCCCAACTCGAACCAACTATCGGTGACTGCACTTCGCCCGTATAAGGCCTCGTAAGGCGCCGTGGATACTAGAATGGTAGTTGTTGTTATAAGCAAACTCACGAGGTAAATGATCCTCCCACTACCCACGAAATCAATAACACAAGCATGACATATCCTCGAGGTGCGGATGACGCTCGGCTGTCAGTCGGTGCGAGGATGAAGCAGCGATCTTGAGACTCACTGTGTCCCGATCCCCACGGAAAGACCTCAGGAAGTTAGCGTGATTGGGCTCCTACGCGAAATAATCGATATAGGAACTCCGTGCAGTCTCACAATCTCTCTGACATATAATATGGCATAATCCTCGCCAAAAATTAGTCTGGTGGCGAGAAAGTGGGCTGATTTAAATCGACTGTCGACGATAACCAAATGGAATCATGCTTCCTACGAGTGTGAGGTAACCGTAATAAAATCCATATTTACCACCTCCTACTTCAGTCGAATATCGATAGCTGCGATATCACCACCGATGCTCGACCTTGATCTGCGACGATTGAACGCTGCGCCACGAACACCTCGGCGTCCTCCGGGCCGTCCCACAATACACATCGAGGTCATGGTACATCTTGGTGACCGGATGAATAGAATAACGAGCCGTGTGCCTCACGAAATCTGGCGGCGAAGTCCGTCCGCATCGAGAACACACGATCGGCCTCAAATCTTAGCACGTGAGCGCTACCTCAAATAGACTCTTCTCATACGAAGAGGCTGCGCGATATCGTACCATGTCGGATCCTCATGCGTCGCCTCTTGCTCGCCGATGATGGAAGACTCGGCAACCTCTCGAACCGAACTCCATTACTATCAAAATCAACCAAGCGAACCCCAGGCTCGCTGGTGATGTAACTCTCGGACCGTATCCGCCTGCGGGTGTACATCAGACAGACTACCCATTGATCTGCGACTAAGGGCATCTGCAACTATATTGGCCTTCCCTGGGTGGTATAGGATATTGACATCGTAATCCTTAAGTAACTCCAACCACCGTCTCTGCCGCAAGTTCACCTCCCTCTGGCTGAAGATATACTGAAGGCTCTTGTGGTCTGTGTAAATATCCACATGAACTCCATACAAATAATGTCTCCAGATCTTCAAAGCATGAATCACTGCTGCCAATTCCAAGTCATGTGTGGGATAGTTCTTCTCATGCTTCACGATTTGTCGAGATCGTCGCTATAACTTTGCCGTCTTTGCGTCAGCGCACCAGCCGACACTGACGCATCACGATAAACCACATATCCGTCTAAACCTGCGGAAGAGTAAGGCTGAGGCGATGCGTTAATTTCTCCTTTAGCTGGAAACTTTCTCACAAGCATCAGTCCAGGAACATAGGCTTTACGAGTCGGCTTAGTCAAAGGAGTGAAATGGAAGCAAACTTCTCCACAAACCTCAGATAATAACATGAGGCCCAAAAGTTCGCACTCCGTCGGTGTAGTGGGTCTAGGCCAAGTCTTGGCGCCGATCTTTCTTTGTATCAACAGAATACCATCGGCCTCGATAACATGCCACTAAGAAAGCTCACGAAGTCAACCAAAACTCGCATTTGAGAACTTGGCATCTGTTGCGGTCGGGAGGACTCACAATACCGTCTCCGAGTGATCCGCGTGCTCGCGCTCGTGCGCGAATAAACGAGGATATCATCGATGACTCTTATAACGAACATATCGAGAATGGATTGAACACGGTCATCAAATCCATGAATCTGGCGGGCGTTAGTCGACCCGACGACATCACCACGAACTCATAGTGTCATAGGGTCACGAATCACGATCTTTGGGATATACGCCTCTCTAACCACTTTGATGATAAGCGGACGCAGTCTATCTTGGAAAATACCTTGCACCTGCGGTTGGTCAAACAAATCATCAATCACGGGAGGATATCTGTTCTTGATAGTTACCTTATTCATATCACGACGTTCGGCGTGGTAGTGCCTCCGGCACCCAAGTAGTCATACATCCAGTAATCGGAAATATAAAGCAAGACATGAAACGATTTATAAAATAAGACACGATTTATGTGAGAAAACATCGCCTTCGGCGTATATATATAAACATGGTTTAGCGATTACATCCGACAATTGTACAACGTGACTACAGACCTCTAAGGAAATATACAACTATGGCGGACGGGGCCCGCCATACCACTGTACAAAACTATCTACAACGGGAGATCGTACCCAAAAGTAGAGCCTCGGAAAAGATGGAGCTCCCGCGCAGGCGTAGAGATCTGAGAATGTGGATCTAGCACTGCTTGCCCCTTACTGCGGCATGAGCGGCCGAAGGAGAGTCGATCTGACAGTACTAAGTATATGAAAGCGTAAAATACTTAAATGAAACATATCATTTTAAAAACAGTTTTGCAAGTATGTATAAAACAACGAGAAACGCGCATAGTGCCACATCACAAACAAAGCGTGATAGGTAAGCGTATGCGGTCTTTTCTGAGGCTGCGAATGATCGGCGAGGGCCAATTGCGTAGTATCACCATGCAAGCCTAATCACGGACTCCGTAGTCCGCGTGGGCCAATCACGTAGGCCGCGTAGGGTATATAACCCCGTCGAGGGTAGCTACTCCGGCGTAAATCTGGACTGCGTCGTCGCGTAGCCACATGGACCGCGTGAGGTATAACCCGCACACTAACACGGAACTCCGTAGCTCGCATAGGTCCGCGGACCAGCGTGAGGTATTCTCGAATCATGGTCCCCGGACCGCTGAGTCTACCGCGTGGAGGCGACAACCCGTTAATATGTCAAGAGGTGAGTGATGTTACACTAACCTAACGACTTATCGTTAACAACATAAGCACAACAAGAATACTCTTTTACACAAGCGTTACAAGACACTAACACACGTAGCGTCATATCGTTTCTACTTATCAAACCATCTTATTATTCTTTTCACGATTGAATATAAGTGCATTTATAAACACGTAGGCAAAGCTGTTTCTTTTATCAATCTTAAGTGGTTATACTTAACTTCCCGTAAAGCTAGTATAACTCTTAAGCTTAGTTTAAAAACCAATTAGTTCTCTTTAAAAAAATGATTGATTCTTATGAAATGCTTTCGATCTTTATTATTAGGCTTAAAGTAGTGAGGCATTGCGTAAGTATTATTCGAGCTTAAGCGGTAGGCATTCCGTAAGTATTATTCGGTTAACATATGTCGTCTACGTACTATATATATTGTAAAATATCATGCTTTAGGAAGAATCACATACCTTCTCGTGAAAACCACGCGAGTTGAATATGCCGCAGAGTCACCTATAATAGTCGCAGACATCTATCAAAGACTACTACGAAGGTCATTCTAAGCAGAGGGTTCACAATTACATGGAAAGTTGGGCGGTACTTCCCTACGTGAGCTATATAAGTCTTCTGTGAAAGCAGTCTATGTAAATCTGGTTTGATTATTCTTCTTTTAAACCCTTCTGCTGTGGTAACAGTTCAATTCGATACGTGATATTCTTAAGTATTTAATACTTATTCTAATACTACAACAGTAAGTATTCTCTAATTCAAAGAGGGTTAGGATTAGTTACCTCGGTAAGCCCAATAATATCCTAGAAAAGTCGCGCTGAGCAGGTTTTGCTCTAAGTTGTATGCTCAGGAAACCTTAGAAGTTCTTCACAACTTACACTAAGTACTAAGGATTTGGGCTAGGGTCTTTTGGGCATTATAAGAACACTAGAAGACAACTTTTGTACCCAGGGCGGGGGGTAGATTTTTGGCTCGGCGAGGGGGGGGATTCGGCCAAGGGCCCTGAGGAGGAGGGGTTTGGGCGAAAAGGCTACAAAGGAGAGGAGAGGATTTTCAAGACTTGGAAAGATTTGTGGATGAAGAACTCTTCATCTCTAAGGGGGTATTTATAGGTCAAGAAGTGGCCAACCAATGGCCAAGATTAAGACAAGTGCAAGGCAAGTGTAGGGTGAGGATTAACTATACACAAATATCCTACCAACTCCTTGACTTGTGCACAAGGCACAAAAGCGTGCTCGCGTTGTCCAAATCGTCCAAATGGGCGATTTCAAGTCCATCAATTGGAGGTGACAAGTGTAAGCCCTCGTTGATCCAAAATGTTTCGTCTCTCGGAAAAATCCGCAAAAATTAGAAATGGCATGGCGGAATTTACCTACGATTGTGGAAGCGTTTACGTCGGAAAACTATTCGTTTTGTGAGTTGTGCCCAAAAAAAGCGTTTTGCCTAAACTTTAAGGCTAGACTTTTATGCGTATTCCACTTACGTACATACTGCAAATACGGGTATAACATTCTCCCCTCCAGAAACATTTGTCGAATGTTCCTTCCCAAACGATTAACGATAAGATGCTTCATAACTAAAGCGATTTGCAAATGCCACGCTGACGGCCAGAACAACACTTGGCGAAGCGATAGCGAAAATTTACAAGTAGGAAAGTGAATTACACGGAGGTGTGGGGAATAGGTGAGGATACTTACGCCTCATGTCCTCGCCGGCTTCCCGTCATCTCCTCCCGAGCTCGTTCGCCACAGACTTTGTGGAAGCCACGTCCTTGGTCGCGACGCCTAACGACGATCGACTATCGCTATGGGAATCTCCTCATACGATAACCCCTCGGTCACTGGACATCGTCAATCGGGTGTACCACAGATGGATCCCGATACATCTCGCCGGCATAGATATGTGAAAGGATGCATTGCCTCGGATCGGACGGCGGATCAACTCGTAGGCAACCTTGCCTACCTGCGGACAATGCGAAGCGGCCCGATGTACCTGGTGAGTTTCCCTTCTTCCCGAATCTCATCACACCGCCATGGGTGACACCTAGGAAAACCCAATCATGAACCTCGAACTCAAGATGCGGCGGCGATGATCTGCATCGACTTCTGCGACTCGGTGTCGATAGCGCTCTCGGATAAGCCGCCTTATCCACTACCTGGCATACCAAATCTGGTCCCATGTTTGCACCTCGCCCACGTCGAACCAACCTATAGGCGATCTGCACTTCCTCCCATACAAGGCCTCATGGCGCCATCGAATCTTTGGAGTAGTAGCTATTATTATCGCGAACTCAACTAGAGGCAAATGATCCTCCAACTACCGCGAAGTCGATAACACGGGCTCATGACATATCCTCGAAGTCTGGATAGTGCGCTCTGCTGTCCGTGCATGCGTGGATGAAATGCGATGCTCGAGCTCACTGCGTCCACTAAACCCCTCTGGAAGGACCTCGAGAAGTTAGCGTGGCGGGCTCCACATGCGATATGATCGAAGTAGGGACTCATGCGATCGGCGATCTCTCGGATGTAAAGTCGGCATAATCCTCGGTAGAAAAAGTCGTCACGGGAAGAAAGTGGGCTGATTTAAATCGACTGTCGGCGATAACCCATATAGAATCATGTCTCCTCGAGTGCGGTAATCACGTGATGAAGTCCATGTTGATCACCTCCCACTTCGGTCGGGATCTCATCGTGCGTAACAAACCACCGAGCTCACGGTGCTCTACCTTCACTGGCGACAACACGGGCGAGCTACGAACTCGCAGCGTCCTCTTCAAGCCATCCCACCAATACAGGATCTAAGGTCGTGGTACATCTTGGTCGACCGGATGGATAAGTGCAGTGTTGTGTGCTTCCCAGAACCCTGCGCCAGTCACGAAATATCTGGAACACACAACACGCCCTCAAACCTTAGCACCCCGTGGTGCTACCTCAGGACCACTTGCCCTCGCGAAGAGGCGTATCGCGATAACGTGTCAAAGCGGATCCTCGGCTGTTGCCTCTTCGCTCGCCGGCGATGGAAGACTTCGGCAACCTCGCGAACTCTAACCCAGCTGCTATCGAGAATCAATCAAGCGGACACCAAGGCTCGCTGGCGATGCAAATCACGAACCGTGTCCTCCTCTCTAGCTGCACGTCGATAGGCTCCCCATCGACCTACGACTAAGAGCATACGCCACAACATTGGCCTTCGGGTGGTGCAGGATATCAACATCGTAATCCTTAAGCAACTCTAACCACCGTCTGCGCCGTAAGTTCGACTCACTCTGGTGAAGATATCTTTGGAGGCTCTTGTGAGTGCGTAAAAATATCACGTGAACCCCATACAAATAGTGCCTCAGGATCTTGAAGCGTGAATCACCGCCAACTCCAAATCATGGGTGGGGTAGTTCCTCGTGTTTCTTGGTGTCGGGATGCGTATGCTATAACTACGCTATCTTTGCATCAATACATCCCAACCAGATGCTGGCCTTGACCTGATACGACATAACCATGCGGACCCTGCGGAAGAGTAAGAACGGGCGGTCGTCGGTCTCTCTTTTCAAAGAAGCGAAACCACGCTCCGGCATCGATCCCGAAACTTGCTGCCTTACGAGTCGACCTAGTCAATGGTGCGAAGATAGAAGCAAACTTCTACGAACCGCGATAATATCTGCAAGGCCCGAGCTGCGAACCTCTGCCGGAGTAGTAGGTCTAGGCCAAGTCTGTTGCCTCGATCTTGGCGTATCCACTCGAATGCCATCAGCCGACAATATGCCCCAGCGCTGAAGTCAGCAAAACTCACGTTTGGAAAACTTGGCGTCTGCTGCAGTCTGGAGAAGCGCCGGCCTGATCGCCAGTGGTCGCGTGCTCACTGCTGGCGAGAATAAACCAAGATATCATCGAATGAACACTATCACAAGCGTGTCCAAAATGGTTTGAACACTCGGTTCATCAAATCCATGAATCTGCCGGGCATTGGTCAACCAAAGACATGACCACGAACTCATAATGCGTCTGGTCGGAATGCGATCTAGGGACATCGCCTCTCGACTACTTTGATGATAGCGATCGCGGATCAATCTTGGAGAAACATCTCGCCACTGCGGTGGTCGAACAAATCATCAATCACAGGAAGGGGTATACATTCTTAATGGTCACCTTGTTCACGCTGTAATCAACACACATGCGTGCGCGTCGTCCTTCTTCTTCCGCGAACAATACGGCGCTCCCGGGGAGAAACACTAGGCTGATGAAGCCGCTTCTCCGGCAAATCCTCGGTTGGTCCTTGACTCTCTCAACTTCGGCGGTGCCGTTACGTATGGCGGAATGGAAATAGGCGAGTATCGGCTCTGTCATCTATACAAAACTCGATCTCCTCTCGGGAGGATGCGGAGGTCATGCAGGAACACGTCTGGGAACTTCGTGACTCTTTGGCCGGTGAAAATCTGGTGCGCGGCTTGATATCAAACACGAGCGAGATGGTAGATATACCCGCCTGCACCGTCTTCCTAGCCTGAGGTAGGAAATAAACCTACCTCTCGGCGTCTGAGTGCTCCTCCACTCAACCAGGCTCGCCGGGAAAGCTGGGCCGTACTACTCTCTGCGGTCTACATTGGCGTAGCAAGAAGCTAATCCGTCCCAATGATCACGTCGAAGTCGATCATCTCTAACTCTATCAAGTCGGCTGGGTCAGACGTAAATAGTCACGGGACAAGCTCTATATACCCCAGAGCTACCACCGAATCACCCCTGGCGTAGCTACCTCGAAAGGGTCTATGGACACGGGCTCTATCCCTATCCTACTAGCGACAAGGGAGATATATGGGGCCAGTAGAACCGGATCTATCAAAGCATACACGTCAAACCCGAAGCGATAAGGTACTGTGGCGACATCGGTGAGGCCTCACGATCTGTCGGTGGACAAAGCATAAATGCGGTTACGAGGACCGCTAGAAGCGACGAGCCACGACCTGCCGCGACCTGCTTGACCATGAGTACCACGCCTCCGGGGCGGTAGCTGTAGGAGGCGAAGAAGACGTGAAAGAACTGTAGGGTGACCCTACCATGTGCCTTTGCCGCGGTGGACGGTTCCTCGCATAGTGACCTGCGCCTGGCCCGAAACAAACTCGTAGCACCACACTCGAAGTGGGATCTGCGTCGGCCTGCGAGGTGGTCGATCGGCGATACCTCTGCGCTCTGCGGGCGTCTGAAGTCTGGGGCCACAGTGCGCCTCCGAATACTCTGGTGTCTTTGAGGATGGTGCGGGAGTGCTCTGGTGGTGTGGTGCAAATCTGGCTGCTTCGAGGCCGCCCACGATAGCCACCAAAAGACCTGTAGTCACTGGTCTTAACCTGCTGCTTCTGTCGACCGTGGTCTGCGCTCGCCGCATCGAGCATGAGCTGCGTGCGGGTAATGTCCATACGGTGAAGAAACACGCGCATGACTCGGCCATATAGTCGTCTAGCCGGTGACATAGCGGTGCACCTATCCTCCATGCGCTACCAATCTTTGGGACATGCTCGAGCGATGAATCAAACTCGACATTGTACTCCACGACGGTCGTCCTCTCTGCCTCGATGGTAAAATCTATCGGCGCGCCCTCGCCATCTGTGGAGGCAAGAAGTGAGTGAGGAAAGCCTGCGAGAACTCATCCCAGTAGGCGGGCGCGTGCTCTCCTGGGATAACTCAGTGAATCAAACCAATCGATTGCGGTATCACGCGGCGATCTGGCAAAGGTCACGGACTCTGTCTCGAGGCCTTGATCACCCGCATGATCCTCTGAAGGCGGCGGATGAACTCATGCGGATCATCCTCCGGCCTCGACCGTAAAACTCTGGCGGGCTCTGACTCGAAATCTCGTAGTCTCGGACTATACGCCGCGGGTGCACCACAGTCTTATCACGACCGTTCAGGGCCGTGGTGGTGCCTTCAAGGGCACCCAGTAGTCATACATCGAGTAACCGGAATATAAAACAAGACGTAAACGATTTATAAAATAAGACACGATTTATGTGAACAAGCGTCGCCTTTCGGCATATATATATGAACAAGGTTTTAGCGATTACATCCGACCTTTGTACAACATGACTCTGACCTCTAAGGAAATATACAACTATGGCGGGACGGGGCCCGCCATACCTGGCTGTACAAACTATCTACGATCTGGGAGATCATACCAAAAGTAGAGCCTGCGGAGAAGATGGAGCTCACGACCAATGCAAAGAGATCCAGGATGCGGATCTAGCACACCTTGCCACCTGCGGCATGAGCGGCCGAAGGAGTCGATACAACGGTACCAAGTATGTGAAACTATAAAGTACTTTAAAATGAAATCAAAGTATTTAAAACCTTTTCACAAATACAATCGATTCAATTGCACATAGTGCCATATCACAAACGATAACGATCTTAGGAAAGCGTGCAGTCTAGTCTAGGCGCGAATGATCGAAGCAAGGCGATCGCCCATAGTATCATTCTGCGTGCCTAGTCACGGACTTCCGCGATCGCATGGGTCACACCTGAGACCGCGTAGAGGTATACCTCGCGTCGGGGCAGCGACCGGCGTCCGCCTAGGCTCCGCGACCCGCGTAGCCTCAAAGACCGCGTAGTCTCGGCGGACGCGGGAATCCCCGCGTCGAGGCTAAGCGCCGGAATGATCCATCTGGAGCATACCGCTGCTCGCGCATAGTCTCACAGACGCAGGCCGTATAGACCGCGTCAAGGGCAAGCCACCGGTATAATTAAGTCGAGGGTAGGTGATACAATAACGATACAGCGGACTTCAGGTTAACAACGTAGCACGGCAAGAATGACCCCTTTACACGGCATTACAAGACACTAACACGGTAGCATCATAACATGTCTACTTATCACACAATCTTACTACACTTAATGAAATCAATACAAGGCTTTTATAAACAAACAAGTAAGCAGTTCCTTTTTATCTTTCTTAAGTTGTTATACCTAACTTCCCATAAAGCTAGTATAACTCTTAAGCTTTGTTTTAAAACCAAATATTTATCTTACGTAAAAAATGATTGATATTCTTTTGAAATGTTTTGATTCTTTGTTATTGGGCTTAAGCGTGCGAGCATTGCGTAAGTATTGTCGAGCTTAAAGCGTGAGGCATTCAGTAAGTATTATCGGGCTTAAGCGTGAGGCATTGCCATAAGTATTATTCGAGCTTAAGTCAAAGACATTGCCGTAGTTATTATTCGATTAACACGTATGCGTCTCCGCAGTTATATATTGTAAAATATCATGCTTTAGGAAGAATCACATACCTTCTCAGCGAAAACCACCTGCCAAGTTGAATATGTCGCGCGCAGAGAGTCAGCCTATAATAGTCACACATATCTATTAAAGACTACTCTGAAGGTCATTCTAAGCAGGGGTTCATAATTCTATGGTAAGTCGGGCGACTTCCTGCCGGTGAGCTATATAAGTCTCTTGTGAAAACAGTCCTATGTAAGTACAGTTTGATTATTCTTCTTTTAAACCCTTCTACGAGATTAACCCTTCACTTCGATACTGTGATATACTTCTACGTACTTATACTTATTCTTATACTAGACCAGTAAGTATTCTCTCATTCAACAGAGGGTTAGGATTATTACCTCGGTAAGCCCAATAATATCCTAGATAAAGTCGCTGAGCAAGGTTTAGCTCACATGTTTATGCGCTCAGGTAGCTCAAGAACCTTAGAAGTTCTTCTGACTTCTACTAAGTACTAAGGGATTTGGGCTAGGGTATTTGGGCATTATAACAATACTAGAAGACAACTTTTCTACCAAGGGAGGTAGATTTGGCTAGGCTAGGGGGTATTCGGCCAAGGCCACCTTACTGAGGAGGAGGTGTTTGGGCGAAATGGCTACAAAGGGAGAGGAGAGGATTTTCAAGACTTGGAAGATTTGTGGATGAAGAACTCTTACGTCTTAAGAAGTATTTATAGGTCAAGAAGTGGCCAACCAATGGCCAAGATTAAGACAAGTGCAAGGCAAGTGTAGGGTGAGGATTAACTATACACAAATATCCTACCAACTCCGACTTGTGCCGTGGCACAAAAGCGTGCCAAAGTTCCTCCATTTTCGTCAATGGGCGATTCAGTCCATCAATGGGAGGTGCCAAGTGTTGCCCTCCGTTGGTCCAAAATATTTCGTCTCTCGGAAAAATCCGCAAAAATACTTAATGTCATAGCGGAATTTTCTCTCGAAAAGTGAAGCGTTGCGTCGGAAAGCGATTCTTTTAGCGAGTTGTGTACAAATTTCGAACTTGGCCTATCTTTAAGGCTAAACTTTTATGCGTCGTCCTCACGTACATACTCGAAATACGGTATAACATTCTCCCCTCGCCGAAACATTCGTCGAATGTTCCTTCTCAAACGATTATCGAAGAAGCTTAAGCAGTTAGCAAATGCCACGACGGCCTGAAAACAACACTTAGGCATAAATGATAATGGAAATTTACAAGTAGGAAAGTGAATTACCGGAGGTGTGGGGAATAGGTGAGGATACCTGCGTCTCATGTCCTCGCCGGCTTCCCCGCGTCATCTCCTCACGAGCTCGTTCGCCCAAGACTTTGCGGAAGCCACGTCCTTCGTCATGACGCTAACGACGATCGACTATCGCTATGGGAATCTCCTCATCGATAACCGCCGGTCACTGGACATCGTCAATCGGGTGTACCACAGATGGATCCCGATACATCTCCTCGGCATAGATCGTGAAAAACCGGATGCCGCGCCTCGGATCGGACGGCGAGATCCAACTCATAGGCAACCTTGCCTACCTGCGGACAATCCGAAATGGCCCGATGTACCTTGGTGAGTTTCCCTTCTTCCGAATCTCATCACACCGCTTCATGGGTGACACGCTAGGAAAACCCAATCATGAACCTCGAACTCAAGATCTGACGGCGATGATCTGCATCGACTTACGCGACTACGAAATATCGATAGCCGCTCGGATAAGCTTCACTTATCCACTTTGCCGCAAATCTGGTCCCACTAGCCACTCGCCCACATCGAACCAACCTATAGGCGATCTGCACTTCCTCCCATACAAGGCCTCATGGGCGCCATCGAATCTGGAGTGGTAGCTATTATTATACGCAAACTCAACTAGAGGCAAATGATCCTCGACTACCACTGAAGTCGATAACACGGGCTCGCGGCATATCCTCGAAGTGCGGATAGTGCGCTCTGCTGTCCGTCTGCGTGGATGAAATGCGATTACTCGGGCTCACTGCGTCCTAAACCCCTGCGGAAGGACCTCAGGAAGTTAGCGTGGCGGGCTCCTGCATGCGATATGATCGAACTAGGGACTCCATGCGATCGGCGATCTCTCGGATATAAAGTCGGCATAATCCTCGGTAGAAAAGGTCGTCGAACGGGAAGAAAGTGGGCTGATTTGTCGATTGTCGGCGATAACCCATATAGAATCATGTCTCCTCCGAGTGCGAGGTAATCTGTGATAAAGTCGTGTTGATTACCTCCCACTTCGGTCGGGATCTCGATAAATGCGTAACAAGCCACCGGGCCTGCGGTGCTCTACCTTCACTGCGACAACACGGGCGAGCTACGAACTGCAGCGTCTCTCTTGGCCATCCCACCAATACGGATCTAAGGTCGTGGTACATCTTGGTCGACCGGATGGATGAGTGCTTGTGTGTGTGCTTCCCCAAGAACCTGCGCCGAAGTCACGAAACATCTGGAACACCTGATGCCCTCAAACCTTAGCACCCGTGGTGCTACCTCAAGGACCGCCCTCACGAAGAGGCGTATCACGATATCGAATCAAAGCTGGATCCTCGAGCGTTGCCTCTTCGCCTCGCCGGCGATGGAAGACTTCGGCAACCTCACGAACTCTAACCCCTGCTATCGAGAATCAATCAAGCGGACACGAAGGCTCGCTGGCGATGCAAATCACGAACCATGTCCTCCTCTCTAGCATTGCACATCGATAGGCTCCCATCGACCTACGACTCGGGCGTACGCCTGACGTTGGCCTTCCGGGTGGTATAGGATATCAACATCGTAATCCTTAAGCAACTCTAACCACCGTCTGCCGTAAGTTCGGCTCCTCTGGTGAAGATATCTGGAGGCTCTTGTGGTGCGTATAAATATCCACGTGAACCCATACAAATAGTGCCTCGGATCTTGGCGTGAATCACCGCCGGCTCAAATCATGGGTGGGGTAGTTCCTCGTGTTTCTTCGGTGTCGGGATGCATATGCTATAACTCTGCCATCTGCGTCAACACACATCCCAACCCGATGCGGCGCATCACTGATACGACATAACCATCTGGACCTGCGGAAGAGTAAGAAGCGGGGCGATCGTCGGTCTCTCTTTCAAAGAATGGAAACCACGCTCCAAGCATCAGTCCGCTGAAACTTGGCTTACGAGTCGGCCTAGTCAATGGTGCGAAGATAGAAGCAAACTTCTCCACGAACGCGATAATATCTGCAAGGCCCGAGCTGCGAACCTGCAGCCGGAGTAGTAGGTCTAGGCAAGTCTGGCGCCTCGATCTTGGCGTATCCACTCGAATGCCATCGGCCCGACAATATGCCCAGCGCTGAAGTCAACAAAACTCACATTTGGAAAACTTGGCGTACAAGCTGCTGATCTGGAGAAGCGTCGGCCGATCGCCAAATGCTCGCGTGCTCTGCTACGGCGAGAATAAACCAAGATATCATCAATGAACACTATCACAAATGTGTCCAAAAATGGTTTGAACACTCGGTTCATCAAATCCATGAATCTGCCGGAGCATTGGTCACCAAACGACATGACCACGAACTCATAATGCGTC
Source organism: Przewalskia tangutica (assembly GCA_029844215.1). Classification (NCBI taxonomy): domain Eukaryota; kingdom Viridiplantae; phylum Streptophyta; class Magnoliopsida; order Solanales; family Solanaceae; genus Przewalskia; species Przewalskia tangutica. The sequence goes on along the minus strand of CM056729.1, from coordinate 80,437,094 downwards.
TGGGTCACGAATGCGATCTAGGGACATCCGCCTCTCGACACGAACGATGATAGCGACGCAGATCAATCTTGGAGAAACATCTCGCGCCACGCTGGTCGAACAAATCATCAATCACAGGAAGGGTATCGTTCTTAATGGTCACCTTGTTCACTGTAATCAACACATGCGCGGCGTCCGTCCTTCTTCTTCACGAACAATCTGGCGCCCCAGGGGAAACACTGGCCTAATGAAGCCGCTTCTCTAGCAAATCCCTCGGTGGTCCTTGACTCTCTCAACTCGGCGGTGCCATTACGTATGGCGGAATGGAAATAGGCGGTATCACGCAATATGTCAATACAAACTCAATCTCCCTCTCGGGAGGATACAGGAGTCATCCAGGGAACACGTCGGGAACTCGCGACTCTGAGGCGATGAAAATCTGGTACGCGACCTCGAGATCAAACACTCGAACTAGATGGTAGATGTACCCGCACCATCTTCCTGGCCTTGAGGTAAGAAATAAACCTACCCCTCAGCGATACGTGCTCCTCCCACTCAACAACGGCTCCTCGAGAGCGGAACGTACTACTCTCTCTGCGGTCTACATTGGCGTAGCAGAGGCTAGCCAATCCATCCCCATGATCACGTCGAAGTCAATCATCTCGACTCTATCAAGTCGGCTGGGTCCGACGGTAAATGGTCACGGGACAAGCTCATATACCGCCGAGCTACCACGAATCACCCAGGCGTAGCTACCTCGAAAGGGTCTATGGACTCGGGCTCTATCCTCATCCTACTAGCAACAAGGGAGATATATAGGATGAGTAGAACCGGATCTATCAAAGCATACACATCGAACCTGAGCGATAAGGTACACGTGGCGACATCGGTGAGGCCTCACGATCTGTCGGTGGACAAAGCATATATGCGGTTACGAGGACCGCTAGAATCGGACTGCGCCACGACCTGCCGCGACCCGCTGATCCATGTGTACCTTGCCTCGGGGCGAGTAGCTGTCGAGGATGAAGAAGCGGCAGACCACATGGTGAGCCCTACCACAGCGCCGCCCGGTCGGACAAACTCGCAAAGTGACCTGCGGCCACAAGTATAGCAAGCTCGGTCGGCTCGAGAATGGTATACGCCACAGGCTGCGAAGCGGACCTCGAGCAGTTAGCACCGCACCACAAATCAGAAGTCTGGGGCCACGACCGCCGACCGCTCTGGTGGGCTGAAAATGAGGTAGGGCGCTCTGCGGGTGTGGTGCAAATCGGACTTCTGACGCCCACCACGAGGACCGCCAAAAGAACGGCCGTCTTGGCGCCTTCTTCTGGCTGATATCGCTCTGCCGTGGTCTCTGCGCTCGCTCGCATCCTAGTGCATGGGCTGCGTGCGGGTAATGTCCATACGGTGAAGAGAAACACCCGCATGACTCGGCCATATAATCATCTAGCCCGGTGACGTAGCGGTGTACCCTATCCTCCATATCTGCTACCAATGCTGGGACATATCTAGCCAAAGAATCAAACTCGACATTGTATTCCCTGACGGTGCGTCCCCCCTGTCTCAGCAGCAAGAATCTATCAGCTCGTGCCCTCCTCATCTGCGGAGGCAAGAAGTGTGTGAGAAAAGCCTCTGAAAACTCATCCCATACTGCTGGAGTGAATGCTCTCCCGGAAAGCTCATGAATCAAACCAATCATTGCGGTGTCGCGCGGCCGTCTGAACCGAATATCACGGCCTCGATCTCGAAGCCACGATCACCGCATAATCCTCTGCGGTGGCGGATGAACTCCTGCGGATCATCCTCCGGCCTCGACCCGTAAAACTCTGGCGGGCTACAACTCAAGAAATCTCGCAGCCTCAAACTATCTGCCCTCGGGTGCACTACGGGTGCGACTGGAGCTGGAGCTGGAACTGTCGCATCCAGTCTCTCCTCGTATCGGGCCACAACTTTAGCCAAGAGCTGGGCCATCTCCTTGTACCCTAACTCCTCCGCCCCAGGCTGTGGGACAGGAGGTGTGGGTACTGTGGTCTCTGCTGGGGCCAGCGGCGTCATAGAACTCGCCGTCTCTGGTATAGGCGGGCACGAGCCCTCGTGACTCTGGGTGTCTGCTAGCGACTCCTCGGCTGCCTTGCCCATACGGGCGGGTTGCCTTACGTGGAGGCATAAGCATTACAGAAAGGAATACGTTAGAGGGTCGACCTATAACACGGCTCTAAAGCACGATCTCGAATGAGAAGAATGAAACCAATCCTAAATATCCTATAGCCTCACGATTATGGGTGTGGTGCACAACACACCGATAATCAAGACTCTACTAGATACGATGCGTAGACACTTTCAGAGGATTAAGCGCTCGATACCACTTTTGTCACGACCCATTCGGGGCGTGATGGTGCCTTAAGGGCACCCAGTAGTCATACATCGAGTAACGGCGGAATATAAAACAAGACATGAAACAGTTTATAAAATAAGACACAGTTTATGTGAACAAACGTCGCCTTTCGGCATATATATATGAACAAGGTTTAGCAGTTACATCCGAGCGTACAACATGACTACGAGACCTCTAAGGAAATATACAACTATGGCGGGACGGGGCCCCGCCATACCTATACAAACTATCTACGATACGGGAGATCATACCAAAAGTAGAGCCTCGGAGAAGATGGAGCTCGACACCAATGCAAAGAGATCCTAAGGATGCGGATCTAGCACTGCTTGCCACCTGCGGCGTGAACGCAGCCCCAAGAGTCGATAACAGTACCAAGTATGTGAAACTATAAAGTACTTTAAAATGAAATCAAAGTATTTAAAACCTTTTCACAAATACAATCGGTTCAATTGCACATAGTGCCATATCACAAACAATAACGATACTAGGAAGCGTAACAGTCTAGTCTAGGCGCGAATGATCGAAGCAAGGCGAATCGCCCATAGTATCATTCTGCGTGCCTAGTCACGGACTTCGCGATCGCATAGGTCACACACAGACCGCGTAGGTATACCTCGCATCGGGGCGACCCCGGCATCCGCTAGGCTCGCGGCCGCGTAGCCTCAAAAGACCGTAGTCTCAGCGGACCGCATAGGAATCCCGCATCGGGCTAAGCGCCGGAATGATCCATCTGGAGCATACCGCCGCTCGCATAGTCTCACAGACCGCATAGGCCGTATAGACCGCGTCAAGGCAAGCCCTCCGGTATAATTAAGTCGGGTAGGTGATACAATAACGATCAACGGACTTCTGGGTTAACAACGTAAGCCAAGAGAATGACCCCTTTACGGCATTACAAGACACTAACACGGTAGCATCATAACATGTCTACTTATCACACAATCTTACTACACTTAGAAATCAATACAAGGCTTTTATAAACAAACAAGTAAATGATTCCTTTTTATCTTTCTTAAGTTGTTATACCTAACTTCCCATAAAGCTAGTATAACTCTTAAGCTTTGTTTTAAAAACCAAATATTTATCTTACGTAAAAAAATGATTCATATTCTTTTGAAATGTTTCGGTTCTTTGTTATTGAGCTTAAGCGTGAGGCATTCGTAAGTATTATTCAAGCTTAAGCGTGAGCATTCCGTAAGTATTATTCGGGCTTAAGCGTGAGGCATTGCCATAAGTATTATTCAGCTTAAGTCAAAGACATTGCGTAGTTATATTGTGATTAACACGTATCGTCACCGTATATATTGTAAAATATCATGCTTTAGGAAGAATCACATACCTTCCGTGAAAACCACCGCCAAGTTGAATATGTCATGTGAGAGTCACCTATAATAGTCACACATATCTATTAAAGACTACTCAAGGTCATTCTAAGCAGGGGTTCATAATTCTATGGTAAGTCGGGCGACTTCCCTGCAGTGAGCTATATAAGTCTCGTGAAAACAGTCTATGTAAATCTGATTTGATTATTCTTCTTTTAAACCCTTCTAAGTGATTAACACTTCAATTCTATACGTGATATACTTCTAAGTATTTATACTTATCCTTATACTACAGTGATAAGTATTCTCTAATTCAAAGAGGTTAGGATTATTACCTCGGTAAGCCCAATAATATCCTAGATAAAGTCGCGCTGAGCAAGGTTTAGCTCCTATGTTATGCGCTCAGGTGGCTCAGAACCTTAGAAGTTCTTCACAACTTCTACTAAGTACTAAGGGATTTGGGCTAGGGTATTTTGGGCATTATAACAATACTAGAAGACAACTTTTCTACCAAGGGAGGGGGTAGATTTCGGCTGAGCTAGGGGTATTCGGCCAGGCCACCTTCGCGAGGAGGAGGTGTTTGGACGAAATGGCTACAAAGGGAGAGAGGATTTTCAAGACTTGGAAGATTTGTGGATGAAGAACTCTTCATCTTAAGGGGTATTTATAGGTCAAGAAGGGGCCAACCAATGGCCAAGATTAAGACAAGTGCAAGGCAAGTGTAGGGTGAGGATTAACTATACACAAATATCCTACCAACTCCTTGACTTGTGCCATGGCACAAAAAACGTGCCAAAGTTCCTCCATTTTCGTCCAATGGACGATTCAAGTCCATCAATGGGAGGTGCCAAGTGTTGCCCTCGTTGGTCCAAAATGTTTCGTCTCTCGGAAAAATCCGCAAAAATACTTAATGTCATAGCTGAATTTTCTCTACGAAAGCTGTGGAAACGTTTCGTCGGAAAACGATTCTTTTAGCGAGTTGTGTACAAATTTCGAACTTGGCCTATCTTTAAGGCTAAACTTTTGTACGTACGTCCTCACGTACATACTCCGGAAATACGGGGTATAACAGTGCGGAGCCGAGCCGAACCGCCGCATCCACCTCTCCTCGTATCGGGCCTGGCTTTGTGATAGTCGGGCGTCTCCTTGTACCTAACTCCTCAGCGGTGTGGGACGGAGGTGTGGTACTGTGGTCTCGCTGGCCGGGCGGCGTCATAGAACTCGCCGTCTCGTATAAGTGGGCTCGAGCCTCGTGACTGGGTGTCTCGCTAGCGCCTCCGCCGCCTTGCCTCGGGCCCGGTTGCCTTACGTGGAGGCATAGCATGGGTGAAAGGAATACGTTAGAGGAGTCCAACCTATAACACAGCTCTAAAGCACGATCTCAGAATGAGAAGAATGGAAACCAATCCTAAATATCCTATAGCCTCCTGATTATTGGTGTGGTGCACAACACACCGATAATCAAGACTCTACTAGATACGGTCTGTAGACACCTTCCAGGATTAACTGCCCTGATACCACTTTTGTCACGACCCGTTCCGGGGCCCGTGACTGGTGCCTTACCCGGGCACCCAAGTAGTCATACATCAGAGTAATCAGCGGAAATATAAAATAAGACATGAAACAGTTTATAAAATAAGACACGCTTTATGTGAGAAAACATCGCCTTTCGGCATATATATATAAACATGGTTTAGCGATTTACATCCGACATCGCATAACATGACTACAGACCTCTAAGGAAATATACAACTATGGCGGGACGGGGCCCGCCATACCGATACAAAACTATCTACAACAGGAGATCATACCCAGTAGAGCCTCGGAAAAGATGGAGCTCGACACCAACGTAGAGATCCTAAGAATGTGGATCTAGCACTGCTTGCCCTTACTCGCGGCATGAACGCAGCCTCGAAGGAGGTCGACAACAGTACTAAGTATATGAAATCAGAAAATACTTAAATGAAACATATCATTTTAAAAACAGTTTTGCAAGTATGTATAAAACAACCAGAAACCGCACATAGTGCACATCACAAACAAGAGCAAAGAATAGGTAAAGCGTAATGTGTCTTTTCTAGGTGCGAATGATCAGCAGGGCCATTGCCCGTAGTATCACCACGCAAGCCTAATCTCGACTCCGTAGTCCGCATAGGCCAATCACATAGCCCGCATAGGGTATATAACCCCGCATCGAGGGTAGCTACTCCTGGCATCGCCCCGACTCGCCGTCCGCATGGCCACATGGACCGCATGAGGTATAACCCGCACACTAACCTCGAACTCCGTAGCTCGCATAGGTCCCTTGGACCCGCATGAGGTATTCTCGAATCATGGTCCTGCATCACCGAGTCTACCCGCATCGGAGGCGCCTTAACCCCTGCAATATGTCAAGAGGTGAGTGATGTTACACTAACCTAACAGCTTATCGTTAACAACATAAGCACAACAAGAATACTCTTTTACACAAACGTTACAAGACACTAACACACATAACATCATATCATGTCTACTTATCAAACCATCTTATTATTCTTTTTCACAATTCAATATAAGTCTGTTATAAACACATAGGCAAACTGTTTCTTTTATCAATCTTAAGTGGTTATACTTAACTTCCCATAAAGCTAGTATAACTCTTAAGCTTCCGTTTAAAAACCAATTAGTTCTCTTTAAAAAAATGATTCAGTATTCTTATGAAATGCTTTCAGATCTTTATTATTCAGGCTTAAGCTGTGAGGCATTGCCGTAAGTATTATTCAGGCTTAAGCCGTGAGGCATTGCCGTAAGTATTATTCAGTTAACATATGTACGTCTACCGTACTATATATATTGTAAAATATCATGCTTTAGGAAGAATCACATACCTTCAAATAAAACCACCGCCAAGTTGAATATGTCACAGCAGAGAGTCACCTATAATAGTCACATACATCTATCAAAGACTACTCAAGGTCATTCTAAACAGAGGTTCACAATTCTATGGAAAGTTGGGCGTACTTCCCTAGGTGAGCTATATAAGTCTTCATCGTGAAAACAAATCCTATGTAAATGCTTTGATTATTCTTCTTTTAAACCCTTCTACTGTGGTAACAGTTCAATTCTATTCTGTGATATTCTTCTAAGTATTTAATACTTATTCTAATACTACAACAGTAAGTATTCTCTAATTCAAAAGAGGGTTAGGATTAGTTACCTCAGTAAGCCCAATAATATCCTAGAAAAGTCGCGCCTGAGCAAGGTTTTGCTCCTAAGTTGTATGCTCCAAGGAAACCTTAGAAGTTCTTCACAACTTCTACTAAGTACTAAGGGATTTGGGCTAGGGTATTTTGGGCATTATAACAATACTAGAAGACAACTTTTCTACCAAGGGAGGGGGGTAGATTTTTGGCTAGGCTAGGGGGGTATTCGCCAAGGCCTACACTGAGGAGGGAGGTTTGGACGAAAAGGCTACAAAGGGAGAGGAGAGGATTTTCAAGACTTGGAAAGATTTGTGGATGAAGAACTCTTCATCTCTAAGGGGGTATTTATAGGTCAAGAAGTGGCCAACCAATGGCCAAGATTAAGACAAGTGCAAGGCAAGTGTAGGGTGAGGATTAACTATACACAAATATCCTACTAACTCCCTTGACTTGTGCACAAGGCACAAAAACGTGCTCACTATTGTCCAAATCGTCCAAATGGACGATTTCAAGTCCATCAATCGGAGGGTGACAAGTGTCGCCTCCCGCTGGTCCAAAATGTTTCGCCTCTCGGAAAAATCCGCAAAAATTAGAAATGGCATAGCCGAATTTACCCTACGAAGTCGTGGAAACGTTTCGTCGGAAAACTATTCGCTTTGTGAGTTGTGCCCAAAAACGCGTTTTGCCTAAACTTTAAGGCTAGACTTTTAGACGTATTCCTTACGCATATACTGAAATACGGGTATAACAATTCAATGCTGTAATCAACACACACGCAGCTGCCCCATCCTTCTTCTTTACAAATAACATCGGGCGCTCCCTGGGAGAAACACTTGGCCTGATAAAGCCTTTTTCCAGCAAATCTTTCAGCTGGTCTTTCAATTCCCTCAACTCGGCAGGTGCCATCCTGTATGGTGGAATAGATATCGGTCGAGTGTCTGGCGTCAAATCAATGGAAAACTCAATCTCCCTCTCGTGAGGATACCCAAGCTTCGTGCGGGAATACGTCCGAAACTCTCTAACGATCGGACCGATCAAGGTCCAGTATCTCACCTCGATTTAATACCCAACCATGTGGTAGATATACCCTTCCGCACCATCTTCCTAGCCTTGAGGTAAGAAATAAACCTACCCTCGGCGACGCAGATTCCCTTCCACTGATAACCGGCCACCAACGGAACCGCACTAATCTCTCTCATACTCCACATTGGCATAGCAAAACGCTAGCCAATCCATACCCATAATCACATCAAAGTCCGCCATATCCAACTCTATCAAGTCGGCTGAAGTCGGACATCGTATATAGTCACCGGACAAGCCTTGTACACCCGCCGCTACCACCGAACTACCTACGGCGTAGCCACCTCAAAAGTTTTTATGGACTCTGGCTCATCCCTATTCTACCAAAGAATAAGAGGAGATATATAGGACAAGGTAGAACTCGGATCTATCAAAGCATATACATCACAAAGAAGAAACCAATAATGTACGTGATTTACATCCGTGACGCCTCGCAGTCACGGCGGTACATAGCATAAATGCGGTTCGAGGACCTGAACTGGACCCTACCATGACCTCCGCCGCGGCTCGCTCGAACACCCCGCCTCGGGGCGCATAACGTCGTGAGACGAAGATCCAAGAATCGACCGTCGGGTACGAACCATAACATTCCTGCCGCCTCTAGTCGGACAATCTCTCCTCAAATGGCCTGGCCCGCAAGTAACAAGCTCGGAAGAACACGACACTCGCCCGGGTGAGACCTACGCATCGAGCACACCGAGATGGGGTGGTTTCGACGATAGCGGTCTCGCTTCGAAACTCAAGTCCCGGAGCCTCGACTCGCTCTCGAATGACCGGTGATCGGACCTCCCGCCGTAAAAATCGAAGGAGCACTCAGGCCGCCGATAAGTGGACCTAGTCGCTGCGAGGCCGCCTCCGAAATCGCCTGAGACCGCTGCCCCGGCCTCTGGGCTGGCCTAAGTCTAGCCGATCCTCCATCTCTCGCCTCAATCCCGCGCATACGCCGCATCTGGCAATATCCATCCTCGTGAAGAGCCACTCCTAATAGCAGAATCATGTGACGGCTCAGCCCATCACATATCTATGAACCTCGCTCGCCATGTCCGCTACAATGGTGTGCGATACGACTAAGGAGTTAAACTCTGTGTGCACTCGATAGTCCTCCGCTCGCCTCAAGGTCAAGAATCTATCACGCTGGCTCTCTCATCTCGTGAGGCAAGAAGTGATCCAGAAAGCCTCTGTGAACTCCTCCCAAACAATTGGAAGAGCATCTCACCTCTCGATAACTCCCATGACTCAAACCGTTCAACGCAATATCGCAGAACCGGAAGAGGCTAGCATAACGGACTCGATCTCCGAGGCCCTAAGCACTGCATAGTCCGGTCAGAATCGCGAACAAACTCCCGAGGATCCTCCTGATCTCGATCCATAGAACTCGGGTGGATGACAACTCAGAAATCCGGCCGTGAACCGTCGCTCTGGGTTGATGCCTTCTCCGTCGGCCGCCGCCACTAGGCCGGTCAATAACCGGATCGCTCCCGTAATCTCTATACTCACGGTTGTGGGGTGGAGGCTCGCATCGCGGTCTCGATGGCCGCCTGCCTCGAACTCCGCTGAGGCTGGCGACGTCGTGGAACTCGCCGCCCGAAACAACGTCTCTGGTAAAGATTGAGCCTGTGCCCTCGTGACCCTCCGAGTCCTACTAGCAGCTCCCTCCGCTGCCTTGCCCTTCTGGGCCGCGGTTGCCTTGCGTGGAGGCATAACTGAAACATAAAGGAAAATATCATAGGAAGTTCAACCTATAACATAGCTCTATTGCACTATCTTAGAGTGAAAGAATGGAAACCAATCCTAAATATCCTGCAGCCTCCTGATTATAGATGTGGTGCACATGTCACGACCCGAACCCGGGCCCGTGACTGGTGCCTTACCCCGGGCACCCAAGTAGCCATACATCAGAGTAATCAGCGGAATATAAAACAAGACATGAATAAAGTGAAGTGTAAAACAGTTATCTGTGAAAACTTGCCTTGCGGCATATATATATATATCAACTAGAACAGTTATATCCCTTTTTACAATGCCACAACAAGACTACTGCACTCTAAGAATGATACGACAACAATGGCGGACATGTTCCCGCCATACCCCGAATGTAAGTACCTACTACGACGGGGACTATACCATCGATAAGCCTCGGAGGAACTGAGCTTCCCAAACGCGAATCGTGACCCTAAGAGCGAGGATCAACGATCGTGTACCTATACCGCAGCATGAACGCACCCGAAGGAGGTCGATAACAGTACTAAGTATGTGAAATCAAAATCTGTAAATGAAATCATAGTAGTCTATATAAAGAAGGAGACATGTATGATAACCAAACTACGATTCACAATAAATAGCGGCCATGTCAAGTTTGGGACTCACGCCTAAAGCCATCACTCAAATATAACTATGGGTCTCACGCCCACAACATAAACAAGAGCGAAATAAATATCAGAATCGTCTTTTCTAGGCCGCTAATGATCAAGCAAGGCTAATCGCCCATAGTATCATTATGCGTGCTAATCTCGACTTCCTGCAGCCCGCATAGGTCACACATAGACGCATAGGTCGATAGACCGCGACGGTAGCTAACCCTGCATTCTCCTCGACTCCGCGGTCGCATAGTCTCAATAGACCTCATAGTCACACAGACCGCATAGGGAATCCCCGACGGGATAAAACACCCTAATGATCAACTCGAGCATACCGCCGCCCGCATAGTCACATAGACGCATAGGCCGATAGACCCGCAAGGGTGGCAAGCCCTGCATACAACAAGTCAAGGGTATGTGATATAATAACAAGATAACGGACTTAACGCTTAACAACGTAAGCACAACAAGAACGACCCTACACAACATCACAAGATACTAACACACGTAGATCCTAACATGTTTACTTATCAAATCAACAAGAAAGTATTACAAGGCTATCACAAACCAATACAATCAAGTTATTCACACAAGGTACTTTCTACTTTATGTTAACAAGTTCGGCTTTTATCCCCAAAGTACTTCATATATTAACTCTTTAAAAGATCCGCTTCTTTCACAAAAGTCACACAATACCCGTAGTATAAAAATAGAGTGACTATCTTTTTAAGTAAACCAAAACACTTCCTTTGTAAATCAAGTAACAACATTATTTTCCAAACGCTCAAGTTTGCCTAATTTCAATGCTCAAGTTTCTCATTTTCAAAGGTTTCGTAGTTCATAGTCTTAATCACTTTAATAATATAATTCTCTTTTTAAAGCCATTTGAGAAACATATGCCTTATGTGTGAGTAGGTTATTCTTGTTCATAACAATATTATTATGCACCATGATCTAGAAATGTAATATCATTTTGTCTCATCTTAGCTTCTATGCATGGAGGTTTCTACGGTTTTAATAATACTTAATTAGTCAAAACATTTCCTTTATTAACGCGTTGGTTTGTTCGATACTTATTCCGATTTCCAAATCAAGAAACATTATTCCTTTTAAAACCAAGTACTCATTACTCACGAATGAGGTTTCACACAAAATTCATATTAATTTATTTAAGTCAAGTCTCTTATCTTTAAGATCAAGTCTCTTAACTTCTAAAATTAATAAACCATTCTTTTTATCGCTTCTTAAGTCGTTATACCTAACTTCCCATAAAGCTAGTATAACTCTTAAGCTTTTAAAAACCAAGTATTACTCTTTCTTTCAAAAAGGATTCTTAATTCTTTTGAAATACTTCAAGATTCTTATTATTCAGCTTAAGTCAAAAGACATTGTCGACAACCACGCTCGCTTAACACACGACGCCTACCGTACTATATATATATTCTTTTAAAATATCATGCTCAAGAGGATAGAAGAATCACATACCGCGACGATTATCGACTATTAGCAAAACGCCCACGGCTATAACGACTAGCCTTGTCCACCTTTCAAGTAGCACATGCTACTCGCAGTAACATTCAACCTATAAAGGTCATATAAGTCTATCAACCTACATTAATATTCTACGATGCGATTTCGCCTCCATCTTTTTCGTAATATCCTTCTATTACGTTCAATTCTCTTCTATGAATCTTATATTCATTTCTATGTTACAACAAGTATGTAATTTCCAATTACAATATAAGGACAAAAGTATTTACCTCGATAAGCCCAAAATTATCCAAGTTTAATGTCGATCCTGAGCAACGTTTAGCTCCTATTCCGGGTGCTCCAACCCGCTCCAAACAACCCTTAGAAGTTCTACGCAACTTCTTCTTAATACTCCAACCAACTATGGAGATTTTCCTTAGGGTTTCGTTTAGTGACTGAAGGGAAGTATAATAGTATTTCGGGCTTTTAGTATAAGTGTAACCTTGGAATACTACAAGGTATTTGGGCCAAGGTATTTTGGAATAAGAATAATACTTTGGAGAGTATTTTCTACCTGGGGGTGTATTTTACGAAACAACTCAAGGTAGGGGTACCCTCGGCTAGCACCACTAGGAGTGGGTACCTCTCTACCAAAAGGCCTTCTCAAGGGGAGGAGGCATGGACGAAACCATAGAGAGGGAGGAGAGGATTTCAAGACTTAGGGATTTTTGTGGATGAATAAGTCTTCACAAAGGGGTATTTATAGGACAACCAGGGCCAAGATCAAGCCAAGTGGTAGGCAAGTGTAAGGTCAAGATTTGGACAAGTTGTTTGTGGGTCCCACTTGCTCATCAACTACACAAAATATCCTACCAACTCCCACTCTCCAAATCGCCCAAAAGACGCCTCAAGTCCACCACCAGAGGGTGCCAAGTGTCGCCTCTCGCTGGTCCAAAATATTTCGTCTCTAAAAATCCGCAAAAATAATAAATGACATAGCCTAATTTTCCTACGCAGCTTTGGAAGACGCTTCGTCTGAAAACGATTCTTTTCGTGTGTTATGCACAAAATTTTTCATCTAGCATAACTTAAGGCTTAATTTTTCTACGCACGCCCTCACGCACATACTGGAAATACGGGTATAACAACACACCGGATAATCAAGACTCTACTAGACACGGTGCGTAGACACTTTCGAGGACAACCGCTCGATACCACTTTTGTCACGACTCGACCTCGGGCGCGGGTGCCTCCGGGCACCGCCAGTATACATCGAGAGAATAGCGGAACATACATACACATAACCCGTATAAAGTAAATATCATCAAGCCGATAAGGCCGCTCCATAAAAATACACTTAATCAGTACAACTTGTTCTTACCTTCAACACCACAAACGTGACTACGCACTTAAGAATAACAATCGTGGCGGGACAGGGCCCGCCATACCCCGAATGTACAAAATACCTACAAAGATCGTGGAAGAACCGCACTAACAAAATAAGCCTCCGAGGAACGGAGCTTCGACACTGCAATGATCCTAAGAACGAGGATCCACCACCGCTACCCCTACCGCGTATTTAACGCAGCCCGGGAAGGGTCAATATACAATATGTACTAAGCATGCGAAATCGGAAAGATATCAAAATACCTCATAAGTATAAAATAACCGAGACATGTATAAAAATCGCTTCGTAAAACTATGCCTTACTAATAATGAGAATATCAAACATATACAATACTGCATGAAAATAGGAAGCTCATGGTCAAAGCAAGGTCATCCGCCCCGCAGTATCATTAAGCACTCCTACTCCTGGGACTATTTCACCCGCATGGGTCATGTAGACCGCATTTAGGTATTCCTCGCATAGGTCAGACTCACCCGTGAGACTATTTCACCCGCATGAGCCCTACGGACTCGCATGAGGTATTCCTCGCATCATGGGTAGCAAATCCACGGAATAGGTGGTATAACGTCTTGGGGATTTACCCCCCATTTATACTCTTACCCTGAAGAAGATGGTATAACGTCTTGGGGATTTACCCCTCATTTATACTCTTACCCTAACTCAACCGGCCATCATACATAACATAAATAAGTTAACATATCTTAAACAGAAAGTCCGGGAATTTAACCCAAAGTACAACATACTTCTACTCTTTTAAAAATGACTCTTTTTCACATAAAACTTTTGGGCAATTGATGCCTTGAAACCAATTTGCCTTTTCACAACCTCAAATCATTTATCCGTACTCATTTTACTTAGAGTAAATCTTCCTCTATTAACTTTCCATAAAGCTAATATTGTCACGACCCGAACCCGGGCCCGTGACTGGTGCCTTACCCCGGGCACCCTAGTGATACAACATCAGAGAAAATCAGCGGAAATAAAAACATGAACATGAATTAAGAGACAAGATAAATAAACAGGCCAACCAAAACAGTTGCCTTCATTATATATACATAAATACCCGAACAGTTATCCTTTTTACAAACCCTGCCCACAACAAAGCATGCACACTCTAAGATTTTTACACAGTTTATGACGGACAGTGGCCGCCATACCCCAATGTATAAGAATCTATGCACTCATGGTAACATACCAAAAGATAAGCCTCCAAGAAATGGGGCTTCGACACGCGACTGTGATCCATGAGCGAGGATCCACTACGATGTATTTCCACTGCTGCATGAACGCACTTCAAGGAGGTCGCATAACAGTACCAAGTATGTGAAATCAGAAAAGATCAGAATGAAATCATAATAGTCTATAAAGCAGAGACATGTATGATAACCAGATGAAATACGTGACTTCGCCATCTCGCGACTCGGTGTAAAATCGATGAGATACGCGACCGCCATCTCGTGACTCGTGTAAAATCGACGAAATACGTGACTCGCCCATCTCGGGACTCGGTGTAAAATAAGACGAGATACGCGACCGCCCATCTCGTGGGACTCGTGTAAAATCGATGAAATACGCGACTCGCCATCTCGCGACTCTGTAAAATCGATGAGATACGCGACTTCGCCATCTCGTGGGACTCTGTAAAATCATTCATAACAATCAACCTACCTCCATCGAGAGATGCGGGGGTACAGAAATACAACAAAGGCTATCACAACAAGCATAGGCAAGCTTCACAACAACAAGCATAGGCAAGCTTCACAACAACAAGCATAGGCAAGCTTCACAACAACAAGCATAGGCAAGCTTCACAACAACAAGCATAGCCAAGCCTCTACAAAGGGGGAGGGGGGGCCCTCTCGGCCAAAGCTTCACAAGGGAGGGGGAAGGGGCTTTGGACGAAGCAAACAAGAGGGAGGGAGTAGTGTGAGACTTAGAAAGATTGCTCAAGTTTTGGATGAAGAAAGTCTTCAACTTAGAGGGGTATTTATAGGTCAAGTGAAGGCCAACCAATGGCCAAGATGAAGACAAGTGTGGTGCAAGTGTAGGGCTAGATTTCAACCATGTGGACCTTATCCATCTACCATACCAACTTGCACAAATATCCTACCTAACCAAAGGCACAAAAAACGTGCCCTTGACTTGCCCTTGCCGTCCACTTGCTCCCAATGTGAGGGTGACACATGTCACCCTCCCGTTGGTCCAAAATGTTTCGTCTCTCGGAAAAATCCGCAAAAATTAAAAATGCCATAGCCGGAATTTTCCCTACGAAGCCGTGGAAACGCTTCGTCAAAAACGACTCTATCGGTGTTGTGTACAAATTTCGAAACTTGCCTAACTTAAGGCTCAAATTATTATACGCACGCCTCACGCATACTGAAATACGGTATAACATTCTCCCCTTAGAAACATTCGCCCGAATGTTCCTTCTCAAGACGGATAACGATAAAGTTCTTCTAATAAGTTGCCAACGCCACAACCGCCACTTAAACACCCGCGTAAATACTTACATCCAAGTCCACGAGGAAACACCTCTAACATCACAAACTTTTGTCACTTTGCGCGAGGTTCTAGTGTCACCCTACGACCAACAAATGGTACTGATCGCATGCGATTCCCGAGGTCTAAAATATACATCCTTCGCACCTTCTCCCTTCACAAGAAATGATCATAACTATGCTCGCAATACATGCCGCTTCTACCCTTACTCGCCGACTCTTCTCTAACACTTGAACTCTTTTAGTATACGCATCACACTTCGCTTTCAAACTGAGTCACTACCTCCAAACTTGGTCATCTTACTAGCCTCAATCTTCCTTAAGGCCATTCCCGCCTTCACGATCCGCTCGGTCGAACATATCCGAACTCATACGATGACCATCTAAACTGGGTCTAGCACCTCGTGACTCTACCATCCGGTGACCACCTAACCGACCCACCGAACAGCGGGTTGGCTCCGCATGGCCCCAACCCGACCCATTGTCGCGCCAACTCTTGCTCCTCGACACGGAACAATCTTGCTAAATCACATTAGGAAAGATACCACTTTCATTTACCCCACCCAGGGACTTATCACACAATACATTTACGTAAACCAAGTATTTCAACAAATACTAACCGTAAAATCTTTTATTCAAGATGACCTTACATCTAAGGTCTCAACATGAAATATTCTAAAGTTCACACTTTCCATGCCCCCATACATATCCTTTCAACTAGCCAAGCTTTCTAACTCATAACCAACATAACGCTATCCGAACGTAGCACACAATAATAAGGTCATCATATCATGCATACAAGTCTCTAAAGCGGTTAAGGATATACCGACCTACCGCTCACTCTAATCAAAGGCTCACTGGCAGGCGCATACAGAAGGCGATGAACCCGCCATCGATCCGTAGGCGAGCCATTCTGCTTGCATCCTTCCTACTAGGAGTCATCACATGGCCTCGACGGCGCAGAAAAACAAGCACCAGAAAGACGACATTCTCGGACGACGCTCGCCACATCGCACACCGAGAAAAACTCAACCCGATCGCTAGAACCCATGTATATCGTGAACTGTAAGCCCGGAGCTCGACCAGCCCGAATACCTCAACGCCCCGACGATCGCGGGGACCACTCATCGCGAGGTACATAACTAGATCAGCCGAGGCGTCCGCCTCGAAAGTTACCAGCGACCTCGCCGAATCGACCATCTCCTTGTACCTATCTCATCTCGCTTCCAGTGTGGGGACCGAGGATCAGTATCAGAAGTCTCAGCAGCCATCGCCGCGCTTAAACTCACCTGGGCGTCATGCTAAACTCGCCGTCGGCATCTCGCTCGTGGACGCTCGCGCTCGCATTCCTCAGATCTTACTAATGCCTCCTTCGATCGCTTTGCCCATTCGGGCTGGGTTTTACGCGAGGCATAATCGTAAAGGAAAGGAATACGCCGGAGGGTCCAACTTATCACACGCCTCTAGGCACGATCTCGTAATGAGAAGAATGAAACCAATCCTAAATGTCCTATAGCCTCTCGACATAGACGTGGTGCAACACACCGATAATCAAGACTTACTAGACACGTCAGACACTTTCCGAGGATTAATCGCTCGATACCACTTTTGTCACGACCAACCCGGCGTGATCGTGCCTACCCCGCACCCTAGTGATACAACATCGTAGAAAATCAGCGAAATAAAAACATGAACATGAATTAAGAGACAAGATAAATAAACAAAGCCAACCAAAACAGCTTGCCTTCATTATATATACATAAATACCCAACAGCTTATCCTTACAAACTCCGCCCCGCCACAACAAGGCTGCAGACTTCTAAGATTTTTACAACTATGACGGACAGGCCCCGCCATACCCTCAATGTATAAGAATCTGCTGACTGTGGTAACATACCAAAAGATAAGCTCCAAGAAATGGGCTTCCGACACGCCGAATCGTGATCCTATGAGCGAGATCCACGGCCGATGTATTTCCACTGCAGATGAACGCACTGGCGAGGTCAAGATAACAGTACCAAGTATGTGAAATCAGAAAGATCAGAATGAAATCATAATAGTCTATATAAAGCAGAGACATGTATGATAACGGATGAAATACGTGACTCGCCCATCTCGCGACTCGGTGTAAAATCGATGAGATACGCGACTCGCCCATCTCGTGGACCTTGTAAAATCGACGAAATACGTGACTCGCCCATCTAAGTGGGACTCGGTGTAAAATCGATGAGATACGCGACCTCGCCATCTCGTGGGACTCGATGTAAAATCGATGAAATACGTGACTTCGCCCATCTCGTGGGACTCGTGTAAAATCGATGAGATACGCGACTTCGCCATCTCGTGGGACTCGTGTAAAATCATTCATAACAAATCAACCGCCTCCATCGAGAGACGCGGTACAGAAATACAACAAAGGCTATCACAACAAGCATAGGCAAGCTTCACAACAACAAGCATAGGCAAGCTTCACAACAACAAGCATAGGCAAGCTTCACAACAACAAGCATAGGCAAGCTTCACAACAACAAGCATAGGCAAACTTCACAACAACAAGCATAGGCAAGTTATACACAACTCAAAGTACTTTCATTTTATGCCAAAGTCCTGGTTTTAACCTAAAGTACTACGACGTTAAATTCCTTTTAAAGATCCATTTCTTTACGAAGGTCACCCGATACCGTAGTATATAAAAATAGAGTGACTAACATTGTTAAGTAAACCAAAATGCTTTCCTTTGTAAAATCAAGTAACAACCTTATTTTCCAAACGTTCAAGTTTGCCTAATTTCAAAAGCTCAAGTTTCTCATTTTAGGAAAGGTTTCGTAGTTCATAGTTTTAAATCCTTTAAAACATAATTCTCCTTTAAACGTTTTGAGAAACATATGTCTTATATGTGAGTAGGTTATTCTTGTTTATAATCAATCTTATTAAGCAGCCATGATCTAGGAAATGTAATATCATTTTGTCTTATCTTAGCTTCTATGCAGATGGAGGTTTCTACTGGTTTTAATACCATACTTCATTATTCAATACATTTTCCTTTATTAACGCTGCAGTGGTTTGTCGATACTCATTCTGATTTCCAAAAATCAGTAAACCATTCTTTTTATCACTCTTAAGACGTTATACCTAACTTCCCATAAAGCTAGTACAACTCTTATGTTTTCAAAGCCAAGTATTACTTTTTTTTCAAAAAGGTCTTTTTGAAACACTTCAAGTTCTTTATTACTACACCTCAAATCCGTTATAAGTCAAATCAGTTACCCTTTGACACCACAAAGCATTTCCTTACCTACATAAAGCTGTTATAACCAACTTCCCATAAAGCCGTTATAACACTTTATGTTTCAAACCAATCAAATACCTTAAACACATGTACGTCTACCGTACTACATAGTTATACACATATCATGCTAGAACAGATAGGAAGAGGTTCACATACCTCGCGACGATTATCGACTAATAGCAAAACGCTCCAAGTACCTCAAACCGCTGCTACTCCTAAGCCAAGTAGATCACGCCATACGTAGTACTTCAACCTATGAGGCCACAAAGCGCCTATTAACATCTAGATCTCAATGGAGAATATCCTACGTAAAATTCGCAAAGACTCTCCCAACAGCGTAAATCTCCTCTCTATCGAGGCTACCAAGCCAACCAGGGGTTGCGACGCCTAACCTGACGTGTACAATTCTACTCACAAGAATACTACACAAGTTCATCAGAATACACCCTATGTAATTACAGTCATTCACTTATTAAAATTCAGCTTAAGTCGCAAGACATTGCGATGTATTATTCAGATTAAGTCAAAAGACATTGCGCACAACTATGTTCAGTTCTATATATAGTATACTTAACTATATACCTACAACATGTAATTTCCAATTACAAATGTAAGGTCAAGAATGTTTACCTCGATAAGCCCAAAATTATCCGAGTTTATATGTCGATCCCGAGCAAGGTTTAGCTCCTACTCGCGCCTCCGCTCAACCAACCCTTAGAAGTTCTAACCAACTTCTACTTATAACTCCAACTACGGTGAAGATTTACTTAGGGTTTCGTTTTTGACCGAGGAAGTATAATAGTATTTGGGCTTTAGATAGGTGTAACCTCGGGAATACTACAAGGTATTTGGGCCAAGGTATTTGGGAATTATAACAATACTATGAGAGTATTTCTATACAACAACCAGGGGTATTTATACTAGACAACTAGTCTAGGGGGGGGGTACCCCACGGCCAAGCCTCTACAAAGGGGAGGGGCCTCGCCAAAGCTTCACAAGGGAGGGGAAGGGGCTTTGGGACGAAGCAAACAAGAGGAGGGAGTAGTGTGAGACTTAGAAAGATTGCTCAAGTTTTGGATGAAGAAAGTCTTCAACTTAGAGGGTATTTATAGTCAAGTGAAGGCCAACCAATGGCCAAGATGAAGACAAGTGTGGTGCAAGTGTAGGGCTAGATTTCAACCATGTGGACCTTATCCATCTACCATACCAACTTGCACAAATATCCTACCTAACCAAAGGCACAAAAAACGTGCCCTTGACTTGCCCTTGCCGTCCACTTGCTCCCAATGCGAGGTGACATGTCACCCTCCCGTTGGTCCAAAATGTTTCGCCTCTCGGAAAAATCCGCAAAAATTAAAATGCCATAGCCGAATTTTCCTACGAAAGTCGTGGAAACGCTTTCGTCGAAAAACGACTTATCGGTGTTGTGTACAAATTTCAAACTTGCCTAACTTAAGGCTCAAATTATTATACGACGCCTCACGCATATACTGGAAATACGGGTATAACATTCTCCTCTCTAGAAACATTCGTCCGAATGTTCCTTCTCAAGATGGATAACGATAAAGTTCTTCTAATAAGTTGCCAACGCCACAACCGCCACTTAAACACCCGTAAATACTTACATCCAAGTCCACGAGGAAACACCTCTAACATCACAAACTTTTGTCACTTTGCGCGAGGTTCTAGTGTCACCCCATGACCCAACAAATGGTACCGATCGCATGCGATTCCTGAGGTCTAAAATATACATCCTTCGCACCTTCTCCCTTCACAAGAAATGATCATAACTATGCTCGCAATACATGCTCGCCTCTACCCTTACTCGTCGTACTCTTCTCGAACACTTGAACTCTTCTAGTATACGTACCACACTTCGCTTCAAAACTTTGGAGTCACTACCTCCAAACTTGGTCATCTTACTAGCCTCGATCTTCCTTAAGGCCATTCCCGGCCTTCACGATCCGCTTCTGGTCGAACATATCCTCGAACTCATACGATGACCATCTAAACTTGGGTCTAGCACCCTCGTGACCCTACCATCTGGCGGGACCACCCAGAACTGACCCCACCTCGAAACAGGCCGCGGGTTGGCCCGCAACATGGCCCCAACCCGACCCATTGTCGCGCCAACTCTTGCTCCTCGACACGGAACAATCTTGCTAAATCACATTAGGAAAGATACCACTTTCATTTACCCCACCCAGGGACTTATCACACAATACATTTATACGTAAACCAAGTATTTCAACAAATACTAACCGTAAAATCTTTTATTCAAGATGACCTTACATCTAAGGTCTCAACATGAAATATTCTAAAGTTCACACTTTCCATGCCCCCATACATATCCTTTCAACTAGCCAAGCTTTCTAACTCATAACCAACATAACGCTATCCGAACGTAGCACACAATAATAAGGTCATCATATCATGCATACAAGTCTCTAAAGGGTTAAGGATATACCTGAATCTACCGCTCCACTCTAATCAAAGGCTCACCGCAGGCGATACCGTATGAAGGCGATGAACCCGCCACCGATCCGGTAGCCGAGTCATTCTCTTTGCATCCTTCCTACAGACGCTGTCACGTGCCCGACGGCCGCAGAAAAACAAGCACCGAAAAAGACGACATTCCCGGATGACGCGCCACATCGCACACCGAGAAAACTCAACCCGATCAAGCTAGAACCCATGTATATCTGAACTGAAGCCTCGAGCTCACCAGCCCCGAATACTCGAACGCCCCGACGATCGCGGGGACCACTGCATCGCGGAGGTACATAACTAGATCGCCCGAGGCGGTCCGCCTCAAAGTTACCAAAGCGACCTCGCTGCTCGCCTTCGCGATCTCTGGCCATTCCGTCGACCTCTCCGTGCCTCACATCCTAGTGCATGAGCTTGATGCGGAAATGTCCATGCGGCCAAGAGCTACTCCCGCATAAGCCTCTCGCCAAGTAATCATCCAGCCCGTGATGTAGCGGTGTACTGCCTCCATATCAGCTACCACAATGGCACATACCGAGCTAATGAGTCGAACTCCACATTGTACTTCTAACCGGCCGCCCGCCCCGCTCAACGCTAAAATTGCCTACCGAGCCTCTCATCCGCGGGCAAGAAATGTGCAAGGAAAGCCTTGAGAACTCGTCCCATACGGCCGAGTGCATGCTCTTCCCGACAACTCCCACGAATCAAACCACCAATCGCAGATCACGCACTGATGCGAACTCAATACCACCGACCGCTCGAGACTCGATCACTCACGATCCGTGAGTTGCTTGATAAACTCCCGAGGTCATCCTCGCCGATCCATAGAACATCGGCGGCTACAACTCGAAAGTCACGAGCCTCAAACCTCGCTCGGGGTGAACTACGGTGCTACTGGGCCGGAATCACGATCTAGCCTTCTCTCATATTCGCCACGACCGCCAGAATCGCCATCTCCTTGTACCCCATCTCATCCGCTTCCAGCCGTGGACCGAGGATCGTATCAGAGTCTCGCAGCCATCGCCGCGCTTAAACTCACCAGGTGGGCGGCGCCGCGAAACTCGCCGTCTGGCATCTGCTCGTGTACGCTCGCGCTGCGCCGCATTCTCAGATCTTACTAACAGCCTTCGATCGCCTTGCCCATTCGGGCTCGGGTTGCCTTACGCGAGGCATAATCGGTAAAGGAAAGGAATACGCCGTAGGGTCCAACTTATCACACAAATCTAGGCACGATCTCGTAATGAGAAGAATGGAAACCAATCCTAAATGTCCTATAGCCTCCCGATTATAGACGTGGTGCACAACACACCGATAATCAAGACTTACTAGACACGTCAGAGACACTTTCCGAGGATTAATCGCTTCGATACCACTTTTGTCACGACCCAACCTGCCCGTGATCGTGCCTTACCTCGCACCCTAGTGATACAACATCGAGAGAAAATCACGAAATAAAAACATGAATACGAATTAAGAGACAAGATAAATAAACAAAGCAACCAAAATAATTGCTTCATTATATATACATAAATACCCACAGCTTATCCTTTTACAAACCCCGCCTACACAAAGGCTGCACTTAAGATTTTTACAATGACTATGGACAGGGCCGCCATACCTCAATGTATAAGAATCTGCACTGTGGTAACATACCAAAAGATAAGCCTCCAAGAAATGGGCTTCCGACACGAATCGTGATCTCATGAGCGAGGATCCACGGCGATGTATTTCCACTGCGGCATGACGCAGCGCAAGGAGGTCGCATAACAGTACCAAGTATGTGAAATCGTAAAGATCAGAATGAAATCATAATAGTCTATATAAAGCGTGAGACATGTATGATAACCGATGAAATACGCGACTTCGCCCATCTCGCGACTCTTGTAAAATCGATGAGATACGTGACTCGCCCATCTCGTGGACTCTGTAAAATCGACGAAATACGCGACCGCCATCTCGTGACTCGTAAAATCGATGAGATACGTGACTCGCCATCTCGCGACTCGATGTAAAATCGATGAAATACGCGACTCGCCATCTCGCGACTCTGTAAAATCGATGAGATACGCGACCGCCATCTCGTGGGACTCTGTAAAATCATTCATAACAAATCAACCGGCCCTCCATCGAGAGATGCGGGGGTACAGAAGTACAACAAAGGCTATCACAACAAGCATAGACAGTTTCACAACAACAAGCATAGGCAAGCTTCACAACAACAAGCATAGGCAAGCTTCACAACAACAAGCATAGGCAAACTTCACAACAACAAGCATAGGCAAGTTATACACAACTCAAAGTACTTTCATTTTATGCCAAAGTCTGGGTTTTAACCCTAAAGTACTACGTACGTTAAATTCCTTTTAAAGATCCATTTCTTTTACGAAGGTCACCCGATACCCGTAGTATAAAAATAGAGTGACTAACATTGTTAAGTAAACCAAAATGCTTTCCTTTGTAAAATCAAGTAACAACCTTATTTTCCAAACGTTCAAGTTTGCCTAATTTCAAAAGCTCAAGTTTCTCATTTTAGGAAAGGTTTCGTAGTTCATAGTTTTAAATCCTTTAAAACATAATTCTCCTTTAAACGTTTTGAGAAACATATGTCTTATATGTGAGTAGGTTATTCTTGTTTATAATCAATCTTATTAAGCAGACATGATCTAGGAAATGTAATATCATTTTGTCTTATCTTAGCTTATGCAGATGGAGGTTTC
This sequence comes from Przewalskia tangutica, assembly GCA_029844215.1. Classification (NCBI taxonomy): domain Eukaryota; kingdom Viridiplantae; phylum Streptophyta; class Magnoliopsida; order Solanales; family Solanaceae; genus Przewalskia; species Przewalskia tangutica. Next base: position 80,412,910 of record CM056729.1, on the reverse strand, counting down.
TACCGTTTTAATACCATACTTCATTATTCAATACATTTTCCTTTATTAACGCCGCAGTTGGTTTGTCGATACTCATTCGATTTCCAAAAATCAAGAAACCATTCTTTTATCACTCTTAAGACGTTATACCTAACTTCCCATAAAGCTAGTACAACTCTTATGTTTTCAAAGCCAAGTATTACTTTTTTCAAAAAGGTCTTTTGAAACACTTCAAGTTCTTTATTACTACACCTTAAACTGCTATAAGTCAAATCGCTTACTTTGACACCACAAAGCATTTCCTTACCTACATAAAGTCGTTATAACCAACTTCCCATAAAGCCGTTATAACACTTTATGTTTCAAACCAATCAAATACCTTAAACACGTACGCGTCACCGCACTACATAGTTATACACATATCATGCTAGAACAGATAGGAAGAGGTTCACATACCTCGCGACGATTATCGACTAATAGCAAAACGCTCCAAGTACCTCAAACCGCCTGGCTACTCCAAGCCAAGTAGATCACGCCATACGTAGTACTTCAACCTATAGAGGCCACAAAGCGCCTATTAACATCTAGATCTCAATGGAGAATATCCTACGTAAAATTCGCAGACTCTTCGCACAAACAGAAATCTCCTCTCTATCGGTGGCTACCAAGCCAACCTGGGGGTTTTGCACGCCTAACCTGGACGTACAATTCTACTCACAAGAATACTACACAAGTCTATCAGAATACCCATGTAATTACAGCCTACCACTTATTAAAATTCAGCTTAAGTCACAATACATTGCGTAAGTATTATTCAGCTTAAGTCAAAAGACATCACGCACAACTATGTTCGCTTCTATATAGTATACTTAACTATATACTCTACAACATGTAATTTCCAATTACAATGTAAGGTCAAGAATGTTTACCTCGATAAGCCCAAAATTATCCGAGTTTATATGTCGATCCCGAGCAAGGTTTAGCTCCTACTCCGTGCACTCCGACCGCCTCCAACCAACCCTTAGAAGTTCTAACCAACTTCTACTTATAACTTCAACTACGGGTGAAGATTTACTTAGGGTTTCGTTTTTGTGACTGAGGGAAGTATAATAGTATTTGGGCTTTTGTATAGGTGTAACCTTGGGAATACTACAAGGTATTTGGGCCAAGGTATTTGGGCATTCTATCAATCGTCGGCGAGTATTTCTATACCACAAACGGGGGGTCTTTCTACGAGACAACTAGGTGTGGGGTACCCACGCAAGCCTCTACAAAGGGAGGGCCTCTCGCCAAAGCTTCACAAGGAGGGGAAGGATTTGACGAAGCAAACAAGAGGGAGGGAGTAGTGTGAGACTTAGAAAGATTGCTCAAGTTTTGGATGAAGAAAGTCTTCAACTTAGAGGGGTATTTATAGGTCAAGTGAAGGCCAACCAATGGCCAAGATGAAGACAAGTGTGGTGCAAGTGTAGGGCTAGATTTCAACCATGTGGACCTTATCCATCTACCATACCAACTTGCACAAATATCCTACCTAACCAAAGGCACAAAATGTGCCCTCGACTTGCCCTGCCGGGCCCACTTGCTCCCAATGTGAGGGTGACACATGTCACCCTCCCGCTGGTCCAAAATGTTTCGCCTCTGAAAAATCCGCAAAAATTAAAAATGCCATAGCCGGAATTTTCCTACGAAGTCGTGGAAACGCTTTCATCGAAAACGACTCTATCGGGTGTTGTGTACAAATTTCGAAACTTGCCTAACTTAAGGCTCAAATTATTATACGCACGCCTCACGCATACTGAAATACGGTATAACAAATATAATCAACTTCCCATAAAGTCATTATATTAACGTTATACCTTAGTCAAATACATTTTCCTAAAACCTAAGGGACTTACACTTTTAAAAAAAGAAACAAGAATCATATACTTGAACACATCAAGTCCCTTAACTTTGAAAACTCAAGACATCCTTAAAACAAGTAAAGGATATCAAACCTCAGTACGCCTATCGCACTACATAGATAAAACCATTCATGCTCAAGAGATAGGAAAGTTCCACATACCTCTTCGGTCAATCCACTTGCTAAGTCCAAAATACCGCACGTAGTATGTCAACCTATAATGACCATAATACGTTCATTAACCTCTAGTTACAACGTAGAATATTCCAAGTTCAAAGTCACTAAATTCTATGGAAAATTGGGCATTTCTTTGTTTCTACATAATTTGCCACCTTTCTCAAGGCGAATTCAACATCCAAACGCCACATTTAAGGCCCAACAATCCAAACATTTCAAAGGGATTACACACCTAAACTCGATGTGTAAAATTCTGCCCCACAATGTACAACAACTAACTTAACAAGTTTAGGGTAGTATTTAGGCTATAACATGCTTACATAACCTTCCTATCCAATTCCTTCATATCCAAACCATATATTTTACATGCAAACTATCTAAGAGCAATATTTACCCCTACAAGATCTTTCTTCTTCACATGCAACACCAAAAACTAGCTACAAGGGAAGAATTGTTACCTTAGAGCTTTAGCCAAATTATTCCAACAAGTTTGCTATCCTCATTTCCAAAAACACCACCACAATACTTCTACAAGCTAGCCAACAAGCTTCCTTTTTGCCACACTTTTTCAGATTTTCCTCAAGCTTTGATTTCCTCTTGAAATTCTAGAGAGAAGGGAGAGCTTTAGCTTTAGAGAGAGAGAAGAACTTGAAGAATGACCAAGTCTTCAAGACTTGGTCAATAAGTAGTGCATGCAAAATCAGATTGAGGGGGGGGGGGGGGGGGGGAACACTTTCCACCCACCCATGACCTTTTTTAAAACAAAAAAGTGCATATTTTCCCAATCAAATCCGCAGAACCCGCCGCGCGCATGGCCTGCATCCGTGCGGCGCTAAAACCTCTGCCGACTCAGAACTTTCCGGCGCCATGCCGCTTCCGGCGCGCGCGCTGTAATTTCAGCGAACCCTCGATCATCTCGCGCCGCCTCGTGATCCGGCGCGCCATGCGTGGGTTTCCGATCAAACACATTTCCGTCCGATCACAAGACCGAACTTGTAACTCCCATAACTTTCTACTCCGATGTCCTATCGATGAACGGTTGGTTGCGTTGGAAACTAGACTCAACGAACTACACACTAGGTCTTTGAAACACTTAGGAACTCTCAATGTAACGGGTCATAACCTGCCTCAAAGTTGACTAAAAACCCGTCTGAAACAATCCGTCAACCTATATTTCGAAAATTTTAAGTCTTACACCCTTTCGTACGCTTTCATACGCGTGACCTGAACTACGGGGTGTAACAGCGGCCCACTGCCCCGAGAGCCATTGCCACCTCCGTTGTTTCCTCCTCGGTTTCCGCTGCGGTTTTTGCCATTATTTTTACAATTCTGGCCCTTTTTGCCGCCACCTTGGTCGCAGTTTTTTCCTGAATTGTTAAAAAACCATGAGAATTATCGAAAGATGCCATCATGACCACAAAACTAGTACCGGTAGCCGCCCTTTTAGCCAAACCGACTTCTTCCAATGTAAGCATGGAGCGTGCTTGATAGAATTCCGATAGAGGATTACTTTGACGAATAATTGAAGCAACGCTGTTATAGGCCTCAGACAGGCCTGCAACCATCTGTAGAACGAGACGACTATTACTAACAAGAGCACCCACGTTGCTAAGTTGATCCGCCAAGTCCTTGAGTCATTTGCAATAAGATGAAACGTTTGGAAAATTCTCCATCTTGACTTGAGAAGATTCCTGCTCGCGGTAACAATGCGAATGATTGTTATCTTGGAATATGTCACACAATCTATTCCAGGAAGCCATAGCTGTCGAGTTAGGTTTCATAATCGTCTGTAAAAGGTCCATGAATATAGTGGCATAAATCCACTAGAGAACCTTTGCGTCAAACGTGACCCATAATTTTGGATTGTCCGCTTTGGTGGGTACATCATAATCTTTGGTGGTCTCATCCCACGTGTTAGGAGTCGGAGGAATAATGTGGTGAAGAACTTGATGTGTCATTTCATGAATCTTAAATAATTGTGCCCACGTCCCATATTGGACGTTTTCTAGGTCAAGAACAATAGGAAGAACGCTCTTGATGATAGCAACTGTGAGGGAAGGATGAAACGTGTTCTTATCATAGCGAATAGAACAACAAGATTCAGAGAAGTGAATTTTTGTGGGTGACGGTCTCGGGTTTTTGAGAAAGCCGAGAGGGGGGAGGGAAATTTGAGATAGAGAGAAGAGCGGAAGTAAGGAAAAAATAACCTAGACTTTTGATACCATGAAAGAAATAATCCCTTGATTATTCTCATTGATTAAAGATGTATATATACAAGTTACAATAGAAAAATCCTTTTCCTATTCTACATCTAAAATCATATTCTATTTGGAGACTAACTATACAATTATTGTAATAGTACAAGTCTAATTATACTAATAATATACTTTCCTAATATACAATATTGCACATGTTCTCTTGGTCACGGATTGCTGGACGGATTTGGGCTTCAGGCCCAGTAGACCGATTCTCGTGGCTTCAACTGCATCAGGTAGTGTCATATACATATAATATACTTGTATATTGTATGTATATTTAAACAGTATATGATCATCAAGAAGAGACCATTTTGAAGATTTGAGCTTGAACAAAGTAAGAAACTCCATTAAAATAGTTTGAAGCCCGAGTGAATTTTTTTGAAAATTTTGAAATCGAAACTTCAGGTTGTTGATCTAAAATTGTTTGGATGAATTTGTGAAGCTGCATTCCTTGTTGGAAAAATGAGAGAACACTATGCAGGACCTGAAACTCAGAGAAACATATGAAACTCTCTTGTTGAATATCATCAACCATATCAATATGAAGTTTGAGATTTCCAAGCGAAACTTCACACAAAATTTTTAAAGTTTGAAACTGTTGAACTAAACTTCATACAAAATGTCTAAAGTTCAAGCATAGGCATAACACACTGAAGAGTTGAATTATGTGATGGCGACAACTTACTATCATGATACTTTTATTAATTGAGTTGTGCTGACAATTTAGTGTTTTATTCGTTTATTGAAACAACTTCAGTCATGCAAGTTCGTTAATCTTTAGGCTTGTCTTTTTTAACACATCGCTCTTGAAATTATGTAATGACTAATAATAGTATCTTAGACATTTTTTTCGTTCAATCTAGATTTTGAATTGATAGTTTTAGAAATAAATTTATAGAAAACTATGCTTGCATTCAGAAAATAAACTTGGATAAATTATGTACGCTCTCTAAGCAAAAACCCTAGACGGCCTAAAACCTGTTGGAAATTTATTAATGTGGAATAAAGTTTATCCCAATATTTATGACTCAAACAATTGGGGTCCACACGTCAGAAATGTCATTTTCACACACGTGCACACATTGTACCAAAGATCGTAAATTTCATTAGTGAAAGAGATATTGGTACGTAAGTATAGCGTTTGAGACATAGAATGATGGATGGTCATTGGCCAAATGACAAGTGTTCCACGTTGGTAAACGAAGGAAGAAGTATGTATAGTGTAAAATGGAACGGGTCGGAAAGGGCTGCGGCTCCACCACGGTGTCGGGGAGCGCCGCGACGCCAACACCGTTAGTGACGCGGCGCTTCCGAGGCTCGGCCGCGGTGCTAATTTTGATCCAAGTTTCTGGAGCCGGGGCGCTTCCCTGGAAGAAAGTCTTAGACGAAAATCTGATTTTTTATGATTTTTGGGCTGCCCTCAATGACATTCATTCCAACATTAATCAACCATTATTTAGACTGATAAATGGGTGCCATCACTTGGGAAATTCTTTGTCATTACTTGGCACTTGAAGAGACAATTCTTACACTATAAATTGAGGCCTTTGGCTCAATTGTTAAACACTTCAGAAAATCTTCTCTCTAGCATCCTTTCAATACTCAAAGTTCTTCAAGAGAAACACTTGAGTTTCATTTGCTCAATTGTGTTAGTAGTTGTTTTATCTTGGAATACTATTGCCTAACAACGTAAAATGATATATACGGGGTAATCTTATCTAAAGACAGAGTGTCATCTCTCGACTCAGCCGGTGGTATTGTAATTCTCTAATTTGTTGCTAAGTGTTTCAGGTTGGATCTTGCTATCAAAGAACTCTAATCAAGTTAGATTCCCAATGACATACAAGCCACGCTAGCTAGCTCATGCTCTTGTATTTCTGAATACAAAATCCAGAATTGGAGTTCTAGTTCAAGATTGTCAAAGATTAAAAACTCATTGTTGTAATTTTTGAAGTTTATTCTTTCGATCACTGTTGTTACACCTCGGGATTAGGGACGTTAATTGAGAATGTAATTAAGGAAAATAATATACTTAAGGATGTGATTCCGGAACAAATTTTTTTATGACAACGAGGGTGACAATGGAAATTTTAATGTTAGTTGTACATTTCCGTTATGGATTAGAACGTATACATAAGTTATGACAACAAGGATATGAGGTCTTATGGAGTTTTTCAAGATTTAAAAGAATTGGGACATAAGATTAATTATTGGTGAGAAGTGGACCAAAGTGTAGAAAATAATTTTCAGATTTTTAAAGTTTAAGAAAACCCTTTCATCTTCTATCTCACTTCACAATTCATTTCAACAAAACTCTCCTCTCCTCATTCTCTCCCATGGCCGAAAATCACCTCCTTCATAGCTGTTAGGCGTATTTTGTATACACCTTTTGAGTCATTTTTAGTTAGTATTTTACTCATTTTTGTTGTGTTTAGTATAGTATTAGGTTTGTTTTTCTTTCTTTTGAGTCACAACAGTTTCAAAAGGCAAAATGGAGAAAAGGAGCGAGCATTGGGCAAAAAAGTTGCTCCCGAGGCAAAGAGGATGAACGTTGGCACATCAGGACGAAGGATTTTCAGCACCGCGGTGTCAATATGTAGAACCGCGGTGCCATATTTATTGAGAAACCATAGGACTTTCAGCACTGCGGTGCCACTATGCAGAACCGCGGTGCCATATTTGCTGAGAAGGTGCAGGAGTTTCAGATCATGCCTCTTACGCAGAACCGCAGCCGCAAGGAAAATCTCGCCCAAGAGGAATTAGCTAAGGGCATATTGGTCCATAGGGAACAAAATTTGAAACATATTTAAGCCCTAGGGATTATTGCTATGAGAGGTGGGTCATTCTACAACATAGCACAACACAAGACAACAAGGGAGGCTACAATTGGAGACTTAGTTCGCAGTAATTTCTTTTCTTTCGTTTTTTATTCAGTTTATGTATGGATTTTGTTTTAGTTCTTAGCGTGACAATGGATAGGAGCTAAATACTTTATTAGGGCTTTTCTTATGAATCGCTTGAAACTTCTATTCATGAATTAATGCAATAGTTTGATTTCTTCTTCACTTGATTAAGATTTAGTCAATAATTAGTATTTAATGTTTGATAATTAATTGATCACTAATTATCGTAATATATATGATTTCAATCAAGAACCGAGAGAAGAGATTTGGATATGTCAGAATTGACTAGACATAGGTTAAAATCGCTGACGACAATACCCCGATACTTGTGTAGCATTATATGTTATCGTTTTAATCCTCCTACAGTAAATCCTATCATAGAAATATAGAATGGTTCTCACTCAAGGTTGAGTGACTATATGTCCTAACCTAATATAAAATGGCTTAGTTAACCGCTATCTTAACGTAGAAGAAGAAGCCATTCTAGTTGCATTAAGGATTGAATAGAGTGGATAGTCGAGGATTTTGGAAGCCCTAATTCATTCATAACTGATTACAACTTAAATAGTTCAGTAATTCTTGCAATTATTCTAGTAGTTGAACAAAAACCCAACTCAAATATTGATTGCCAAATAGATAACATAAAATAGATGAACGGTAATTAGAAACCAGTCTCTGAGGACGATATTCGGTCTTATCAGACTGTATTACTTGTCAACGATGCGTGCGCTTGCGTGAGCATTCGAAATATAGCTAACAAGTTTTTGACGCCGTTGCCGGGGACTGGCGTACTTCTAATATAGAACCATCTATTTTTAATTTCTAATTTGTCGCTCCCTAACAAGTTTCTAACTTGTTCGGAGAGCATCTTTTTATCACTTTTTGTTGTTTGTGTAATCTTGCAGGTAAGGTCAACTACAGGTACACGTACTATCACTATCAGGGGCTGCAGGACTATGACCTTTGTCCACCGCATGCTCCGCAAGAAGAGCGAAATGATCTGCAGGAAGCCTTATTCAGGCTCACCGAGTGCCAGAATCCTCAAGGATTAACTCATCCACCACAGAACCAGGCTCCATCAGGAAGGCTAGATGACATGAGAGTAGCTCTTTGGGCACTCTCAAATGCCCAAAATCAGTTCATGGATGAAACAAGATTATCAATCAGTAATCTAGAGATGCAACTGGGACAGCTAGCTAGAAAGCTGAGAAACGGTATGCAAGGGAACCGCCCTAGCAATATTGGTACAGACCCACAAGAGCAGTGCCAAGCAATTGATATGACGAGTGGGAAACAAATGGAGACAGGTTCATCCCTAATATGTCTAGAAAAAGAGGGTGAACCAGTGAGGTGAGAGAGCCAGCAGTCATTGACACACCGCATGTGAAGATGCCATATCCTCAGAAACTTAGAAATAATTCTCTAGACAAGCAGTTTTCTAAGTTTCTGGAGGTCTTTAAAAAACTGCACATCAACATTCCATTTGTTGAAGCCTTAGAACAAATGCCGAGTTATGTAAAGTTCATAAAGGAGATCCTCTATAAAAAGAGGAGGTTGGAGAAGTATGAAAATGTGGTGTTGACTGAGGAATGCAGTGCCATCCTACACATAAAGTTACCTCAGAAGTTGAAAGATTCGGGAAGCTTCACCATCCCTTGCACTATAGGGAAGTTTGAATGTCAGCAGTCTCTATGTGATTTGGGGGCAAGTACAAATGTGATGCCCTATTCTATATTCTGCAAACTTGGAGTGGGGGAAGCAAGACCTACAACCATCACCTTACAGCTAGCTGATCACTCCATCGTCCACCCTAGAGGAATCATCGAGGATGTGTTGGTTAACGTGGACAAGTTCATCTTCCCCGCTGATTTCATCATCCTAGACATGGAAGAAGATGAAGAAATGCCCATTATCCTTGACAGGCCATTCTTATCCACAGGACATGCACTCATTGATGTTCAGAAAGGTGAGCCGAGACTTCGTGTTCAGGAAGAAGAAGTGATTTTCAATGTATTCAGGGCAGCAACTTACCCAAGGGAAAGTGATAACTGTTATGCTATTGATGAAGCAGTTTCTAAAAACGGGTTCAGAAGTGCGGATGCTCTTGGAACGGTGATGACATTATGGGATGAAGATAGTGGTAATGACACAGAGTGGAGGGAGTATGCGAATTGGTTGGATTCCCATGAGCCCTGCTATAAGAGAAAATATGAGGAGCTAGGAACCATGCCAGAGAGACCAAAGGCATCCACGTAACAAGCTCCAGAACTAGAGTTGAAGGCTCTGCCAGATCATTTGCACTATCAATATCTAGGTGAGAATCAATCCTTACCAGTGATATTTTCATGTCATCTATCCAAGGTGGAGGGTGAAAAACTGTTGAGAGTATTGAGGGCTCACAAGCTCGCAATTGGGTGGACACTAGCGCATATTAGAGGATAAGTCCTTCTATAGTAATACACAAAATTCATCTGAAGTTCGAGAGCGCACCATCTATCGAGGCACAGAGGAGACTAAAACCAACCATGAAAGATGTGGTAGAAAAGAGATCCCGAAATGGCTCGACGTCAGTAATTTATCCTATCTCTGACAGTGCATGGGTAAGTCCTGTGCAAATGGTACCCAAGAAAGGTGGCATGACTGTGGTTACTAACAAAAATAATGAGCTTATTCCATCTAAAACAACTACAGGGTGGAGAATGTGTATTGACTACCGCAAGTTGAACAAAGCAACCAGGAAGGATCATTTTCCTTTTCCTTTTCTTGACCAAATGCTTAACAGACTTGCAGGACACAACTACTTGTTACACTCGTAATTTCGTGACATGTTTTAAGAACGCACGTAAGAACTCGTAAATGTTAATATTAGAGACTTATAAAAATTTATCTAATTATGAAATGGTGGAAACGAAATATTATGACGAATGGGAGGCTTACACGTGTCACCCCCTTAAGTGAGCTTGGACGAAAATCAACATGGGTATAAGGGTCATTTGACCATTTTAAGATGACAAGTCTTGCAAGTAGTAGAGCTTGATAATATTGACTTGGTCAATGGGACCACTTAGCTTGATATTTAAAAGAGATGCATCCAAACCACACATATGTACACATCTTGACCCTCCATTGTGCTATATAGTAGTACTAGTAGTGAGACAAGCTTCCACACTTAGTAAATTTTAAGAAAATTGGATGAACATTGGGAGACCTCTCTGGTTCAAGCTCTACAAAAGATTTTTTTGTTTGTTGTCAATAAGCTCCACACTTTAAACCAAGGTTCATGAGGGTATTGTAAGTGGTATCTCAATAGAAAGATCCTAAAAGATTGTTTTCAGATTAGTCAAGGTGAAAACCTAGTTGCTTTCCTAGGTTTTGATTGGAAGATTAAAGGAAAGTTGTTTGTGATATTCTAAGGGTCTCAGTGGCGGATTGAAGTGTCAAGAAGAAACTCTAAGTTGCTAGGAGCGACTTTGGATTTGAAGTTGACTAAGGCTCGCTGAGGTAACAATCTCGTTCTCTTAAAGTGTTACAAGATTATATATTGGTTAGCCTTACATTTTACTAGCATGAAGTATAGGTGTTGAAGATTTATAAGTGATATGGATGGTTGTAGCCTAAAATCAAAATGTCATATGCCATTTGAAGTAGGATTACAATTTGGTCGTTAATTAGAATCGCGCACGTTACGTACTTGAAGATTGTAGTAGTTATAATCGATTGAGACTTGATATCATGTTATACTAAACAATTTGGATTGAAAAGGAATTGATAAGAATTGGTGTTGTTGTGTCTCAAGTTGCGAATTTGCACTTGTAGTTGTACTAGTTTGATATCAATCATGGCGGAATTTTACACATCTAGTAGGCGTGTAATCCCATTGATAACTACATTGTTGAGCCTTAAATGTGACGTATTTGGTTATTGAATTCGGCCTTGAAAAGGTGGCAAAGTATGTAGAAACAAAGGAAGTGCTGTCCGATTTTCCGTAGAATTTAGTGACTTTGCACTTATAATATTCTACGTCAAGTAAGAAGTTAATGGACGACATGGCCACTATATGTTGAAGTCCTAAGTATAGCGTATTCTACTTGAAGGATGGAATAGCTATCAAGGTTGAAGTACTTTGGAGCATTTTGCTACTTGTCGATAATCGTCGCGAGGTATGTGAACCTCTTCTTTCTTTTGGCATGATTCTATGTATGGAATATACATGTGGTAATATTTCATGTTCCCTTCTACTCTTAGAAGTTAAGAGGTATGTATGTATGTGATTTACTCATGTAAAGGTTATGTCTAGGTTATCCAAGTTCTTACCAAGTCTTATGGGAGATGTTGCAAGAGTCGTTATGAGGTATTTGGAGCCAAGTTGACTTGGCTAATTTTACGGCACAAATGAGAATAAGTATCGAACAAGCCATTGCAGCGTTAATAAAGGAAAATGTAATGACAATTGATTATATTAAAATGAGTAGAATTCTCCATCTGCATAGAAACTAAGATAAGACAAAATTGTATTACATTTTCTAGATCATGGCTACTTGATTAAGATCGTTATAAATAAGTATAACTTATTCACAACGCACCAAAGTATATGTTACTTAATTTAAAAGAGTTTACGTATGAATTTTTTAAGACTATGAACCTTGAATTCTTAAAAGGTTAAGAAACTTTATTTTTCAAGTTATGGGACTTGATTTCTAAAGGAAGAAATGACTTGATTTAAATGTATAGAATACTTGATTTGGAAAGCATGGATTTCTTGATATTCTAAAGATAAGAGATTTTAAATTTTAAGTTAAGAAACTTGATTTCTAAAGTTAAGAGACATGAAGTATTTTAAAAGTTAGGTAACTTGATTTGAAAGTATAAGTCTCTTGGTTATAAAAAGAATGAATTAGTCTAAGGCATAAAGTTAGTATAACGTCTTTATGGGAAGTTGGTTATAATAACTTTATGGAAGGTTAAGAGAATGGTTTTCTCTAGTAATATAAACAAAGAATGACTTGAAATAAAGAAGGGCAAATTGTTTTAAAGGTACCAATTGCTTAAGGTTTTTAAGAAAGAAGTCACTTGATTTAGAAGCCGGTAAATGTATTTCTAAAAGGTATTGTGACTTGTCTTGAAAAGTAGATATGACTTGATACTACGGTTGTTAGTATCTTGGAAGTTTTATTTGAAAAAGAGTCATTTTTAAAAGGAGTAGAGGTACGTAGTACGTTGGGTTAAATTCTGATTTTATATGACATTATCGCGCCCCGAAATGGGCCGGCAAGATACCTTTATGGGCAGACTATATGACATTATCGCGTCGTAAACGGGCAAGATACCTTTACGGGCGCACTATATGACATTATCGCGTCCCGAAACGGGCGGGCAAGATACCTTTATGGGCAGACTATATGACATTATCGCATCCCGAAATGGGCGGACAAAGATACCTTTATGGCAGACTATATGACATTATCGCGCCGAATGGGCCGCAAAGATACCTTACGGCGCATTATATGATATTATCGCCCCAAATGGGTCCGCATTATACCTTTAACGGGCGTACTATATGACATTATCGCGTGAATGGGCCGGTAGTATACCTTACGGGCAGACTATATGACATTATCGCGTCCGAATGGGTCGCAAGATACCTTACGGGCGACTATATGATATTATCGCGTCGAAACGGCGCAAAGATACCTTACGCGACTATATGATATCGCGCCCCGTGAACGGGCCAAGCAGATACCTTACGGGCAGACTATGCGACTTTATTGTTATACCCCGTAGTTCCGTGGTATGTATGTGAGGACGCACGCATTTAGAATACGATAATTTTGGAAAGAAAGAAAATGTGATTTTTCGAGGAAAAGTTTCCGCTTTTGTGAAGGAAAAGGTTCGTTAATGGGGTGGATTCCCAGTTTGGTATTTGGACTCCTGATTATATTAGAATTTTGGGATTTTATTTTCGGAAATGGTCACGTGGGACCCACTGAGAAATTTACTGGTTTATGGGGCCCACTTTGTTTTTGAGATTTTCGGTATTTTGGATATTTTTCTGAGACGAAATATTTTGATTTAGTAAAGGGCGACACGTGTCACCCCTCGAGTGGCTGTGGCGAATGGTGGAGACATGGGTAGCGGTCCCCTTGGCCGAAATGGCCGGCACTTGGCACCATAGTTGGCACATGTGGTGTGGTGGGACCCACACACATGGCCCAATCTTGACCATACACTTACATTGATCTTGGCCTTGTTTCTTCAATAAATACCCCTTAAGGTTGAAGACTAATTCATCTCACACTTGAAAACTTTCCAAAGCAAATACTCTCCCTTTAGCCTAGTTTAGTCCCCCTCCCCACTTGTGTAGAAAATACTTGAGTATTATTGTATAATCCCAAATACATTGGCCTAGTATCCCTAGTAGTATTCCAAAGTTATTTCAATACAGGAGCCCTAAATACTACTTTATTCCAATAGTCGCAAAACGAAACCCAGAAAATCTTCATAGCTTGGTTGAAGTGTTAAGAGAAGTTGTTTAGAAACTTCTAAGGGTCGCTTGGATCGGGTTGGAGCGTAAGGAGTTGGAGCTAAACGTTGCTCAAGATCGACATATATCTTGGATAAATTTGGGCTTATCGAGGTAATGATCTACGCCCCTATCAGAATCGGATATTACATATTGTAGTAATTTAGAATCGAGTATAAGATATATTGGAAGGATGATTATAAAGGATTGAACTGTATTTACATTGGATTGTATTTACAGTAGACTTGTGTAGTATTATTGTAGTAGAATTGTACACGTCCGGTTAGACGTGTAACCCTCCCCCCTGGGAGTTGTTGGTCTGGTAGCGGGCCTGAGTAGAGGAGGAGATTTATGTGGTCATGGGGAGGTGCGCGAATTTTCGTAGAATAAAGGAATCTTGTATTTAGAATATTCTACAAGAGATCTAGAAGTTGATAGACGTTTATGGCGATAAAGTGGAAGTACTACGAGTAGCGTATTCTACTTGAAGGGTGGAAAAGGCTAGCAAGGTTGTAGTACTTGGAGCATTTTGCTAATTGTCGATAATCGTCGCGAGGTATGTGAACCTCTTCCTATCTTTTCTAGCATGATTGTTGTGAACTATGTAGCACGGTAGACGTACATGTTCTAAGTGAATTTGGTTGGTTTCTCGATTTTAAAAGATAAAGGACTTGACTTATATTTGACTTGATATGATATATGAAGAACTCCGAATTGTGTAGAAAGTTGTGAAACCTCATTCGCGAGAAATGAGTATTTGGTCTTTAAAAGGAACTTGATTTCTAAAAGAAAAGAGACTTGAGGAATCAAGAGTTTTTGGTTTAAAGAGAGACATGGTTTTGTCTTAAATTGTTTAAAATATAAAGTGTTATAACAACTTTATGGGAAGTTAGTTATAACGACTTTATGAAAGCAAAAGAATGGTTTTATCATTGGTTTTAAAATGGTAACTTGATTTAAGTATAAGTTACTTGTTTTGAAAAGAGTAAGTATTTGAGTTTTAAAGAGTATACTTGATGTTGTTTAAAAGAAAGGTACTTGATCTTAAAAGTCTTGTAAAGGTTTTTACGAAAGTAAAGTAATTTGGTTTGAAAAGGAAATGTGTTTTTGATACTACGAGTATTAGTATCTTTTACGTAAAAGAGGTCTTTTGAAAGAATGAACGTGGGTATTATTTTTGGGTTTGAAACCCGTATTGTTGACATAAAATGAAAGTACCTTCAGTTGTGTGTAACTTGCCTATGTTTGCGTGTGATAGCCTTGTTGTGCCAGTATTGTATTTTTATACCACCGCGTCTCAATGGAGGGCCGGTTGATTTGTTATGATCTTACTTGGACGTACCGGTAGTGACGGAGGATTCCACGCGCGCGCTCGCGTTGATAGCGTTATTCCACGGACTAGCTCTCCGTGAGGTTTCATCATTGACCTTGGTATCTAGTGGTTGGCTTTCGTACTTGCCGCCTCGTGGTCGATTCGCCTCGTACACTGGTAGTTAGCTCGAACTTGCCCTGCTCGCTTTAGTGGCGGTCTCGTGACACGGCGCGTACACGTAGTTACCCGTACTTGCCTCTTACTCGTGACATGGCCTCGTACACAGTAGTCGGCTTCGTACTTGCCCGTGTCGCCTTCGTGGTTTGGTTGCATAGTATTGTTAGTACGGCCTTGGTATCTAGTAGTTGGCTTTCGTATTTGCCAGTCGATCGATGACGCGACTTTGGTATCCGTAGTAGTTAACGCCGTACTTTCCCCAGACGGTTTTATAACACAGTGGGACCCGTGTTCATGTGTACTTCTTGGTGTTATTATATCATAGATCGGCGGTGAGGAAGGTATTCCACGCATGATTGATGTTGTGGGCGTGAGACCCATAGTTATATTTGAGTGATGACTTTGAGGCGCGAGTCCTCGACTGACGTGATCGCTACATATTATGTCTTGTAGTTTGGTTATCATATATGTCTCCTGCTTTATATAGACTACTATGATTTCATTTACGATTTTCGCTTCACATACTTGGTACTGCCAGACCTCCTTGAGGCTGCTCATGCCGCAGTAGAGGTACATTGGTTGTGGATCCTCGCCATAGGATCACAGTTCAGCGTTTTGGGAAGCTCCGCTTCTCGGAGGCTCATCTTTGGTATAGTCCTGCCGCTGTAGTTACTTGTACATCTGAGGTATGGCGGCCCCGTCCTGGTCATAGTTATGGTTACATTCTTAAGTGCAGGTCTGTAGTGGCGGGGTTTGTAAAAGGATTTAACTGTTCAGGTTGATATATATATGTATATATTCAAGAAGGTGACCGTTTTGGTTAGCCTGTTTCATACTTCATGTCTTGTCTCATGTTTTAGTTTTTATTTCGCCGATTTTCTACGATGTTGTATCACTAGGGTGCCCGGGTAGGCACGACCACGCCCGGATCGGGTCGTGACAAAAGTGGTATCGTGAGCGCTTAATCCTCTGAAAGTGTCTCTGAGCGCGTGTCTAGAGTCTTGATTATCGGTGTGTTGTGCACCACTTTAATCTTTAGGAGGTCGCAGGACATTTAGGATTGGTTTCCATTCTTCTCACTCGAGATCGTGCCTTAGAGCCAGTGTTATAAGTTGGACTCTCCGACGTATTCTTTCACCCGCTATGCCTCTACGCAGCAACCGTGAGCCCGTATGGCAAGGCAAAGCGGAGCTACGATTTGAACACGAGAGGTTGCGAGGCACATGCCGGTCATTACCCGAGATAGTACTTCGGACGACGAGTTTTACGCCGCTAGCCCCAGTTTTAGAAGCTAGAGCGCATTTCACGGAGGCCACGATACTGAGCCTGTTCCACGACCAGGAGCCGAGGATACGAGTTCAAGAGGCCCGATTACTTGGGCAAGATGGGAGGCAGACGGAGCCAAGTAGCAGCTGATTCATTCCAGATGATCCGAGACTTCGGATTTCTTGAGTTGCAGTTCGCGAGTTCTATGGATAGAGAGGCGGATTCGGGAGACGTGGTATCAAGGTATAGTTTAGGGATTGTTACTGGTTAAGCCAGAGCCATTTGGAGAGTTGTCCATTAGCGGCAGAGTTACAGGATGTAGTAGACTCAAATTATAGTGGATGCGTTAGTTCGCAGCGTGGTATAACGCAGTTGCCTGGCGGGTTCACGTCGTGCCTTACCCCGGGCACCCTAGTGATACAAACATCGAGAAAATCACGAACACAAACAAGAGTCATTTAACAAGAGATAAATGAATAAACAGCAACCAAAACAATTGCCTTAGATATATAAAACTCACGAACAGTTTAATCCTCAGCTTTTATACCCGTTTACAAGTTTCGGGTATGTATGGGCGCATGACGACGAGAATACGGCTGAAAAGATTGGAAAGGAAGAAAGAGGTGAATTTTCCACGGAAAAAGGTTTTGTGGTAGTGAAGGAAAAACCGTTTACGGAATCGATTCCCATTTGGTATTCGGACTTCCGGAATATTAGAGAATTATGGAATTTTATTTGAAAATGGTCACGTGGGCCCGGGAGAAATTCTGGTTTTGTGGGCCGCTTTGATTTTGAGATTTTGGCCGTTTTGGATATTTTGGAAGACGAAATATTTTGATTTAATCGAGCGACGTGTCACCCCACGTGGCACCTTTGGGCGAAATATGTTTGTCAGGCACAACACGGTTAGAGTCGTTTTCGACGAAACGCTCTACCTAACTTGCGAAGGGTAAATTACGGCTATGTCATTTAGTATTTTTGCGGATTTTTCCGAGAAGGGATTAACATTTTGGACCAACGAGAGGCGGCACTTGGCACCTCTCATTGGTGGGCAAAGTGGGCATACGGACGATTTTAGGAAGGCAAGTGGGAGATATTTTGGTAGATATTTTGTGTGCAAGTTGGCTAGGTACACATGGGTGAATCTTGGCCCACACTTGCCTAACACTTGGCTAGATCTTGGCATTGGTTGGCCTTGGCTTGGCTATAAATACCCCTCTCCTTTGATGAACTTCTTCATCCCAAATGCCTAAGTCTTGAGAGCCTTCCCCTCCCTTTTCGAGGCCCTCGTCGAGAGTCCCCTAGTGGGGTAGGCGAGGGTAGCCACCCCTCCTTTGTGGTGTGGCCGTGTACCCACTGCCTAGTTTGTTTTCATATAATACCCCTCTTGGTAGAAATACTCAAAAGTATTGTTATAATGCCCAAATTACCTTAGCCATATACCTTGTAGTATTCTAAGGTTATACCTTTACAAAAGCCAGTTATACTATTATACTTCCGTCGGTACCAAAACCGAAACCCTAGGAAAATCTCCATAGTCCGTTGGAGTATTGTGTAGAAGTTGGTTAGAACTTCTAAGGGTGGTTTAGAGCGGGTTGAGCGCCGGAGTTGAGCTAAACGATTGCCCGGGATCGACTTTATACTTGGATAATTATGGGCTTATCGAGGTAAATATCTTGTCCTCTATTGTAATTGGAAATTACATGTTGTTAGATTATATAGTTGAAGTATACTATATATAGAACTAAGCAATCGCGGCAATGTCTTTTGACTTAAGCTCAACTGGCCCGAATCGAATCAATCAGAATTACATAGAATGTGTATTCAGGTGAGACTGTGGTAGTAGTACCGTGGAGTAGAATTGTACCGTTAGGTTAGATGTATAACCTCGGTTGGCTTGGTAGCCGGCCTCGATAGAGGAGAGATTTACGTTGTTGGGGAGGTCTTTGAAATTTCGTAGAAAGTTCTACGATGAGACCTAAATGTTAATGCGCCTTGTGGCCTTATAGGTGGATGTACTACGTGTGGCGCGATCTACGTGGCTTAAGGGGTAGTAGGCGTTTGGAAGTACTTGGAGCATTTTGCTATGAGTCGATACTCGTCGCGAGGTATGTGAACTCTTCCTATCTCTCAGCATGATATGTGTGAACTATGTAGTACACTGTGAGCGTACATGTGCTAAATGTGTTTGAATGGTTTAAAACATAAAGTGTTATAACGGCTTTATGGGAAGTTGGTTATAACGACTTTATGTTAGTAAGAAAATACATGTGGTTTTAAAAGGTAGCGATTTGAACTATAAGCGGCTTGTTATATGATAAGAAAGAACTTGAAGAATTTTCAAAAGATTTTGAATCATTTTGAAAGAGAAGTAATACTTGGTGTTTGAAAACTTAAGAGTTATACTAGCTTTATGGGAAGTTAGGTATAACGGCTTAAGAATGCTTTCTTGATTTGGAAATCGAATGTGTATCGACAAACCATCAGCGTTAATAAAAGGAAATGTTTTGAATAATTAAGTATTATAAAACCGGAGAAACTTCATCCGCATAGAAGCTAAGATGAGACAAAATGATATTTCCTAGATCATGGTCATTGTAATAAGATTGTTATAAACAAGAATATCCTACTCACATATAAGGCTTATGTTTCTCAGTTGTTTAAAAGAGAATTATATTCTTAAATGAATAAGACTATGAACTACTTAAACCTTTCTAAAAATAAGAAACGTGAACATTTGAAATTAGGCAAACTTGGACGCTTGAAAATAATGTTGTTACTTGATTTTACAAAGGTAAGAGTTTTAGTTTTCTTAAAAGGGCGATCACTCTATTTTATACTACTTGTATTGTGTGACTTATGTGAAAGAAGCAGATCTTTTAAGATTTTAATGTGTGAAGTACTTTGGGGATAGATACCGAACTTGTTAGTAGAAAGTACCTGTGTGAATAACTTGATTGTATTGGTTTGTGATAGCCTTGTAATACTTTCTTGTTGCGTGATAAGTAAACGTGTTAGGATGCTACGTGTGTTAGTATCTTGTGATGTTTGTGTAAAGGGTTTCCTTGATTGTGCTTATTAACTATCGATCGTTATGATAGTATGGTGGCATTCATCTCTCGGAGATGATTCCGGGTTGGCGCCTCCGTGCGGGGTAGACTCGGTGATGCAGGACCATGATTCGAGAATACCTCGTGCGGGTCTGAGGGCCTATCGCGAGCTCGAGAGTTCGAGTTAGTGTGCGTCCTTTATGGGCACGCGGTCGCTTGGCCATGCGGACTCGAAAGTCGGGGACGATGCGGGAGTAGCTACCCCGATGCGAGGGAATACCTCATGCGGGCGATGAGATTGGCCTACGCGGAGTGCGGGAAGTTCGAGGACTAGACGCGCGCATTAGATCTGCGGGCAAGTGGCGGCTTTGATCATGTGGCCAGTGCAGGCAGATCTTATAATCTGATTTATGACCTTGTTGGTACTGTGGGTGTTAGTAGTCGGCTATGCCTTCGTACTTACCCTGTACAGTTTTATTAGGACACAGGTGGGACCTGGTGTTCATGTGTATTCCTTGGTGCTTGTATATCATAAACTGCCGGCAGTGAGGAAGGTATTCCACAGGCACGATTGATGTTGTGGGCGTGAGACCCATTGTTAAATTAAGTGATGACTTGAGGGCGTGAGTCACGACTTGACATATTGCTTATTTATGGTGAATCGTAGTTCGGTTATCATACATGTCTCCCGCTTTGTATAGACTACTATGATTTCATTTCTGATTTATTTTTAGTTTCACATACCTGTACTGTTATCGACCTCCTTGGGCCGCGTTCATGCCGCAGTTGAGGTACATCGATCGTTGATCCTAGCTCTCGTGTCACGATTCGGCGTTTGGGAAGCTCGTTTCTCGGAGGCTTATCGGTGGTATAGTCCGCATCGTAGTAAGTGTTTACATTCGGGGTTTGGCGGGGCCTGTCCCGCCACTACGGTCGTATCATTCTTAGAAGTGCAGTAATCGTTGTGGCGGGGTTGGTAAAAGGATTAAGGTTCATTTGTAAAAGAGTTGATGGTTATATATATGCGAAAGGCAAGTTTCCTGATTATTGTTTTATATTTCGTTATCTCACGTTGTTGTTCACCGATTACTGCGATGTTGTGTCACTAGGGTGCGGGGTAAGGCACGATCCACGCCCGATTTGGTCGTGACAAAAGTGGTATCGAGCGGTTAATCCTCGGAAAGTGTCTACGCACCGTATCGAAGAGAGTCTTGATTATCGGTGTGTTGCGCACTACATCAATAATCGTGAGGCTATAGGATATTTAGGATTGGTTTCTATTCTTCTCACTCGAGATCGTGCCTTAGAGGCTGTGTTGTAAGTTGGACCTCGACGAAATTCATTCCTTATCGTTATGCCTCGCGCAGAGCAACGGGCCCAGAGGCGCGGCCGAGGAGGCGCGAGTTGAGTTCGAGAAGGTGGCGAGGCACGTGCCCAATCATTACCTAGGGTAGTGCTTCATTCGGGAGTTTTGCGACGCCACTAGCCCAGAGAGTTTAGCACGGCGAGCAAGCTCTGATGACCATAATATTTGAACCTTGGTTCCGCGGCCAGAGCAGAGAATATAGATTGCCAAGAGACAACCTTGTTACTAGCTATGGATTTGGCTACGAGAGTATACCGATGTATCGCGAGTCTTGATGACTACCTAAGAAGGTTGTGCAAAGTAATCCTTCGATTAGGCTTGAGCATGGCACGTATGCGGGCTTATGCGCGAGCCGAAAGCGTAGAGATCGACGGGTTAACGAAGGACGAAGAAGGGCAGGCGTGAGGTCCTTTGGTAACTTTCGGTAGTATACCTTAAGTGCTATGTTACGATAGCAGTGTGTTAGTTGTGATTAGAATCATGGTGGGTTAACCGAGTAAGATTTTGGGGATAGAGAAGGTGTGAGCCTTAGAGTGTTATACGTAAGACCTTAGAGGTAAGGCCATCTCGAGAAAGGTGTAGTGTTATGTTTGACCCTTATAGGAGTGCATAGTGCCGCGTGAGCTATGTTCGTGGGATAAGTCCCGCAGTAGCGTGATTTGAAAGAAGGTAGTCGAGCTAGGAAGACCGCTAGGTTTTCGTAATATGATTTGTGAAATTATTCCTTCGGGGAGCTAGTGTTTGCGCAATACCGGGTCGGGTTGAGGCCATGTTGCGGGTCAACCCGCGGCAGGTATGGTGGTGGGGTCAGTTTGTGGTGGTCCCTCTTTGTGTTAGGGTCATGAGGGTGTTAGGCCCATGTTTAGTTAGCCGTGCAAGTTCGTGGATGCGTTCGACGATGGTCGGGCGATGGGGCGACCTATCGTGTTCTTGGTCGAAGTCGTTCCCTCGGCGATGTTGATGTTATCTGAAAAGGTTGTGAGGTTGCACGGTGCCTACCTTCACCTTATGACGATGGAGGTGGAGCCGGTGTTTCTCTTCTACGGGAGTTTGTACGAGCGGGGCTAGAACTTCGGGTGAGTCTCGTATCGCGTTCGCCCCGGGCGGTGTTTTGATTTGGGTAGCCGCGAGGATCGTTGTCTCGGTTGAAGTGTTTGCTACCATTTCGGTGTTCGGATGTCGCCTTACGGCGCCTCAGGGGCGAAATGCAAGTTGCGGTCGATTGGTTCGATGTTGGCGTGGTTCGATAGTTGGTTGAGCTTGTTCGTGATGTGGATAGTGAAGCTTGTCTAGAAGAAGTTCGCGGCTCGGAGGAATTGTGCGGATAATCCGGCGACGCAGAGTTCAGTTGACGGTCGGTCTTGAAAGTACCACCGGTTAGGGTGTGAGTTTTGGAAAGCGAAGGAACTTAGCCCGAGTTACTTTGGGCCTTTGTGAGTTCATGTGAAGAATAGGCGGGTTGCCTATATGTTAGCATTTGCCGTCCGACTTAGGAAGAAGGACGTCCGGTCTTTCGTATTGTTATGTTCGGGAAAGTATCGAAGATCCATCCAGAATGTTCCCAGTTAATGATGACCACGTTAGAGATAGTAACCCCGAGTTTTGGATACTAAAGCGACGTAAATGTGGTAAGGTTCGAGTGTCACGGCGGCTTGTGATCGCGTGCGGCCGGTACCATTTGTTGGGTCGTCGGAGCAAGGCTCGCGACAAAGTGACAAAAGTGGTATTATTTGTGGTGATGTTAGAGGTGTTTCCTCGTAGACTTGGATATAAGTATGTTGCGCAGGTATTTCTGTGGCCAGGTATGGCAGGATTGTTTCGTAAGTATAGTAGTGAAGACTATACTGGCGCACGCGTTGTTTTGAGACTTAGAAGGAACATTCGGGAATGAATGTTTCTAAGGAAGAATGTTATACCCCGTAGTTCGTGGTATGTATGCAAGGGCGTGCGTGCGAGAATCTGGCAGAAGATTGGAAAGGAAGAAGAGGTGAATTTTCCACGGAAAAGTTTCCGGTTTTGTGAAGGAAAAAGGTTCGTTTATGGGAATTGATTCCCAGTTTGGTATTCGGACTTCGGAATATTAGAGAATTATGGAATTTTATTTTCGAAAATGGTCACGTGGGGCCACGGGAGAAATTCTGGTTTTGTGGGGCCGCTTTGATTTTGAGATTTTGGCGTTTTGGATATTTTCTAAGACGAAATATTTTGGGCTAATCGGGGCGACACGTGTCACCCATGTGGCACCTTTGGGCGAAATATGTTTGTGCACAACACGGTTAGAAGTCGTTTTTAATGAAGCGCTCTACCTAACTTGCGAAGGGTAAATTACGGCTATGTCATTTAGTATTTTGCGGATTTTTCCGAGAGGCGGAACATTTTGGACCAACGAGAGGCGGCTTGGCACCCTCTCATTGGTGGGCAAAGTGGGCGCACGTGGACGATTTTGGGAAGGCAAGTGGAGATATTTTGGTAGATATTTTGTGTGCAAGTTGGCTAGAGTACACATGGGTGAATCTTGGCCTACACTTGCCTAACACTTGGCTAGATCTTGGCCATTGGTTGGCCTTGGCATCTTATAAATACCCTCTCCTTTGATGAACTTCTTCATCCAAAATGCCTAAGTCTTGAGCCTTCCCCTCACGCACCGTGAGGCCCCTTGGCAGAGTTCCCACAGTGGGGTAGGGTAGAGGTAGCCACCCCTCGCTGTGGTGTGGCCGTGGGGTACCACTGCCTAGTTTGTTTTCATATAATACCACTCTTGGTAGAAATACTCAAAGTATTGTTATAATGCCCAAATTACCTTAGCCATATACCTTGTAGTATTCTAAGGTTATACCTTTACAAAAGCCAGTTATACTATTATACTTCCGTCAGTACAAAACGAAACCACAGGAAAATCTCCATAGTCCGTTGGAGTATTGTGTAGAAGTTGGTTAGAACTTCTAAGGGTGGTTTAGAGCGGGTTGGAGCGCTCGGAGTTGGAGCTAAACGATTGCCCAGGATCGACTTTATACTTGGATATTTATGGGCTTATCGAGGTAAATATCTTGTCCCCCTATTGTAATTGGAAATTACATGTTGTTAGATTATAGTTGAAGTATACTATATATAGAACTAAGCTTAGTGCTGCGGCAATGTCTTTTGACTTAAGCTCAAGAATCTGGCTGAATCAATTGTAATTACATAGGGTGTATTACGATAGACTTGTGTAGTAGTGCAGTGGAGTAGAATTGTACCGTTAGGGTTAGATGTATAACCCCTGGTTGGCTTGGTAGCGGCCTCGATAGAGGAGGAGATTTCTGTTGTTGCGGGAGGTCTTTCGAAATTTACGAGAAAGTTCTACGATGAGACCTAAATGTTAATAAGCGCCTTGTGGCCTTATAGGTGGATGTACTACGTGTGGCGCGATCACGTGGCTTAAGGGTAGCCGGCGTTTGGAAGTACTTGGAGCATTTTGCTATGAGTCGATACCGTCGCGAGGTATGTGAACCTCTTCATATCTCTAGCATGATATGTGTGAACTATGTAGTACGGTGACGACGTGTGCTAAATGTGTTTGAATGGTTTAAAACATAAAGTGTTATAACGGCTTTATGGGAAGTTGGTTATAACGACTTTATGTTAGTAAGAAAATACATGTGGTTTTAAAAGGTAGCGATTTGAACTATAAGCGGCTTGTTATATGATAAGAAAGAACTTGAAGAATTTTCAAAGATTTTGAATCATTTTGAAAGGAGAAGTAATACTTGGTGTTTGAAAACTTAAGAGTTATACTAGCTTTATGGGAAGTTAGGTATAACGGCTTAAGAAATCTTTGCGATTTGAAATCGTAATGTGTATCGACAAACCACTGCAGCGTTAATAAAAGGAAATATTTTGAATAATTAAGTATTATGAAAACCAGTAGAAACTTCCATCTGCATAGAAGCTAAGATGAGACAAAATGATATTTCCTAGATCATGGCTGTTGTAATAAGATTGTTATAAACAAGAATATCCTACTCACATATAAGGCTTATGTTTCTCAGATTGTTTAAAAGAGAATTATATTCTTAAATGAATAAGACTATGAACTACGAAACCTTTCTAAAAATAAGAAACGTGAACATTTGAAATTAGGCAAACTTGGACGTTTGAAAAATAATGTTGTTACTTGATTTTACAAAGGTAAGAGTTTTGGTTTTCTTAAAGAATGATCACTCTATTTTATACTACGGGTATTGTGTGACTTATGTGAAAAAGCAGATCTTTTTAAGATTTTAATGTGTGAAGTACTTTGGGGATAGATGCGAACTTGTTAGTAGAAAGTACCTTGTGTGAATAACTTGATTGTATTGGTTTGTGATAGCCTTGTAATACTTTCTTGTTCTTTGTGATAAGTAAACGTGTTATGATTCTACGTGTTTTAGTATATTGTGATGTTTGTGTAAATGGGTTTCCCTTGATTGTGCATATTAACTATCAGTAGTTATGATAGTATGGTGGCATTCATCTCTGGAGATGATTCGGGGTTGCGCCCTCCGATGCGGGGTAGACTCGAGTGATGCAGGACCATGATTCGAGAATACCTCATGCGGGTCTGGGGCCTATGCGAACTACGAGTTCCAGGTTAGTGTCGTCCTTTATGGGCATGCGGTCCTTGTGGCGTGCGGACTCGAAAGTCGGGGCGATCGACGGGAGTAGCTACCTCGATGCGGGAATACCTCATGCGGGCCGATGAGATTGGCCTACGCGAGTGCGGGAAGTTCAGGACTAGACGCGCACATTAGATCTGCGGGCAAGTGGCGGCTTTGATCATGTGGCGTGCAGACAGATCTTATGATACGATTTATGACCTTGTTGAGTGCGTAGGTGTTAGTAGTCGGCTATGCCTTCGTACTTACCATGCAGTTTTATTAGGACACGGTGGGACACGGTGTTCATGTATTCCTTGGTGCTTGTATATCATAAACTGCCGGCAGTGAGGAAGGTATTCCACGGGCCCGATTGATGTTGTGGGCGTGAGACCCATTGTTAAATTAAGTGATAACTTGAGGGCGTGAGTCCCTGACTTGACATGATTTATTTATGGTGAGCGTAGTTTGGTTATCATACATGTCTCTGCTTTGTATAGACTACTATGATTTCATTTACGATTTATTTTTAGTTTCACATACTAAATTTTTGTTATCGACCTCGCCCGGGGCTGCGTTCATGCCGCAGTTGAGGTACATCGATCGTTGATCCTAGCTCTCGGTCACGATTCAGCGTTTGGGAAGCTCCGTTTCTCGGAGGCTTATCGGTGGTATAGTCCTGTCGTAGTAAGTGTTTACATTCGGGGTTTGGCGGGCTGTCCCGCCACTATGGTCGTATCATTCTTAGGAGTGCAGTAATCTTGTTGTGGCGGGGTTGGTAAAAGGATTAATTTGTTCATTTGTAAAAGAGTTGATGGTTATATATATGCCGAAAGGCAAGTTTCCTGATTATTGTTTTATATTTGTTATCTCATGTTGTTGTTCCGTGATTACTCGATGTTGTGTCACTAGGGTGCCGGGTAAGGCACGATCCACGATTTGGTCGTGTGACAACAACCCTGCCACAAGATTACTCTGACCTCTAAGATATACAATGACTATGACGGACAGGCCCCGCCATACCACAATGTACAAGAACCTACAACTCGGGAACACCTACCAAAAGATAAGCCTCGGAGAAACGGAGCTTCAAATCTGTTGGCCTTGATCCTATGAGCGAGGAACCACGACCGATGTACTTACACTGCGGATGAACGGCCCAGAAGAAGTCGATACAGTACAGTATGTGAAGCTATGCAATCTTGTAAATGAAATCATACTAGTCTATATAAAGCGAGAACATGTATGATAACAAACTACGATTCAACATAAAACGATCATCACTCGATATAACTATGGGTCACGCCCACAACAATCAATTCGAGTTCGCATTACGGCGCATGCCGAATGCATCGGTGTAGACATGTCCATGATGCAACAATAATACCAATGTCCCATGGCCACATGCCGGACTGCGCCGGTGTAGACATGTCCATGTGACCTCAACAACAAGACAAAGAATCCAAATGGAAGCATACGTGCGCTACGCATCGTGTCGGTATGTCCAAAGGGAAAATAAGACAACATTCCAAATGGACGCATACCCGCAGCGCTTACGCATCGTCGGTATGTCCAAAGAAAGGAAAAATAAGACAACATTCCAAATGGACGCATACCCGCACGCGCTACGGTCGTAAGATGTCCAAAGGAAATCGAAGAAATGGCGATAATCAAAATGGAAACATACCCGTGCGCTACGATCGTGTCGATATATCCAAAGCGATTAACCACAAGACCTTAACCAACATGGAAGCATACCCGTGCGCGACGCATCGTGTCAGTATGTCCAAAGCGATTAACAACAATAATACTATCGCGAACGCAGTGGAATTTCTCCGCCATCACGCTCCCAAGTAAGTTCTCAACTGATCCGACCCTCTCCGAGAACGCGAATACGTAACACAACGATTGTACAATAAAGGCTATCATCAAGCAAAGATAGGCAAGTTTCACAACAACAAGCATAAGTTCACACAACTCAAAGTACTTTCATTTTATGCCAAAGTCGGGTTTTTAACCCCAAAGTACTACATACGTTAAGTTCTTTTAAAGAGATCCATTACTTTTATAAAAGTCACCCGATACGTAGTATTAGAATGACCAACCCACCTTCCTTTTCAAAATCA
This sequence comes from Przewalskia tangutica, assembly GCA_029844215.1. NCBI lineage: Eukaryota > Viridiplantae > Streptophyta > Magnoliopsida > Solanales > Solanaceae > Przewalskia > Przewalskia tangutica. The sequence goes on along the minus strand of CM056729.1, from coordinate 80,385,263 downwards.
AGTAACAACATTCTTTTCCTAAGTTCGGTTTGCCTAGTTTGATTACTCAAGCTTCTCATTTTCAAATGGTTTCATAGTTCTCAAACTTAATCACTTGATTCCTTTTTAGAACAATTGAGTAACATATGTCATATCGTGAGTAGTTTATTCTTGTTTATAACGATCTTATTACAAGCAACATGATCTAGAAAATGTAATATCATTTTGTCTCATCTTAGCTTACATGCGGATGGAGGTTTCTCTGGTTTTAATACAACACATCATTATTCAATACATTTCCTTTATTAACGATGGTGGTCTGTCGATACACGTTCGATTCGAAATCGGTAAAACATTATCCCTTTAAAACCAAGTACTCATTACTCACGAATGAGGTTTCACACAAACATCCACATTAAAACAAATAAGTTAAGTCTCTTATCTTATAAGATCAAGTCTCTTAACTTCTAACATCAAGAAACCATTTTCACTTACATAAGGTCGTTATAACTAACTTCCCATAAAGCTATTATAACACCTATGTTTTAAACCAACCAAATCACTTAGCACGTACGTCTACCGTACTACATAGTTCACAACAATCATGCTAGAAAAGATAGGAAGAGGTTCACATACCTCATGACGATTTATCGACAATAAGCAAAATGCTCCAGTACTACAACGCACTAGCCCTTTCCACTCCGGTAGAATACGCTACTCTTAGTACTTTCACCTATAAAGGTCAAACGTCTATTAACCCCAAAACACAAGTTTCTATCTTTCTATAGAAAATTGGCCTCCCCGCAGCAGCGTAAATCTCCTCTCTATCGAGGCTACAGCTAAGCCAACCAGTGGGGTTTACGTCTACCGGACGTGTACAATTCTACACAAGTCTCATCCTGATCTGATCATGTAAATACAGTTCGATTCTTTATTCTTGAGCTTAAGTCAAAAGACATTGCGAATACTAAGTAGTTCCATATATAGTATACTTCACTATATATTCAACCAAACATGTAATTTCCAATTACAATATAGGACAAGATAATTACCTCGATAAGCCCAAAATTATCCAAGTTATAATGTCGATCTGAGCAAGGTTTAGCTCCCTCCGTGCGCTCAAACCACTCCAAACAACCCTTAGAAGTTCTAACCAACTTCTACACAAAATACTTCAACCAATGAAGATTTCCTTAGGGTTCGGTTTGAGACTAAAAAGGACAAAAGGTAGTATTTAGGACTCTACGTAAAGAGGTATCTTTGGAATACTACAAGGTACAAGGCTAAGGTATTTTGGGCATTATAACAATACTGGGAGTATTTCTATACCACAACAGGGTATTATACGAAACAACTAGGCTGGGGTACCCGGCCAAGCCTCACTCAAGTGGGGCCTCTACCAAAGCTCCACAAGAGGGCCTCTCGCCAAAAGCTCCACAAGGGGAGGGCTTTGGACGATTTCAACTCAAAGGGAGAGATTTCAAGACTTGGAAAAGATTTTTGGATGAAGAAAGTTCATCAACTAAGGGGGTATTTATAGCAAACCCAAAGGCCAACCAATGGCCAAGATCTAGCCAAGTGCAAGGCAAGTGTAAGGCCAAGATCAAGCCAAGTGCACCTAGCCCCTACTCCTTAAAACCCTCACAAATATCTACACAATATCTAGCACCACAAGCCCTCATTCGCCAAGTGCGCCCACTTGTCTCCGTTGTGAGGTGACACATGTCACCCTCCGTTGGTCCAGAATGTTTCGTCTCTCGGAAAAATCCGCAAAAATACAAAACGACATAGCGGAATTTTCCTTCGCCAAAGCGTTTAGTCGAAAAACGACTCTAGCAGGGTGTTGTGCACGAAAGTCATTCGGCTAAGCCACCTAGGCGGGGTGACACGTGTCACCCTCCTATTGGCCCTCAAAAACCTCTTCAAAAAAATCACAATGGCCAAAATCTAGAAACAAAGTGGGCCCCTTAAAACCGTAAATTTCTCCGTGGGCCCACGTGACCATTTCGAAAATAAAATTCCATAATTCTCTAATATTCGGGAAGTCCGAATACCAAACTGGGAATCAATTCCCATTAACGAACCTTTTTCCTTCACAAAAACCGGAAACTTTTAGTGGAAAAATCACCTCTTTCTTTCCAATCTTTCTCGTATTTCTCGCACACACCCCTCGCAATGTCCCCATGTACATACTGGAAATACGGGGTATAACAGAAGTGCTATACGGGTAGCATTGTGTTAAGTGTGATTTAGAGAACATGACTAGTTGAAGAGGTAAGTTTGGGGACATGGAAGGTGTGAACCTTAGAATATTATACGTGGAGACCTTAGATGCGAGGCCGTCTTGAGTAAAAGATTTTGTTCTGATTGACCTTTGTCTGGAGGGCATAGTATACGTGGGGTATATTTGTGTGATAAGTCCCCGAGTGGTGTGAAATGAAAAGGGTAGTTGAGCTAAGAAGACCACTAGGTTTCGTGACTTGATTAGTGAGATTGTTCGGATTGGGAGCGAGAGAGAGTTTGCACGAGAAATGGGTCGGGTTGAGGGCAGGTTGCGGGTCAACCCGCAGCCGGAATGAGTGGGGTCAGTTCGAGGTGGTCGCGGTGGTAGGTCACGAGGGTGCTAGGCCCAAGTTTAGGTAACCATCGTATGAGTTCGTGGATGCGTTCGACCAGGATCGGATCGTGAAGGCGGAATGGCCTTAGAGGAAGTGAAGCTAGTGAGATGACCAAGTTTGGAGTAGTGACTCCAAAGTTTTGAACCGAAGCGATGACGGAAGTGTAGTGCGTGTATTAGAAAGAGTTCATCATGCGGTGCGAGAAGCGACGACGAGTAAGAAAAAAAGAAACATGTGTTATGGAAACAGAAGTGATCATTTCTTTTGTGAAGTGAAGATGCGAAGGGAGTATCATTTGGTCCATGGGTGGAAGTTTTGTGTTGTTATATGCACGTTAGAGGTGATTCCTCGTTGGCTTGGATTGAGAGTTGCGTGTATGTTATATTCTGGCCATTGGTGGCATGATCGGTTTTGTAAGTGTAGTAGTGGAGACTATACCGGCGCAAGTACGTTTGGAGACTTAGAAGGAACATTCGGGACGAATGTTTCTAAAAGGAAGAATGTTATACCCGTAGTTCGAGGTATGTATGTGAGGGCGTGCGTGCGAGAATCTGGCGATAATTTTGGAAAGAAAGAAAGATGTGATTTTTCGACGGAAAAGTTTCCGGTTTTTGTGAAGGAAATAGGTTCGTTAATGGGAATTGGATTCCCAGATTTGGTCTTTGGACTCCTCGGATTAGATTAGAAGGGTGGGATTTTATTTTCGGAAATGGTCACGTGGGACCCACGGGAGAAATTTACGGTTTGTGGGGCCCAATTTGTTTTGAGATTTTCGGTATTTTGGATATTTTCGGTAGACGAAATATTTTGGGCCAGTAAGGGAGATACACGTGTCACCCCCTTGAGTGGCCATGTGGTAGGGGTGGTGGGACAGTGGCTAGCCACTTGTCCCTTGCCGAAATGGCCGTGGCAGCACCAATTTTCGTTGGCCATGTGGTGTGGTGGGACCCACACACACATGGCCCAATCTTGACCATACACTTACATTGATCTTGGTCGTTGTTTCTTCAATAAATACCCCCTTAAGGTTGAAGACTACTTCATCTCACACTTGAAAACTTTCCAAAGCAAATACTCCCTCCCTTTAGCCTTGTTTCGTCCCCCTCCCCCACTTGTGTAGAAAATACTTGGAGTATTATTGTATAATCCCAAATACATTGGCCTAGTATCCCTAGTAGTATTCCAAAGTTATTTCAATACTAGGAGCCCGGAAATACTACTTTATTCCAATAGTCGCAAAACGAAACCCTAGAAAAATCTTCATAGCTTGGTTGAAGTGTTAAGAGAAGTTGTTTAGAAACTTCTAAGGGTCGCTTGGAGCGGGGTGGAGCGTAAGGAGTTGGAGCTAAACGTTGCTCAGGATCGACATATATCTTGGATAATTTTGGGCTTATCGAGGTAATGATCTATGTCCCCCTATTGTAATTGGATATTACATATTGTAGTAATTTAGAATTGAGTATAAGATATATTGGAAGGATGATTATAAAGGATTGAACTGTATTTACATTTGATTGTATTTACAGTAGACTTGTGTAGTATTATTATGTAGTAGAATTTTACACGTCCGGTTAGACGTGTAACCCTCCCCCCTGGGAGTTGTTGGCCTGGTAGCGGGCCTGAGTAGAGGAGGAGATTTATGTGGTTGCGGGGAGGTCTTTGCGAATTTTACGTAGAATAAAGGAATCTTGTATTTAGAATATTCTACGAAGAGATCTAGAAGTTGATAGGCGTTTATGGCGATATAGGTGGAAGTACTACGAGTAGCGTATTCTACTTGAAGGGTGGAAAAGGCTAGCAAGGTTGTAGTACTTGGAGCATTTTGCTAATTGTCGATAATCGTCGCGAGGTATGTGAACCTCTTCCTATCTTTTCTAGCATGATTGTTGTGAACTATGTAGTACGGTAGGCGTCACGTGTTCTAAGTGAATTTGGTTGGTTTCTTGATTTTAAAAGATAAAGGACTTGACTTATATTTGACTTGATATGATATATGAAGAACTCGAATTGTGTAGAAAGTTGTAAAACCTCATTCGCGAGAAATGAGTATTTGGTCTTTAAAAGGAACTTGATTTCTAAAAGAAAAGAGACTTGAGGAATTGAAGTGTTTTTGGTTTAAAAGAGAGACATGGTTTTGTCTTAAATTGGTTTAAAACATAAAGTGTTATAACAGCTTTATGGGAAGTTAGTTATAACGACTTTATGAAAGCAAAAGAATGGTTTTATCATTGGTTTTAAAATGGTAACTTGATTTAAGTATAGGTTACTTGTTTTGAAAAGAGTAAGTATTTGAGTTTTAAAGAGTATACTTGATGTTGTTTAAAAAGAAAGGTACTTGATCTTAAAAGTCTTGTAAAGGTTTTTACGAAAGTAAATTAATTTGGTTTGAAAAGGAAATGTGTTTTTGATACTACGAGTATTAGTATCTTTTACGTAAAAGAGGTCTTTTTGAAAGAATGAAAGTGGGTATTATTTTTTGGGTTTGAAACCCGTATTGTTGACATAAAATGAAAGTACCTTGAGTTGTGTGTAACTTGCCTATGTTTGCGTGTGATAGCCTTGTTGTGCCAGTATTGTATTTTTATACCACCGCGTCTCTCGATGGAGGCGGTTGATTTGTTATGATCTTACTTGGGCGTCTGGCGGTGTGGAGGATTCCACGGGTGCACTCGCTTGATAAGCGTTATTCCATGGACTAGCTCTCCATGAGGTTTTTGATTCGGCCTTGGTATCGGTGGTTGGCTTCGTACTTGCCCCGCCTCGTGGCTGATTCGGCCTTGGTACACAGTAGTTAGCCAGCGACTTGCCCGCTCGGTTTAGTGGCGAAGTCTGCGTGACCACGACCTTGGTACTGTAGTTAGCCTTCGTACTTGCCGGTCAGCTCGTGACCACGGCCTTGGTACACAGTAGTCGGCTTTCGTACTTGCCGTGTCACCGTGGTTTGGTTGCATAGTATTGTTAGTACGACCTTGGTATCTAGTAGTTGGCTTTCGTACTTGCCGATCGATCGATGACGCGGCTTTGGTATCGTAGTTAGCGCCGTACTTGCCGTCACGGTTTTATAACACGTGGGACACGGTGTTCATGTACTTCTTGGTGTTATTATATCATAGATCGCCGTGATGAGAAGGTATTCCACGGGCATGATTGATGTTGTGGGCGTGAGACCCATAGTTATATTCGAGTGATGACTTTGAGGGCGTGAGTCCCTAACATGACGTGACTGCTTACATATTATGTACTGTAGTTTGGTTATCATATATGTCTCCTGTTTTATATAGACTACTATGATTTCATTTACGATATTTTGGTTTCACATACTTGGTACTGTTATCGACCTCGCCGAGGGCTGCGTTCATGCGCGGTAGAGGTACATTGGTTGTGGATCCTCGCTCATGGGATCCAGATTCATCGTTTTGGAAGCTCGTTTCTCGGAGGCTCATCTTTGGTATAGTCCTGTCGGTGTAGTTACTTGTACATTCGAGGTATGGCGGGCCATGTCCGTCATAGTTATGGTTACATTCTTAAGTGCAGTAATCTTGTTGTGGCGGGATTTGTAAAAGGATTTAAGCTTCGTGTTGATATATATATGTATATATTCGGAAGGTGACCGTTTTGGTTAGCTTTGTTTCATACTTTATGTCTTGTCTCATGTTTTAGTTTTTATTTCCGATTTTCTCGATGTTGTATCACCAGGGTGCGGGGTAGGCACGATCACGCCCGGATCGGGTCGTGACATTTATCGCGTCCCAGTTGGTAGGCGATATAGGCGTCCTCCATAAAGGGCGGATTATGTTATGTAAGGTAAGTAAGTTATATGGTAATGAACTTGATGATTTTCCTAAGTATGTACGTAAGAAAGTGACTATAACTTTTATTGAAATGGGAAAAGATAATAAGGTACGATTAAGTTCACGAGATGGTAATGACATAGTAGGTTCAGGTATTTACCCTTTTTATACTTACCCCTGTCATGCTTTTATCTGAGATATGTTTTGTTTCTTGTACCTTATTTCCGTTCCATATTAAATTTTTGTTGCGACCCCGCCGCTGCGTTAAATGCCCGTAGGTATTAGGTACAGGTTGGTGATCCTTGCTCTTAGGATCTGTTGATTTTGGGAAAAGCTCCATTTACTCGGAGGCTTATCTCTTGTGCAGTTTCCCGAGGTTGTAGATTCATGTATATTCAGGGTATGGCGGGCCTGTCCCGCCATTGTTGTTATGTTAAAACTCTTAGAGTGCTGTAGTCACATATTGTGGGTCGGTTTGTAAAGGAAAGGAAGCCGCTTGGTTGTATATATATATGTCTAGGAAGGTAGCCCTATCGGCTAACCTGTTGTTTTATTTCTGTTGTTTTATTTTATAAGTTTCATGTATGTTCCGCTGATTATCTCTGATGTATACCTGTAAGAGTGCCCAGGTAGGGCACCAGTCGCGGGCCCGGGGTCGGGTCGTGACACTACTATTGCTTCCTGGATAGCTATTCAGGGTATCATCAAATTTCCATCTCTCCAGAAGATCAGGAGAAGACAACCTTCACATGCCCCTTTGACACGTTTGCTTTCAGAAGAATGTCATTTGGGCTTTGTAATGCACCCGCCACCTTTCAGCGTTGTATGATGGCTATATTTTCTGACATAGTGGAGAGGACCATAGAAATCTTCATGGATGATTTTTTTTGTTTTTGGGCCCTTCTTTGATGAATGCTTAAAGCATTTGGAAGCAGTGTTGCAACGGTGCAAGAATTCGAATCTGGTGTTGTTCTGGGAGAAGTGTCACTTTATGGTACAGGAAGGTATCCTGCTTGGCCACAATATTTCCAGCAAAGGCATTGAGGTAGACAAAGCGAAGGTTTCAGTGATCGAAAATCTTCCACCTCCAGTATCGGTGAAAGGGATCAGAAGTTTCCTTGGGCACACTGGTTTCTACAGAAGATTCATCAAGGACTTCTCAAAGATCTCTAAACCTCTGTCCACATTGTTGATGAATGGGGTTGCTTTTGAATTCAATGAAGAATGTCTGACTACCTTTCAGACACTTAAGGAGAAGCTAACCTCAACACCTATAGTCACTGCACCTGACTGGACACTCCCATTTGAATTGATGTGCGATGCAAGCGACTACGTAGTGGGAGCGGTTCTTGGACAGAAAATTGACAAGTTATTCAGGTCAATTTACTATGCTAGCAAAACCCTCAATGATGCTCAGCTGAATTATGTGACGACAGAGAAATAGCTGCTAGCCATAGTATACGCATTTGAAAAATTCAGGCCATACCTCATTAGGAATAAGGTGATAGTGTACACTGAACACTCAGCCATTAAGTATTTGATGACTAAGAAGGATGCAAAACCTCGGCTAATACGATGGGTGCTGCTACTACAAGAATTTGACATAGAGATCCGCGATAAAAAGGGACTGAGAACATGGTAGCAGACCACTTGTCAAGGCTTAAAGTGGAAGAGAGCCAGAACACCAAGGATGTGCAAATAAATGACTACTTCCCAGACGAGCAACTATTCAAGGTAAGTACTAGTGCAAATTCTTGGTTCGCTGACTTTGTTATTTTCTTGCGGCAAAAGTATTGCCTTCAAGAATGACAAGGCAACAGGTGAAAAAGTTCTATTCAGAGGTAAAACACTACTACTGGGAGGAGCCAATTCTCTACAAACCTTTGTCGATCAAGTCATAAGAAGGTGCGTGCAGGGATGAAATACCCCAATTCTCACTCATTGTCACACCTTGCAATGTGGTGGGCATTTTGGAGCATCACAGACAGCAGCCAAGGTATTAGAGACTGGATTCTATTGGCCAACCCTATTCAAGGATGTCAACACCTTCGTGAGGGCCTGTGATCGTTGCCAAAGAACTGGGAACATGACAAGGTAAAATGAAAGGCCCCTGACTGGGATTTTAGAAGTGGAGCTGTTTGACGTGTGGGGGATTGATTTCATGGGCCCGTTCCCAACGTCCTTTGGGAAACAATACAGTCTTCTTGCAGTAGATTATATGTCCAAATGGGTCGAGGCAGTGGCTACTAAAGAGAATGATAGTAAAACTGTCTTGAAATTCCTGCAGAAAAACATATTCACAAGGTTTGGCACTCCAAGAGCCCTCATCAGCGATGAAGGGAGTCATTTTTGCAACAAGCAGCTTGATACCTTGCTGGCACGTTATGGAGTCTACCACAGGACTGCCTTGCCATACCACCCGCAAGCCAACGGGCAGGCTGAAATTTCAAACAGGGCAGTGAAAAGCATACTGGAAAAGACAGTGGATGGCTCAAGGAAGAATTGGTCTACGAAGCTGGATGATGCACTATGGGCCTATAGGACAGCTTTCAAGACTCCCATTGGGATGTCACCATACAGGATGGTCTATGGGAAGGCATGTCATCTACCGGTGGAGTTGGAACACAGGGCATACTGGGCAACGAGAAAGCTGAACATGGATGCCAAAGCAGCAGGGCAGAAGAGGTTGCTGCAACTGAATGAGTTTCGGAACAACGCTTATGAGAATGCAAAAATCTACAAGGAGAGGGTCAAGGAATGGCATGACAAGAACTTGATACGTAAAGAGTTACAACCTGGGCAACAAGTACTCCTATTCAATTCACGACTGAGATTGTTCCCACGTAAGTTGAAGTCCAGATGGTCAGGGCTATTTGTTGTGGAAATAGTGTTCCCCTATGGTGCAGTCGAGTTGAGAGGAAAAGAGGACGTACCATTCAAAGTGAACGGATAGAGAGTGAAGCCATACTTGTTGAATGACATAGAACAAATCAACTCTGTGGTCTGACTCAAGTCACAATGAAGAGGAACTTGCGTCCGGCTAAAAGACGTTAAAGACAATTACTTGGAGGCAACGATGTTTAAATTATGCAATTTAGTTTAAATAGAACAGTCTCACTTTTGGTATGTTTGTTGTGTTGTGATGCCAGGTGAAGGAATCGGAGAATGAACATTATTATACCCCGTAGTTCCAGGGTATGTATGTGAGGACATACGTACGAGAATACGACAGTAATATTGGAAAGAAAGAAAGGTAGAATTTTTCGACGGAAAAGTTTCCGGGTTTTGTGAGGAAAGGTTCGTTAATAGGAATTGGATTCCCAGATTTGATGTTCGGACTTTTTGGAATAATTGAGAATTATGGAATTATATTTCCGGAATTTATCACGTAGGGCCCACGGGAGGAATTTACGGTTTGTGGGGCCCACTTTGTTTTCGATTTTTTTGGAATTTCGGATTTTTCCGAGAGATGAAATATTTTGGACCAATAGGAGGGCGACATGTGTCACCCTTAGGTGGCACATGTTGGACGAAATGAATGGGCTAGTGGCCAAGTCAACAAGTCAAGTCTTGGAAGACATTTTCTTTTGGTGAGTGGGGTTAGGTATGGACGGTTTTGGAGGGGTTTGGGGGAGCAAGTGGTTAGCCACTTGGCTCATTGTTGTGGGGGACATATGTCCCAATGTTGTGGTGGACATATGTCCCAAAGTTGTGGTGGACACTTGGTGGAAGACTTCACTTGCACAAGCAACCAAATCTACACCTTACACATGTTTTAATCTTGGCCCTTGAGTGTCCAATAAATACCCCTCAAGTGCAAGACTAAATCTTCATCCCTTAAACATTTTCCAAGTCTCAAAATCCCTCTCCCCCTCTTGAAATCTCTCGTCCAAACTCCCTCTCCCCATTTGTGAAGCCTCGGCCGAAACACACCCCCCTTCCTAAGTTGTTCTCGTTGAAGTACCCCCCCCCCCCTTGGTTGAAAAATATTCTCCAAGTATTTTTATTATTCCAAAATACCTTAGCCCAAATCCCTTTTAGTATTCCAAAGTTACCTCTATACAAAAATCCCGGAAAATACTACTATACTTCCCTTTAGTCACAAAACGAAACCCTAGGGAAAATCTTCATAGTTGGTTGAAGTACTAAGTAGAAGTTATGTAGGAACTTCTAAGGGTTTCTTGAAGCGGATTGGAGCATTCAGAATAGGAGCTAAACGTTGCTCAGGATCGACATTTAATCTTGGATAATTTTGGGCTTATCGAGGTAATGATCTTTATCCCCCTATTGTAATTGGATATTACATGTTGTAGTAATGTATAGTTGAGTATACTATATGAAGAATGAATATTGAAAAGGATTGTATTTACATTGATTTGTATTCTGATGAGACTTGTGTAGTATATCTGTGAAGTAGAATTGAACACGTCCGGTTAGACGTGTAATCCCCTGGGAGTTGTTGGCCTGGTAGCGGGCCTGAGTAGAGGAGGAGAGTTGTGTGGTTACGGGGGGGGGGGGGGGTGGGGGGAGGTGCTGCCGAATTTTTTGTAGAATATGGAACCGTGTATTTAAGAATATTCTACGAAGGGATCTAGAAGTTAATAGCCGTTTTGTGGCCTTATAGGTGGAAGTACTACGAGTAGCGTATTCTACTTGAAGGGTGGAAAAGACTAGCAAGGTTGTAGTACTTGGAGCAATTTGCTTATTGTCGATAATCGTCGCGAGGTATGTGAACCTCTTCCTATCTTTTCTAGCATGATTGTGTGAACTATGTAGTACGGTAGACGTACGTGTGCTAAACAAATTTGGTTGGTTTAAAACATAAAGTGTTATAACGGCTTTATGGGAAGTTTGCTATAACAACTTTATGTAGGTAAATAAATGGGTTGTGGTTTTTAAAAGATAAGAGACTTGACTTATAAATGACTTGATGTGAAATATTAAGGACTTGGTTTGTGTTAAACAGTGGTGAAACCACTTTTATGAGAAATGAGTAATTGGGTTTTAAAAGGAATAATATTATATTGATTTCGGAAATGAGAATAAGTATCGAACAAACCACTGCAGCGTTAATAAAGGAAAATGTATTGACTAATTAATTACTATTAAAACCAGTAGAAACCTCCATCTGCATAGAAGCTAAGATAAGACAAAATTATATTACATTTCCTAGATCATGGCTGCTGTAATAAGAATCATTATAAACAAGCATTAATTTTCCTAAATTTCCAAAGTAAGGAACTGAATTTCTAAAAGAAAAAGAGACTTAAGAAATTGAAGAGTTTTTGGTTTAAAAAGAAGGCATGGTATTGTCTTAATTTGGTTTAAAAAGAAAGTGTGGAAGTTGTTTTGGTTTACTTAAAATATTAGTCACTCTATTTTGATAATACGGGCATCGGGTGACCTTTGTAAAAGAAATGGATCTTTTAAAAAAAGAATTTAACATACGTATTACCTTGGGGGTAAAAATCCGGATTTGTTGTAATAAAATGGAAGTCTACGAGTACGTTGAACTTGCCTATGCTTGTTGTGATAGCCTTTGTTGTGCAAGTGTTGTATTTCTGTGCTACCGCGTCTCTCGTTGGAGGGCCGGCTATCTGGTTGATTGATGGACATACTGACACGATGGGTGGCCCACGGGTATGCTTCCACTATATCGATCCTTTTGGACATACTGACACGATGGGTGGCCGGGTATGCTTCCATTGTGAGTGTTATCTTGTTATTTGCTTTGGACATACCGACGATGGGTGGCGCGGGTATGCTTCCATTAAGTGTTATCTTGTTATTTGCTTTGGACATCGGCCACGATGGGTGGCCCAGTATGCTTCCATTTTGATTGTTATCTTGTTATTTCCTTTGGACATACTGACACGATGGGTGGCCCACGGGTATGCTTCCATTAGGATGGTTCCACGGCCATGCTTATACCGAGGTAAGATGCCGGGGCATGCGGCCGTTGTGCGGGTTAAATTCCCGGGTTATATTTGAGTGATGACTTTGAGGGCGTGAGTCCCTGACTTGACATGACTGCTTTTATGTTGTGAACTGTAGCCTGGTTATCATACATGTCTCCTGTTTTATTTAGACTGTTGTGATTTCATTTACAGTATTTTCAGTTTCACATACTTGGTACCTGTTATGCGACCTCGCCCGGGGCTGCGTTCACGCCGCAGTGCAGTGCATCGGTTGTTGATCCTCGTTCCTAGGATCACGATTCAACAGTATTGGGAAGCTCCGTTTCTCCGGAGGCTTATCTTTTGGTATGTTTCCCTGAGTTGTAGGTTCTTGTACATTCAGGGGTATGGCGGGGCCCTGTCCCGTCATAGTTGTGGTTACATTCTTAGAGGTCTGTAGTACTGTTGTGGGCAGGGTGGTAAAGGATGTAACTGTTCAATTTCCGTATATATGCAAGAAGGCAACCGTTTTGGTTGGCCTGTTTTATTATCATATCTCTTGTTTCATGTTTAAGTTTTTATTTCCGCTGATTTTCTCTGATGTTGTATCACTAGGGTGCCCGGGGTAAGGCACCAGTCACGGGCCCGGGATCGGGTCGTGACAAAAGTGGTATCAGAGCAGTTAGTCCTCGGAAAGTGTCTACAGACCGTGTCTAGTAGAGTCTTGATTATCGGTGTGTTGTGCACCACATCTATAATCAGGAGGCTGCAGGACATTTAGGATTGGTTTCTATTCTTCTCACTCTGAGATCGTGCCTTAGAGCTGTATTATAAGTTGGACCTCTCTGACGTATTTCGTTTTTACCAGTTATGCCTCCGCGCAAGGCAACCCGGGCCCAGAAGGGCAAGGCAGCCGGGGGAGCTGCTAGTAGGATCTGAGAGTACGAGGCGCGAGCCGGACATTACGAGATAGTGTTTGAGACGGCGAGTTTTGCGACGCCGCGGCCCAGCGAGTTTAGAGCGCGCAGAGGCTACCGAGACCACAATACGAGCCTCCGGTCCCACGGCTGGAAGCAGAGGTTGGGTACAAAGAGATGGCCCGATTCATCGCCGGGATCGTGGCGAACATGAGGATAAATTTGGATCTGCAGTTCAGTTCGGTAGTACCCATGGTTCACCCGAGGTCGGATAGTTTGAGGCTACGGGACTTTACGAGTTGTAGCCGCGAGTTCTGGTCGAGGCCTAGGATGATCCGCAGGAGTTCATCCAAGCGATTCTGACGGATCGTAGAGTGATCAAGGCTTGGAGACCGAGTCAGTGACCTTCGGTTCGCATCGGCTGCGTGATACTGCAGTCGACTGGTTTGATTCGTGGGAGCTGTCCCGGGGAGAGCATGCACTTCCAGCTGTATGGGACGTGTTCTCAGAGGCATTTCTTGCACATTTCCTGCCTCGCGGATGAGGAGGGCTCGGGCCAGATTTTTGATGTTGAGGCGGGGCGCGTCTGATTCGGGAGTACAACGTGGAGTTCAACTCGTTGGCCCGATATGTCCCGGCGTTAGTGGCAAATATGGAGGACAGAGTGCACCGCTACATCACGGGACTCGATGACTACTTGGCAGAGGCTTGCTCGAGTGTAGCTCTTCAGCCGGGCATGGACATTGACCGCATGCGAGCTTATGCGCAGGTGTGAGGCGGAGGTCGCGGAATGATCGGGATCGGCGAGAAGAGGCGAGCAGCGGGGTCTTTGGCGACTTTCGAGGCGGACCGCCTCAGCCGAACTAGTTATGCGCCTCCGCCCGATCTGAGCGGTCCTCCACGATCTTCGTGGCATCGAGTATTGAAGCGGTCGGGGCTCGAGGTTGATTTTCGGGTGGCGGGGTGTTAGCGGTGAAGCCACCCCTACCTCGTTGTGGCCGTTGTGGTAGGCTCCATTGTGGGGAGTGTCGTGCTAGTTTGAGAGTTTGTTTTACATGCGGCCAGCAGGGCCATTTTGCGAGAAACTGTCCGGCCGGAGGTAGCACTGGTGGGATAGCATAGACTACGGGATCAGTTGCGGGTTCTTCACCTTCAATAGCTAGGCAGGATGTTCATATACCGGCAGGCCACGGCAGAGGTCGCGGTGGAAGTTCCCAGTTTTAGCGGTCCTTTGAACCACCTATTTTTTCAGGTATATCCTTAACCCTCTAGAGATTAGCATGCGTGATACGATGATTATATGTCGAGTACTATGTACAGATAGCATTGGGTATATTGTGGTTTAGAAAACATGGTTAGTTGGAAGGATAAGTATGGGGGCATGGAAAGGGTGAACCTTAGAATATTTCATGTTGAGACCTTAGATGTAAGGCCGTCTTGAGTAAAGAAGTCTGCAAATGATCCTTGTCGGAGTGCATTATATGCATAGGGTGTATTAGTATGATAAGTCCATGGGTAGTGTGAGATGGAAGTGGTAGCTTTCATGGCGTGAATTAGTAAGATTGTTCCGTGTTGGGGAACAAGAGTTTGGCGCGATTATGGGTCGGGTTGAGGACCATTCGTGGGTCAACCCGTAGCCCGGCATAAGGTGGGGTCAGCTCGAGGTGGTCCCTCCAGGTGATGGGGTCACGAGGGTGCTAGGCCCAAGTTTAGGTAACCATCGTATGAGTTCGTGGGTATGTTTGACCAGAATCGGACCATAAAGACCGGGAATGGTCTTAAAGGAAATTGAAGCTAGTGAGATGACCAAGTTTGGAGGTAGTGACTCCAAGGTTTTGGGAACTGAAGCAATGACTGAAGTATGATATGTATACTATAGAGAGTTCGGATATACAAGAAGGGTACGACGAGTAAGGAAGGAGGCGAACATGTGTTATAAGTACGGAAGTGATCATTTCTTTTGTGAAGTGAAGATGCGAAGGAAGTATTCTTTAGACCATGGGTGGAAGCTTGTTGTGATGTTAGAGGTGATTCCTCGTTGGCTTGGATTTGAGTTTTGCGCGTACGTTATATTATGGCCACGTGTGGCATAGTTGGTTTCCTAGGTATAGTAGGGAAGACTATCACAAGCAGATATGTTTGGAGACTTAGAAGGAACATTCGGAACGAATGTTTCTAAGGAAGAATGTTATACCGTAGTTCCGTATGTATGTGAGGACATACGTGCGAGAATCTGACGATAATATTGGAAAGAAAGAAAGGTAGGATTTTTCGGAAAAGTTTAGGGTTTTGTGAGAAAGGTTCGTTAATAGGAATTGGATTCCCAGATTTGATGTTCGGACTTTTGGAATAATTGAGAATTATGGAATTATATTTCCGGAATTTATCACGTAGGGCCCACGGGAGGAATTTACGGTTTGTGGGGCCCACTTTGTTTTCGATTTTTTTGGAATTTCGGATTTTTCCGAGAGATGAAATATTTTGGACCAATAGGAGGGCGACATGTGTCACCCTTAGGTGGCACATGTTGGACGAAATGAATGGGCTAGTGGCCAAGTCAACAAGTCAAGTCTTGGAAGACATTTTCTTTTGGTGAGTGGGGTTAGGTATGGACGGTTTTGGAGGGGTTTGGAGGAGCAAGTGGTTAGCCACTTGGCTCATTGTTGTGGGGGACATATGTCCCAATGTTGTGGTGGACATATGTCCCAAAGTTGTGGTGGACACTTGGTGGAAGACTTCACTTGCACAAGCAACCAAATCTACACCTTACACATGTTTTAATCTTGGCCCTTGAGTGTCCTATAAATACCCCTCAAGTGCAAGACTAAATCTTCATCCCTTAAACATTTTCCAAGTCTCAAAATCCCTCTCCCCCTCTTGAAAGCTCTCGTCCAAACTCCCCCTCCCCCTTTGTGAAGCCTCGGCCGAAACACACCCCCCCTTCCTAAGTTGTTCTCGTTGAAGTACCCCCCCCCCCCTTGGTTGAAAAATATTCTCCAAGTATTGTTATTATTCCAAAATACCTTAGCCCAAATCCCTTGTAGTATTCCAAAGTTACCTCTATACAAAAAGCCCGGAAAATACTACTATACTTCCCTTTAGTCACAAAACGAAACCCTAGGGAAAATCTTCATAGTTGGTTGAAGTACTAAGTAGAAGTTGTGTAGGAACTTCTAAGGGTTTATTGAAGCGGATTGGAGCGTTCAGAATAGGAGCTAAACGTTGCTCAAGATCGACATTTAATCTTGGATAATTTTGGGCTTATCGAGGTAATGATCTTTATCCCCCTATTGTAATTGGATATTACATGTTGTAGTAATGTATAGTTGAGTATACTATATGAAGAATGAATATTGAAAAGTTGATTGTATTTACATTGGGTGTATTCTGATGACTTGTGTAGTATATCCGTGAAGTAGATTTGAACACGTCCGGTTAGGCGTGTAATCCCTGAGTTGTTGGCACAGTAGCGGGCACAGTAGAGGAGGAGAGTTGTATGGTTACGGGGAGGTCTGCGAATTTTACGTAGAATATGGAACCGTGTATTGAAGAATATTCTACGAAGCGATCTAGAACCTAATAGAATTTTTATGGCCTTATAGGTGGAAGTACTAAGAGAAGCTTACTCTACTTGAAGTGTTGAAAAGACTAGAAAAGTTGAAGTACTTGGAGCAATTTGAGTATTGTCGATAATCGTCGCGAGGTATGTGAACCTCTTCCTATCTTTTCTAGCATGATTGTGTGAACTATGTAGTACGGTGAGCGACGTGTGCTAAACAAATTTGGTTATTTAAAACATAAAGTGTTATAACGGCTTTATGGGAAGTTTGCTATAACAACTTTATGTAGGTAAAGAAATGGGTTGTGGTTTTAAAAGATAAGAGACTTGACTTATAAATGACTTGATGTGAAATATTAAGGACTTGGTTTGTGTTAAACAGTGGTGAAACCACTTTTATGAGAAATGAGTAATTGGGTTTTAAAAGGAATAATATTATATTGATTTCGGAAATGAGAATAAGTATCGAACAAACCACTGCAGCGTTAATAAAGGAAAATGTATTGACTAATTAATTACTATTAAAACCAGTAGAAACCTCCATCTGCATAGAAGCTAAGATAAGACAAAATTGTATTACATTTCCTAGATCATGGATGCTGTAATAAGAATCATTATAAACAAGCATTAATTTTCCTAAATTTCCAAAGTAAGGAACTGAATTTCTAAAAGAAAAAGAGACTTAAGAAATTGAAGAGTTTTTGGTTTAAAAAGAAGGCATGGTATTGTCTTAATTTGGTTTAAAAAGAAAGTGTGGAAGTTGTTTTGGTTTACTTAAAATATTAGTCACTCTATTTTGATAATACGGGCATCGGGTGACCTTTGTAAAAGAAATAGATCTTTTAAAAAGAATTTAACATACGTAGTACCTTGGGGGTAAAAATCCGGATTTGTTGTAATAAAATGGAAGTCTACGAGTACGTTGAACTTGCCTATGCTTGTTGTGATAGCCTTTGTTGTGCAAGTGTTGTATTTACGTACTCTGGCGTCTCGTTGGAGGCGGCTATCTGGTTGATTGATGGACATACCGACACGATGGGTGGCCCGGGTATGCTTCCACTATATCGATCCTTTTGGACATCTCGACACGATGGGTGGCCCAGGTATGCTTCCATTAAGTGTTATCTTGTTATTTGCTTTGGACATACCGACGATGGGTGGCCCGGGTATGCTTCCATTAAGTGTTATCTTGTTATTTGCTTTGGACATACTGACACGATGGGTGGCCCACGAGTATGCTTCCATTTTGATTGTTATCTTGTTATTTCCTTTGGACATACTGACACGATGGGTGGCCCACGGGTATGATTCCATTAGGATGGTTCCACGGTCATGCTTATACCGAGGTAAGATGCGAGGCGTCACGCGTTGTGCGGGTTAAATTCCCGGGTTATATTTGAGTGATGACTTTGAGGGCGTGAGTCCCTGACTTGACATGACTGCTTTTATGTTGTGAACCGTAGCCTGGTTATCATACATGTCTCCTGTTTTATTTAGACTGTTGTGATTTCATTTACGATTTTCGATTTCACATACTTGGTACTGTTATCGACCTCCTTCGGGGGGCTGCGTTCATGTCACAGGTAGAGGTACATCGGTTGTTGATCCTCACTCCTAGGATCACAGTTCAGCGTATTGGGAAGCTCCGTTTCTCCGGAGGCTTATCTTTTGGTATGTTTCCCTGAGTTGTAGGTTCTTATACATTCAGGGGTATGGCGGGGCCCTGTCCCGTCATAGTTGTGGTTACATTCTTAGAGGTCTGTAGTACTGTTGTGGGCAGGGTGGTAAAGGATGTAACTGTTCAATTTCCGTATATATGCAAGAAGGCAACCGTTTTGGTTGGCCTGTTTTATTATCATATCTCTTGTTTCATGTTTAAGTTTTTATTTCCGCTGATTTTCTCTGATGTTGTATCACTAGGGTGCCCGCGGTAAGACACCAGTCACGGGCCCGGGATCGGGTCGTGACAAACATGAAGAAAAGGGGAGGAAATACAGAGTCGAGTCAGCACCGCGGTGCCAATCTGCAGGACCGCGGCGCCGAATGTTCAGAGCGGCCCCAGTACTTTAGGCACCGCGGTGCCACTATGCAGAATCGTGGTGCCGATTAGCAATTTCCGAATAATAAAAAGGCCCAGAATCGCCAAATCTCCTCCCACAGATACCGTCTCAGTGCAATATCCGTCGCCGCCACCACCACTATTTTCAGCCGATGTATGTCTGTAAGTCGTCCCGTTTTTAATTTTTGAGTCTTTTACACATTTGGGACAATTTGTAGTTTAAGTTTGGGGGAGTTCTTATTTTATTTTATTTATGAGTCTTTTGTTTATTTTTGTGTTTTATGTGAGTCAATTTTTTTTATGATCATGCATGTTGTGCTTATTTGGAACGCCTAGTGAACTAAGTGGGATAATGTAGTGGAATGAGAAACTAAAATCTGTGTGCTTAAGTTAGATATGCCAAAAATTCATGAAAATTTGATTATTTGGAATATTTGGTGCTTAGCCTATGTGTTGTCAATTGAAAAATGTATGTGAAGTCTGTTTTCTTGTTATTTGAGGCGAAATAGTTAAGACGTACATGTTAGGGAGATTATTCAGGCATTTCTTTGTTAACCCTTCTTACCATTAATTACCTACCTTGCAATAAATTATATCCCTAGTCAGCCCCATTGAGCCTAAAATAAGTTGTTTTCTTGAACAACTCATGATTCCCTCGTGTGCCATAAGCGGTAATTGAAAAATTGGGATGAAAAAGAGTGAAAAAGAAATACAAAAAGTGTCACGACCTGACCCCGGGCAGCGACTGGTGCCCTACCTGGGCACCCTTCCAAACATACAACACCAAAACAACTGCGGAAAATAAGTAACACATTTTTTTTAAAAACCAAGGCAAAGCCGATAAGGCTGCCATAATATAAATCACCCAAAAAGGGCTTACACTATCCAAAAATGTAATTACAACTCTAACCAGTCCAGCCCACATGTGAATACGGACCTCTAAGATTTGAACACATACTATGACGGGACAAGGCCCCGCCGTACCCCTGAATATACATAGCCATGACAACTCCGGAACATTGGAGCCATCTCAAAATGCTGAACCAGGATCCTAAGCTCGCGGATCCACAATCGTACCTAAACTGCGACATTTAACGCACTTCCGGCGGATCGATAACAAAAATTTAATATGGAATGTAAATAAAGTACAAGAAATGTGATCATAATCAGACAAAAGAATGACAGGGCAAGTATAAAAGTACATACCAGATCCTGCCGTGTCATTACCACTTATAAACTTAATTGCACATCATTATCTTTTCTATTCCATTAAGAATTATAGCTATATCTTACGTACATACTTAGGAGAAGTCATTAAGTTCATTACCATTTATCTTACTTATCTTTCATAACATAATCCGGCCCTTTATGGAGGGACGCATATACTACCCGGCCCAATCTGGGACGTGATCAAGTCACACAAATATCAAAGCGTGCCCGTGGAATTCCCGTCATCACCGACAACTATAAGTGTAAAATATAACCATGTGACGCGCCAGTGGCATCCCACCTCACTGACGGCGTACACATACACAATACATATATAAATCTCCCGCCGTGAATCCTACATCATGCACGATTGTAGGTGTAACATATACAACACATATATATATATATATATATATATATATATATAACGCGTCGCATGCCGGAATCCTCATCGTATAAGCATGGCCATAACGTGCCTCGGCATCCTCATCGTAGTGCAGTCTTCATGGGAGCTAGCCCATGGAGTAATAATATAACATGCCCCTAATCCTCATCGTGGTACATGTCTTCATGGGAGCTAGCCCATGGAGTAATAATCGACATAGCATGGTCGCGTGCCGGAATCCTCATCGTATAAGCATGGACATGGGTAATAAAACAACCGAATCTAACCCGCCCCGGTCACATGCCGGAATCCCACATCGTATAAGCATGTCCAAGGATCAATCATAATGGAAGCATACAGTGGAATCCAACATCACCGCTTCGACGCCCAAGTAAACTTACAACAAGACAGCCGGCCCTCCAACTGAGAGTCACGACAACGTAAACATATAATACTTGCACTCAAAGTTATCACAAGCAAACATAGGCAAGTTCATTAAACCTTTAGACTTCCATTTTTATAAACTTATGGCACTTTCGTTTCACATATAAAAATCCGGGAATTTAACCCAAAGTACTACGTACTTCCATTCTTTTAAAAAGGTTCCTTTTCATATAAAACCCCAAGATACTAACACCCGTAGTATCAAGGCTTGTTTACACCTTACCTAAGTCACTACACTTTTAGAAATACATTTGTCGGCTTCTAAATCAAGTGACTTCTTTCCTTAAAACTTAAGCAATAGATGCTTTTAAATAAAGTCGTTATACTAACTTTATACCTTAGGCAAAAACATTCTTTTTCTAACCAAGAGACTTATACTTTCGAAAACCAAGTATCGTATACTTTCAACATACTTCAAGTCTCTTATCTTTTAGAATCCAGTTTCGTAGTTCATAGTCTTAACACTTCATTACGTAAACTCTTTAAATTAAGCAACACATGCCTTATATGTGTGAATAGGTTATACTTGTTTATACTGATCTCATTAAAGCAGCCATGATCTAGAAAATGTAATACAATTTTGTCTTATCTTAGCTTCTAAGCAGATGGAGAATTCTACTTGTTTTAATATAATTATCGTCATTACATTTTCCTTTATTAACATTGCAATGGCTTGCTCGATACTTATTCTCATTCGTGCCGTAAATTAGCCAAGTCAACTTGGCTCCAAACACCTCCTAACGACTCTTACCAACATCCCCCATAAGACTTGGTAAGAACTTAGGATAACTCAGACATAACATTTACATAGAGTAAATCAACATACCTACTTCTTAACTTCTAAGAGTAGAAGGAAACATGAAATAATACCACATGTACATTCCATACATAGAATCATGTCAAAATAAGGAAGAGGTTCACATACCTCGCGACGATTATCGACAATTAGCAAAATGCTCCGAAGTACTTCAACCTTGATAGCTATTCCATCCTTCAAGTAGAATCCGCTATACTTAGTACTTCAACCTAAAATGGCCATAATACGTCCATTAACCTCTAGCTTCGAACGTAGAATATTCTAAGTGCTAAGTCACTAAATTCTACGGAAAATCGGACAACACTTCCTTTGTTTCTACATAGTTTGCCACCTTTTTCAAGGCCGAATACAATAACCAAACACGCCACATTTAAGGCTCAACAATGTAGTTAACAATAGGGGATTACACACCTACAAGACGTGTAAAATTCCGCCCCACAATTGATATCACACTAGTCCACAATACAATGCCATTTTCGGCCAAAAGGTGTAACATCTTATCAAACTTTCCAATTCCTTTTCAATCCAAGTTCTTAGGTAAACATGTTATATAGTCAAAAACAACTTCAACAACTACAATTTCCTTCTTTATATAACATATGACAACTTAACTAGTAACCAACTTGCATTAAAATCTTAAGGGCTAACATACTAGTTTTCGGATTAGGGTTCCAACAATCAATACACTTATCAAACTTCATACTAAATACATCATGTTTGCTAATATCCATAGCTACAACAATAAGTAATCTTAATTACTAAAACGACAAGAATTATACCTTTACAAGCCCTTAATCTTTCCAAGATTCAAAGTCGCTCCTTAGCAATTCTTAGCTCCTTTCCTTATGTTCCACCCGCCCAAGCACTCCTTAGAAGCCTATGAAGAACTCATCTTCAAGTTCCAACTTCAAAGTTGAAGAACTCCTTAAGTTTCCGCCTTGCGACTAATACGAAAACGCCACTATTCCGAAATCTTTCTATTGAGATAACCTTACAATACCCTTAGGAACCTTGGGTTTAAGTCTTGTGAATTATCATCCACAATTGCAAAATTTTGTCTTCAAAATGAGCCTAAAGCCGAGAGCATCTTTCAAGGCACACACAAATCTCTCAAATTTTTCTAAGTGTAAAATGCCAAGTCTTGCTACTAGTATGTATTTATAACACTATGGAGGGTCAAGACTTAAACAAATGGGTGTCTAAGATGAGTTTCACTAGGATCAAGCTCATGTGGCCCTTTGACAAGTCAACAAAATCAAGCCACAAGACTTTTCATCCATAATGGTCAAATGACCCTTTTACCCTTGCATTAATTCGACCAAGCCATGTGGGAGGGTGCCACGTGTCGCCCTCCCATTCGTCCATAAAATTCCGTAACCCTCGTGGGCCCCACAAAACGTAAAATTCCTCGGGTGGGCCCCACAGGACCAAATCCATAAAATAAATTTCCATAATGAAAATACATTCCATAATCCTCAATTAATGCATTTTGAGAATCCAATTCTCCTCAACGAACATTTTTCCTTTCCGACGTTCGGAAGATTTTTCGTCGGAAAAACAATTCTTCCTTTCGTACCAATTTCAAGTCTTGAGTTCCTTACGAACATTCTCTTAAACATGTCCTGGAGTTACGGGGTGTAACATTCTTCCCCCCTTAGAAACATTCGTCCCCGAATGTTCTTTCGGAGTCCAATCTAATTAGATAGCGACATAGTCTCATTTTTCTGCACCCTTCATACTACATATGCCACCCATGGCCACATAACAATACTTATACTAAGATGTCAACCTTGGCACTCACGAATCCAACTAGTCCATACTCAAACTAGCATACATACATAACTTCCATACCGATTTTGGCTTCTAATCTTTGGAGTCACTCTATAAAACAATATAAGGCCATTTCCGGCTTTCACGACCTGGTTCCGGTGGAACGTGTCCACGAACCCGTAAAACAATTAACTAGACTTGGGCCTTGCACCCTCGTGACCCTGTCACGTAGCGGAACTACTACCAACTGATCCCACTCCATTTCAGGCTATGGGGCGATCCGCAATAGGTCCTCACCCCGCCCCACCGTCGCACTTAACTCTTATCCTTGGTCTGACTTAAAATCTTATGGCCCGAGAGAGCCTTATATATCTAAGGTCTCGGCAGTTATCAATATTCTTAGGCTCGCAATTTCCATGCTCCAAGCCTACCTTACCAGTCCCCCAGTAAGCGGGTACCAAAACTTCTCATAATACCATAATCGTGTCGTCTTGATCACAACAACCATTACTTACTCTATACGGACCTCATCTGTACAATTCTCTTAAGCCTACCACGTAGCTTAATATATTAACATGGTATTCCATTAAGTTCCTTAACATGGCTTCTTAAGGGTTCACTACCCTATCAGACAGCTCATCCTTTCCCAATTATCTCAAAATAAAACATAAGATCTTGGCGAGAATTCATTAACTGTTCCATACCTCCCCGGTATCTAGTTAGTCTTTACCAACTCCTGGAAATTTAAAATCATTCTAGGCAACACGCGTCTGACCCTCATACATAACTCTGTATAGATGTATGTCACAATACCAACTATACTATAATCATTACCAACCTAGATACGCAATCCACATAGTCCTTCCTGGGTCACTGCTGCCTTTCTCGTAGTTGTAATCAACATAACTCGTTAGGGAGAGACGACTCTAACGACACAGCTCTATCGCACGATCTCAGAGTGAGAAGAATGGAAACTAATCCTAAATGTCCTGCAGCCTCCTGATTATAGATGTGGTGCACAATACACCGATAATCAAGACTCTACTAGACACGGTCTGTAGACACTTTCCGAGGACAAACTGCTCAGATACCACTTTTGTCACGACCCGACCCCGGGCCGCGACTGGTGCCCTACCTGGGCACCCTTCCAAACATACAACACCAAAACAACAGCGGAAAATAAGTAACACATTTTTTTTAAAACCAAGGCAAAGCCGATAAGGCTGCCCATAATATAAATCACCAAAAAAGGCTTACACTATCCAAAAATGTAATTACAACTCTAACCAAATCCGGTACATGTGAATACTGCACCTCTAAGATTTGAACACATACTATGACGGACAAGGCCCCGCCGTACTCTCAATATACATAGCCATGACAACTCCGAACATTGGAGCCATCTCAAAATGTTGAACCAGATCCTAAGCTCACGGATCCACAATCTGTACCTAAACTCATGACATTTAACGCACTTCAAGGGGTCGATAACAACAATTTAATATGAAACAGAAATAAAGTACAAGAAATGATCATAATCGCATAAAAGAATGACAGGGCAAGTATAAAAGTACATACGGATCTTGCGTGTCATTACCACTTATAAACTTAATTTCACATCATTATCTTTTCCATTCCATTAAGAATTATAGCCATATCTTACGTACATACTTAGGAGAAGTCATTAAGTTCATTACCATCTATCTTACTTATCTTTCATAACATAATCCGACCCTTTATGGAGGGACGCATATACTACCCGGCCCAATCTGGGACGTGATCAAGTCACACAAATATCAAAGCGTGCCCGTGGAATCCCCCATCACTGCCGACAGCTATAAGTGTAAAATATAACCATGTGACGCGCCCGTGGCATCCCACCTCACTGTCGGCGTACACATACACAATACATATATATATCTCACGCCTGGAATCTCACATCATCGCTACACCGTAGGTGTAACATATACAACACACACACACACACATATATATATATATAACGCGGCCGCATGTCCCGGAATCCCTCATCGTATAAGCATGGCCATAACATGCCCTCGACATCCCTCATCGTAGGTGAAGGTCTTCATGGGGAGCTAGCCCATGGAGTAATAATATAATATGCCCCCGGAATCCCTCATCGTGGGTACATGTCTTCACGGGGAGCTAGCCCATGGAGTAATAATCGTACATAGCATGGTCGCATGCCCCGGAATCCCTCATCGTATAAGCATGGCCATGGGTAATAAAACAACCGAATCTAACCGCCTCCGGTCATATGCCGAATCCCACATCGTATAAGCATGTCCAAGGATCAATCATAATGGAAGCATACGGTGGAATCCCACATCACCGATGCGACGCCCAAGTAAACTTACAACAAGACAAATTAATTCTCCAACTGAGAGTCACGACAACGTAAACATATAATACTTGCACTCAAAGCTATCACAAGCAAACATAGGCAAGTTCATTAAACCTTTAGACTTCCATTTTTATAAACTTATGGCACTTTCGTTTCACACATAAAAATCCGGGAATTTAACCCAAAGTACTACGTACTTCCATTCTTTTAAAAAAGTTCCTTTTCATATAAAACCCCAAGATACTAACACCCATAGTTTCAAGGCTTGTTTACACCTTACCTAAGTCACTACACTTTTAGAAATACATTTGTCGGCTTCTAAATCAAGTGACTTCTTTCCTTAAAACTTAAGCAATAGATGCTTTTAAATCCATTTGCCTTTCTTTATTTTCAAAACATTTATCATTACTTAGAGTAAACCACTCTTTTAACTTTCCATAAAGCTATTATAACCCACTTCCCATAAAGTCGTTATACTAACTTTATACCTTAGGCAAAAACATTCTTTTTCTAACCAAGAGACTTATACTTTCGAAAACCAAGTATCGTATACTTTCAACATACTTCAAGTCTCTTATCTTTTAGAATCCAGTTTCGTAGTTCATAGTCTTAACACTTCATTACGTAAACTCTTTAAATTAAGCAACACATGCCTTATATGTGTGAATAGGTTATACTTGTTTATACTGATCTCATTAAAGCAGCCATGATCTAGAAAATGTAATACAATTTTGTCTTATCTTAGCTTCTATGCAGATGGAGAATTCTACTTGTTTTAATATAATTATCGTCATTACATTTTCCTTTATTAACGCTGCAATGGCTTGTTCGATACTTATTATCATTCGTTAGTAAATTAGCCAAGTCAACTTGCTCCAAACACCTCCTAACGACTCTTACCAACATCCCCATAAGACTTGGTAAGAACTTAGGATAACTCGTATAACATTTACATAGAGTAAATCAACATACCTACTTCTTAACTTCTAAGAGTAGAAGGAAGCATGAAATAATACCACATGTACATTCCATACATAGAATCATGTCAAAATAAGGAAGAGGTTCACATACCTCGCGACGATTATCGACAATTAACAAAATGCTCCGAAGTACTTCAACCTTGATAGCTATTCCATCCTTCAAGTA
This sequence comes from Przewalskia tangutica, assembly GCA_029844215.1. Taxonomy (NCBI): domain Eukaryota; kingdom Viridiplantae; phylum Streptophyta; class Magnoliopsida; order Solanales; family Solanaceae; genus Przewalskia; species Przewalskia tangutica. The sequence goes on along the minus strand of CM056729.1, from coordinate 80,358,307 downwards.
GAATCCTCTATACTTATTACTTCAACCTAAAATGGCCATAATACGTCCATTAACCTCTAGCTTCGAACGTAGAATATTCTAAGTACTAAGTTACTAAATTCTACGGAAAATCGGACAGCACTTCCTTTGTTTCTACATACTTTGCCACCTTTTTCAAGGCCGAATACAATAACCAAACACGCCACATTTAAGGCTCAAAAATGTAGTTAACAATAGGGGATTACACGCCTACAAGACGTGTAAAATTCCGCCCCACAATTGATATCACACTAGTCCACAATACAATGCCATTTTTGGCCAAAAGGTGCAACATCTTATCAAACTTTCCAATTCCTTTTCAATCCAAGTTCTTAGGTAAACATGTTATATAGTCAAAAACAACTTCAACAACTACAATTTCCTTCTTTATATAACATATGACAACATAACTAGTAACCAACTTGCATTAAAATCTTAAGGGCTAACATACTAGTTTTCGGATTAGGGTTCCAACAATCAATACACTTATCAAACTTCATACTAAATACCTCATGCTTTCTAATATCCATAGATACAACAATAAGTAATCTTAATTACTAAAACAACAAGAATTATACCTTTACAAGCCCTTAATCTTTCCAAGATTCAAAGTCGCTCCTTAGCAATTCTTAGCTCCTTTCCTTATGTTCCAATCCGCTCCAAGAACTCCTTAGAAGTCTATGAAGAACTCATCTTCAAGTTCCAACTTCAAAGTTGAAGAACTCCTTAAGTTTCCGCCTTGCGACTAATACGAAAACGCCACTATTCCGAAATCTTTCTATTGAGATAACCTTACAATACCCTTAGGAACCTTGGGTTTAAGTCTTGTGAATTATCATCCACAATTGCAAAATTTTGTCTTCAAAATGAGCCTAAAGCCGAGAGCATCTTTCAAGGCACACACAAATCTCTCAAATTTTTCTAAGTGTAAAATGCAAAGTCTTGCTACTAGTATGTATTTATAACACTATGGAGGGTCAAGACTTAAACAAATGGGTGGCTAAGATGAGTTTCACTAGGATCAAGCCCATGTGGCCCTTTGACAAGTCAACAAAATCAAGCCACAAGACTTTTCATCCATAATGGTCAAATGACCCTTTTACCCTTGCATTAATTCGACCAAGCCATGTGGGAGGGTGCCATGTGTCGCCCTCCCATTCATCCATAAAATTCTGTAACCCTCGTGGGCCCCACAAAACGTAAAATTCCTCGGGTGGGCCCCACACGACCAAATCCGTAAAATAAATTTCCATAATGAAAATACATTCCATAATCCTCAATTAATGCATTTTGAGAATCCAATTCTCCTCAACGAACATTTTTCCTTTCCGACGTTCGGAAGATTTTTCGTCGGAAAAACAATTCTTCCTTTCGTACCAATTTCAAGTCTTGAGTTCCTTACGAACATTCTCTTAAACATGTCCTGGAGTTACGGGGTGTAACAAAAAGAGAGTGAAAAAGTGATGCACCCCAATAAAAAAAATATAAAAGCTTAAGTTTGGGGGTGCCTATGTGAATTGTTTCATGATCTCAAAAAGAGAAAGGGGGATATAAGTATGAACTAAAGAGAATACAAAAAAAAATAGGACAAAATGGTTGACGAAGAAAAATGCTTATGATACGTAAATTGAACCTAAATGCCTAATTTTACATACCCCTGCCTAAGCCTACATTACAACCCTGAAAAGTCATGATGATCTCGAGAATGTATGTCTATAATTAGTGGAGAATAACATGTAAACAGGCCCATAAAACTAAATGAAATTGATATGCATAGGTTAGGTATTCATGCTTCCATTACTTATGATTGAAATGAATTTGCGAAATATCTGACTTTAAATTCTAGATTGCTAAATTCATGTTATATCTGTTCCTACATATTATCCCAACTGACGTTCATGTGTTTCTAAGTACTTGTGCAGCTGCTTGATTTGAGTCTTTGAGTCTTTTGTTTTTGTGTCTTTGTTTTGTTTTGATCTTTGCTCGAGGGCGAGCAAATGTTAAGTTTGGGGGTGTTTGTTAGGCGTATTTTGTATACGCCTTTTGAGTCATTTTTAGTTAGTATTTTACTCGTTTTTGTTGTGTTTAGTATATACTTAGGTTTGTTTTTCTTTCTTTTGAGTCACAGCGGTTCCAAAAGGCAAAATGGCGAAAAAGAGCAAGAATTGGGCAGAAAAGGTGCTCCCGAGACAAAAAGGACGAAAGTTGGCACATCATGACAAAGGATTTTCAAAGACCGGCACCAATATCGTAATCAGCGGTGCCATATTTACTGAGAAGCCACAGGACTTTCAGCACCGCGGTGCCACTATGCAGAATCGCGGTGCCATATTTGCTGAGAAGGTGCAGGAGTGTTACACCCCGTAATTCCAGGACATGCGTTTAAGAGAATGTACGTGAGAAGATACGACTTAAGTTTGAAACGAAAGAAGGATTGTTTTTTCCTACGGAAAATGATTTCGAGCCTCGGGAAGGAAAATTGTTCTTAGTGAGAATTGGGTTCCCGAATTTGTTATTTAAGACTTTTAGAATTTATCGGAATTTATTTTCAGAGTTGGATAAGTGGGGCCCACCCGAGAAATTTTACGTTTTTGTGGGGACCACGAGGTTTCCGATATTTTGACCAATTATGGAAATTTCGGAAAACGAAATATTTTAGACCAATGGGAGGGCGACATGTGTCACCCACCACATGGGCTTGTTGGATGAAGAATAATGGACCAAGTCAAAGGGGTCAACTTAGCTTGATATTATTGACCACATCTTGGCCACACAATTGTTTTGATCTAGACCCTTCATTGTAGTATATATCCTATACTAGTGCAAGATGACTTCCATACTTACAAAAAAATTTCAAGAACTTGTCTTGATGTAGGAAATGCTCTCGGCCAAGGAGAAATTTTGAGAGAAATTTTTGCAATCTTGTTCCATAATTCACAATACTTTAACCCAAGGTTCCTAAGGGTATTGTAAGGTTATCTCAATAGAAAGATCCCGGAAAAACGATATTTTCACGTTAGTCGCAAGACAAAAATCTAAGATGTTCTTCAACTTTGAAGTTGGAAATTGAAGAGAAGTTGGTTATGAGCTTCTAAGGAGTGCTTGGAGCGGATTGGAACATAATAAGATGAGCTAAAAATTGCTAAGGATCGACTTTTACGCTTGAATATTATTAGGGCTTATTGAGGTAAAATCTTCATCTTTTTAATGTGATTAAAGATTACATGTTATAGTAGTTAAGAAATGAGCATGTGGTATATAGATTGAAGTTTGAAAAGATTTGGATCATGTCGACATGTTAAAACCAAAAATGGACAAGTTAGCCATTAATGTTGTAATCAATTTTGTCGATAGTTACAATCGTCGCATGTTAAGGAAGAAAGGATTTATAGTTGTTGTAATTGTTATTATGTGTATAACATGTTGGAATAACAACATGTACTGATAAAGGAATTGAAAGGATATTGATAATTGTTGTGACAATGGTAGTCGGGTATGGCTTGGAAATATTGGACAGTTTTATATTGATTGTGGGGCAGAATTTTACACGTCTATTAGGCGTGTAATCCCCTTTGTATTACTGAATTGTTGGGCCTTAAATGTGGCGTTTGGTTATTGATTTTTCGGGCCTTGAAAAAGGTGGAAAAGTACGTAGAAATAAAGGAAATGCTGCCCGATTTTTCGTAGAATAAGAGTCCTTATACTTAGAAATAGTCTACGTTGAAAGCTAGAAATTGATAGGCGTATTATGGTTATTATAGGTTGGGATTGTACGTGCGGCAAATTCAAGTTAGCAAGTGGATTAAGCCGAAGAGGTATGTGGAAACTTTTCTTATCTCTTGAGCATGAATCTTATGAAATGTATAGTACGGTAGACGTACGTGTTTTAAATGAACTCGGTTTCATTTTGGCATCCTTGTATGGATTTTTGAAAGTGTAGTAACTCATTTTCAAAGAAGTACATGTTACTTGACTTGAAAAGTGTAGAATACTTGATTTGGAAAAAGTATTGATAACTTGATATTCTAAGTTAAAGAGACTTGATATTCTAAGTTAAGAAACTAGATTTCTAAAGTTAAGAGACTTGAAGTATTTTGAAGTAACTTGATTTGAAAGTATAAGTTTCTTGGTTATAAAAAGAATGAATTAGTCTAAGACATAACGAGTTATAACGGCTTTATGGGAAGTTAGTTATGACGGCTTTAAAAAGGTTAAATATGTCTTAGTTTCTAAAGCATAAATTAGTATAACAGCTTTATGAGAAGTTGGTTATAACAACTTTATGAAAGGTTAAATGAATGGGTTTCTCTAGTAATGTAAACAAGGATTAATGACTTGAAATAAGGAAGGGCAATTTGATTTAAAGGCATCAATTGCTTAAAGTTTTAAAGTAAGGGTCACTTGATTTAGAAGCCTAAAAATGTATTTCTAAAAGTGTAGTGACTTGTTTGAAATGTAGACAAGCCTTGATACTACGGGTGTTACTATCTTGGGGTTTTATATGAAAAGGAGTCTTCTGAAAAGAATGGAAGTACGTAGTACTTTGGGTTAAATTCCCGGATTGTTATGTGATATGAAAGTGCCTTGAGTTTATAAAATGAAATTCATTTTTGTATGATAATGAAAGTCTAAAGATTTTATGAAATTGCCTATGCTTGCTTGTGATAGCCTTTGAGTGCAAGTATTATATTTCTGGCCGTGACTTTCGGAGGGGTACTGCTTGTGGTAAATTTACTTGACGCGTCGAGCAATGATGGGGATTCCACGGGTATGCTTCCATAGTGATTGATCCGACATGCTTATACGATGTGGGATTAGGGCATGCGACCAGGATGCGGGTTAGATTCCCGGATTCTTTATTTTATTCCATGGACTAGCTCTCCATGAGGTTTAGTGACTCAGGATGGTCTGGTAGTTAGCTTCCGTACTTGCCCCGGTCAGTGGCTGACGCAGGATGGTCTGGTAGTTGGCTTTCGTACTTGCCCCCGTCAGTTTTATGGCACAGTTTGGTACGATAGACTCTGGTAGATAACTTTCGCACTTGCCCCGGTCATATATCGTGACGGCAGGCTGGATCTGGTAGTTGGCTGGTCAGTTGTTGACGCAAGCTGGATCTGGTAGTTGGCTTTCGTACTTGCCCCAGTCTATTTTATGATGCAGGCTGGATTTGGTGGTTCGCTTTTCTACTTGGCCCGTACAGTTTCTATGACACAGGTGGGACCTGGTGTTCATGTATACATATTGTTGTTATATTATATCATGGATCAGCGGTGAAGGAATTCCACGCATGATTGATATTATGGGTGTCACGACCGACCGGGATCGCGATCGTGCCCTACACAGGCACCTTACGTAAACATCGAGAAAATCAGCGGAACATACATGAAACTTATAAAATAAAAACAACGATAATAAAACAACGGAGTTAGCCGATAGGGCTACCTTCCGAACGATATACATAAACGAAGCTTGCCTCTTTCCTTTACAAACCGACCCACAATATGTGACTACTGCACTTAGGAATAACAAGCGTGGCGGACAGGCCCCGCCATACCACGAATATACATGAATCTTCTACTCGGGAAAACCGTTCCAAGAGATAAGCCTCCGAGCAAGTGGAGCTTTCAAAATCAACCGAGATCCTAAGAGCAAGGATCACCAACACGGTACCTAAAACTGCGGGCATGAACGCAGCCCGAAGGGGTCGATAACAAAAATTTAATATGGAATGAAATAACGCATGATGAAACATATCATAATCGTACAAAAGAATGACAAGGACAAGTATAAAAATACATACGGATCTCGCCGTGTCATTACCACTTATGAACTTAATTTCACATCAATATCTTTTACATTCCATTAAGAGTTATAGCCATATCTTACGCACTTACTTAGGAGAAGTCATTAAGTTCATCTCTATCTAACTTACTTATCTTTCATAACATAGTCCGCCCATTACGAGGGATACATATACTACCCGACCCGATGCGGACGCGATCAAGTCACACAAATAGCAAAGTGTGCGGGAATACCTCATCAACGCAACAACTATAAGTGTAAAATATAACCATGTGACGCGCGTGGCATCCCACCTCACCGTCGGGCGTACATACACAATACATGCATATATCTCCCGCCTGTGGAATCACATCACCGCGATACTATAAGTGTAAAACATAACCATGGGTCTCACGCCCATAATACCAATCAAAACAGGTGGTATAGCGTCTTGGGGCTTGCCCCTCATTTATACTCTTACCCTGGAGAAGGTGGTAAAGCAGGGGGTATAACGTCTTGGGCTTGCCCCTCATTTATACTTTTACCCTGGAGAAGGTGGTACAACGTCATGGGGCTTGCCCCTCATTTATACTCTTACCCTATCTCAACCGGCCGACAATCAACACATAAAGCAGGTGGTACTGGCTTGGGGTTTACCCCTCACTTATACTCTTACCCTGCAGAAGGTGGTACAACGTCTTGGGGCTTGCCCCTCATTTATACTCTTACCCTATCTCGACCGACCATCAAACAAGACATAAGCACTAACATGTCTTTTATAAAAATCCGGGAATTTAACCCAAGTACTCCAAATAACGGAAGCATACCCGTGGAATCCCACCTCACTGTCGGTACGTCCAAGTACTTACAACAAGACAGCCGACCCTCCAACCGAGAGTCGCGGCAACGTAATAAAACATAATACTTGCACTCAAAGGCTATCACCAGCATATATAGGCTAATTCTCAATTAACCAAGCCAAAATACTTATCAAGGCACACATAGAATAATTCTCATTTAACAAGCCAAAGTACTTATCAAGGCACACTTAGACTAATTCTCAATTAATCAAGCCAAAGTACTTATCAAGGCACACATAGAATAATTCTCAATTAATCAAGCCAAAGTACTTATCAAGGCACACATAGAATAATTCTCATTTAACAAGCCAAAGTACTTATCAAGGCACACTTAGACTAATTCTCAATTAATCAAGCCAAAGTACTTATCAAGGCACACATAGAATAATTCTCATTTAACAAGCCAAAGTACTTATCAAGGCACACTTAGACTAATTCTCAATTAATCAAGCCAAAGTACTTATCAAGGCACACATAGAATAATTCTCATTTAACAAGCCAAAGTACTTATCAAGGCACACTTAGAATAATTCTCATTTAACAAGCCAAAGTACTTATCAAGGCACACTTAGACTAATTCTCAATTAATCAAGCCAAAGTACTTATCAAGGCTGTTATACCCCGTATTTCCAGAGTATGTACGTAAAGGAATACGTACAAAAAGTTTGGTCTTAAAGTTAGGCCTTGGACGATTTTTAGGCACAACTCACAAAGCGAACGGTTTTCCGACGAAACGTTTCCACAGCTTTCGTAGGATAAATTCGGCTATGTCATTTCTTATTTTGCGGATTTTTCCGAGAGGCGTAACACTTTGGACCAACGAGAGGGCGACATTTGCCACCCTCTCATTGGTGGACTTGTCACGACAATAGGGCCAAATGGATGACCATCCTTGTCATAAAGTTGGTTAGATATTTTGTGTGCAAGTTGGCTAGGTACACTTGCCCTAATCTTGACCTTACACTTGCCTAGCACTTGGCTAAATCTTGGCCATTGGTTGGCCATGTCTTGCCCTATAAATACCCCTCTTGAGATGAAGAGTTCTTCATCCACAAAAGCTTTCCAAGTCTAAAAATCCTTCCCTCTCCCTTTGTAATCAAATCCTCCAACACACCCCCTCCTTGAGAAGCTTGCCGAGGCTACCCCACCCCTAGCTTAGCGAAACCTACCCTCCCTTGGTAGAAAAGTTGCCTTCTTGTATTGTTATAATGCCCAAAATACCCTAGCCCAAATACCTTAGTACTTAGTAGAAGTTGTGAAGAACTTCTAAGGTTTCCTTGGAGCATACAACTTAGGAGCAAAACCTTGCTCAGGCGCGACTTTTTCTAGGATATTATTGGGCTTACCGAGGTAACTAATCCTAACCCTCTTTTGAATTTGAGAATACTTACTGTTGTAGAATAATAATAAGTATAAATACCTAGAAGGTTATTAAGGAATAGAATTGAGTGTAACACCTTAGAAGGGTATAAAAGAAGAATATCTGAATCACTTACATAGGACTGTTTTCACAGTAGACTTATATAGCTCAACGGGTAGGGTTGTGCTGCCCGACTTTCCGTAGAATTGAGGACCCTCTGTTTAGAATGACCTGCAGAATAGTCTAGACTTTGATAGATATCTGTGACTATTATAGTCGATTCTGCTGCGCGACATACTCGACTTGGCGGTGGATTTCGAGAAGGTATGTGATTCTTCCTAAAGCATGATATTTTACAATATGTATATAGTGCGGTAGGCGTACATGTGTTAATCGAATAATACTTACGGCAATGCCTCACGGCAAGCCTGAATAATACGTGCAGCAATGCCTCACGGCTTAAGCTTTGAATAATAAAGAAGCGAAAACAATTCAAAAGGACTCTCAACCATTTATTATGAAGAGAACTAATTGGTTGTTAAGCGAAGCTTAAGAGTTATACTAGCTTTATGGGAAGTAAGTATAACCACTTAAGATTGATAAAAGAAACAAGTTTGCCTATGTGTTTATAACGGACTTATATTGTGAAAAGAATAATAAGATGGTTTGATAAGTAGACATGATATGATGCTATGTGTGTTAGTATCTTGTAACGTTTGTATAGGTGAGTATCCTTGTTGTGCTTATGTTACTTAAAGATAAGTTGTTATGTTAGTATACTATCACTCACCTCTTGAGATGATACCGGGTTAAGTGCCCTCCGACGCGGGTAGACTTCAGTGATGCAGGACCATGATTCGAGAATACCTCATGCGGGTCGGGGGGCCTACGCGAGCTACGAGTTCGGAGTTAGTATGCGGGGTTATGCCTCACGCGTCTATGCGCTACGCGACAATGAGTCGGGGCGATGCCGAGGAGTAGCTACCTCGATGCGGGTTATACCTCATGCGGGCCCACGCGAGTGGCCTATGCGGACTCGGAGTCGAGATTAGGCTTGCAGAATGAGGATGTGGGCGAGTGGCCTGTTTGATCATTCGCAGCCTAGACAAGGCGTATTCTGATTACTATTGTTGCTCTTGTTTGTGATGTGGCACTATGCGCAGTTTCTGGTTGTTTCACACATATTTGTAAACCGGTTTTAAAAATGATATGTTTTCATTTAAGTACTTCGTTTTCGCATACTTAGTACTGTTATGCGACCTCCTTCGAGGCTGCGTTCATGCCGCGTAAAGGCGGCAAGTGTGTGCTAGATCCGCATCCTTAGGATCTCTACGTTGGTGTCGAGCTCCATCTCTTAGGAGGCTCTACTTTTAGTATGATCTCCGTTGTAGATAGTTTTTGTACGATCGAGGGTATGGCGCCCCTGTCCCGCCATAGTTGTATATTTCCTTAGAGCTGTAGTCATGTTGTATGCGGTGTCGGATGTAATCGCTAAAACATGATTATATATATATGCCAAAGGCGATGTTTTCTCACATGTCGTCTTGTTTTATAAATGTTTCATGTCTTGCTTTATGTTTCGATTACACTGATGTAGCTACTGGGTGCCGGTAAGCACGATCACGGCCCTTAACGGGTCGTGACAAAAGTGGTATCGAGCGATTAATCCTCGGAAAGTGTCTGACCGTATCTAGTAGAGTCTTGATTATCGGTGTGTTGTGCACCACACCAATAATCGAGGCTATAGGATATTTAGGATTGGTTTCCGTTCTTCTCATTAGAGATCGTGCTTTAGAGGCATGGTTATAAGTTGGACCCTCTAACGTATTCCTTTCCCCGTGATTATGCCTCCACGTAGGCAACCCGCCTGGCGGCAAGGCAGCGAGGAGGCGCTAGCGAGACACCCAGAGTCACGAGGCTCGAGCCCGCCCATACGAGACGGCGAGTTCTATGACGCCGCCCCAAAGAGACCACAAGACCCACACCTCCTGTCCCACACGGGGCGGAGGAGTTAGGGTACAAGAGAGATGGCCTGGCTTTTAGCTAAAGTTGTAGCCCGACACGAGAGAGGCCGACGCGGCGGCCCAGCTCAGCTCGGCCGCACGTTGTTCACCCGAGAGAAGTTTGAGGCTACGAGACTTTTTGAGTCAGCCCGGAGTTTATGGATCGAGGGAGGATGATCCGGAGTTCATCCGTCGCCTTCAGAGGATTTTGAGAGTGATCGGGCGTCGGAGACCGAGTCAGTGATCTTTGGAGTCACATAGGTGCGTGATACTGCGATCGATTGGTTTGATTCTTGGGAATTATCGGGAGAGCAGCGTCCCCGGCTACTTGGGATGAGTTCTCGAGGCTTTCCTCACTCACTTCTTGCCTCGCGGATGAGGAGGGCGCGGCCGATAGATTTTTACTCGAGGCAGAGGACGGCCTTGTCGTGAGTACAATGTCGAGTTTGATTCATCGCTCGATATGTCCCAGCATTAGTAGCAGATATGGAGGATAGGGTGCACCGCTATGTCACCGGGCTAGACGACTATATGGCCGAAGTCATGTGCGGGTTTCTCCACCGGGTATGGACATTACCGCGCACGCAGCTCACGCCCTTGGATGCGGCGAGCGCAGAGGTCGACGAGTGGGCCAGACGAGAAGAAAGGCCGGGACGGAGGGTCTTTTGGTGGTTATCGTGGGCGGCCTCGGCGAGCCTAGATCGCACCACACCAAAGCCTGAGCACTCCTGCACCGTCCTCAGCCACGCCGAGAGGCGGACCGGGCCCTGGGGCTTCGGGCGTCGAGTAGCAGAGGTGCGGCGTCGGACCACCCCGGTGGCCGTCACGGTAGATCCCATTACGGGAAGTGTGGTACTAATTTTGGATCTTGTTACAGTTGTGGCCAGAGGTCACTGCGAGGCTCGTCCACCGGGGCCCAGTGGTAGGCTCGACCCGAGTTCTTGCGCTTCATCATCTCCTACTGATTACTCGCCGGAGGCGGGGTGCTCGTGGGTCGAAGGTCGCGGCAGGCCGTGGCTCGGTCGGTCTCGCGGTCCTGAGCGCATTTATGCTTTGTCCACCGACAGATCGGAGGCCTCACGCGATGTCGTCGCGGTACCTTATCGGTTCGGGTTTGATATGTATGCTTTGATAGATCCGGTTCTACTGTCCCTATATATCTCCCTTGTTGCTAGTAGGATAGGATAGAGCACGAGTCCGCAGACCCTTTCGAGGTAGCTACGCGATGGGTGATTCGGTGGTAGCTCGGCGTATATAGAGCTTGTCCCGTGATCATTCTGATCGTCGGACCGCCGACTTGATAGAGTTGAGATGATTGACTTCGATGTGATCATGGGGATGGATTGGCTAGCTTCGCCACGCCAATGTAGGCTGCAGAGAGAGAATAGTATGCAGTTCCAGCTTCCGAGGCGAGCCGTTGTTGAGTGGGAGGAGCGGTATCGCCGGCGGTAGGTTTATTTCCTACCTCAGGCTGGGAAGATGGTGCGAGCGGGTATATCTACCATCTCGTTCGGGTGTTTGATCTTTTGAAGGCGCGGTACCAGATTTTCCGCTGATTCTAGTCGTGAGTTCCCGCACGTGTTTCGGATGACCTTCGTATCCTCCCGAGAGGAGATCGAGTTTTGTATAGATGTGTTGCGGATACTCGGCCTATTTCCATTCGCCATACGAATGGCATAGGCCGAGTTGAGAGGATGAAGGATCGGCAGGGATTTGCTAGAGAAGGGATTCATTAGGCCTAGTGTTTCTCCCCGGGAGCGCGGTATTGTTCGTGAAGAAGAAGACGAGGCCGCTGCACGTGTGTCGATGCAGGCGGTGAACAAGGTGACCATTAAGAACAGATACCCCTTCCTAGGATTGATGATTTGTTCGACCGGTTGCGGTGCGAGATGTTTCTCCAAGATTGATTTGCGTCGGGCTATCATCAGTAGTCGAGAGGTGGATGTCCCTAGATCGCATTCGGACCCGACGCATTATGAGTTCAGTGGTCATGTCTTTGGGGTTGACCAATGCTCGGCGGTATTCATGGATTTGATGAACCGAGTGTTCAAACCATTTTTGGACACGCTTGTGATAGTGTTCATTGATGATATCTTGGTTTATTCTCGCGAGCGAGCACGCGGAGTATTTGAGATCTTGGCGATTCTCGAGACCAGCGGTTACGCCAAGTTTTCCAAATGTGAGTTTTGGTTAACTTGGCATTTCTTAGGCATATTAGCCGATGGAATTCGAGTTGATACGCCAAGATCGAAGCGTCGACTGGGCCTGCACCTACTACTCAGGCCAGAGGTTCGCGGTTTTACGGGCCTTGCGGTATTATCGGTTCGTGGAGAAGTTTGCTTATCTCTCGCACCATTGACTAGGTGACTCGTAAGGCACCAAGTTTCAAAGGTGATGCTTGTGGCGGGGTTTCGATTCTTTGAAAAGAGACCGACGACCGCCCGCTCTTACTCTTCCGAGGTCGGATGGTTATGTCGTGTATTGTGACGCGTCGTGCATCGGGTTGGGATGTGTTGATGCAAAGATGGCGAGTTATAGCATATGCATCCCGACACCAAGAAACACGCAGAGAACTACCCCACCCATGATTTGAGTCGGGTCCGTGATTCACGCTTTGAAGATCCGGAGGCACTATTTGTATGGGGTTCACGTGATTAACCAAGCCAAAGTACTTTATCAAGGCACACATGTATCAATTCTCATTTAACAAGCCAAAGCATTCTTATCAAGGCACACTTAGACTAATTTCAATTAATCAAGCCAAAGTACTTTATCAAGGCTAATACATAGAATAATTCTCAATTTAATCAAGCCAAAGTACTTATCAAGGCACACATAGAATAATTCTCATTTAACAAGCCAAAGTACTTATCAAGGCACACTTAGACTAATTCTCAATTAATCAAGCCAAAGTATACTTATCAAGGCACACATAGAATAATTCCTTACTTTAACAAGCCAAAGTACTTATCAAGGCACACTTAGACCACTCACCTCATTAATCAAGCCAAAGTACTTATCAAGGCACACATAGAATAATTTTCTCATTTAATGCCTAAAGTATTTATCAAGGCACACTTAGAATAATTCTCATTTAACAAGCCAAAGTAATACTTATCAAGGCACACTTAGACTAATTCTCAACTAATCAAGCCAAAGTACTTATCAATGGCTAACACATAGAATAATCAATTAATCAAGCCAAAGTACTTTATCAAGGCAATAGATATGTAATAATCTCATTTAACCAAGCCAAAGTAATTTATCAAGGCACACTTAGACTAATTCTCAATTAATCAAGCCAAAGTACTTATCAAGGCACACATAGAATAATTGGCCTCCTATTTAACAAGCCAAAGTACTTATCAAGGCACACTTAGACTAATTCTCAATTAATCAAGCCAATGGCAGCAATGTAAAGTAATTTACTCAAGTGCACACATAATAATTCTCATTTAACAAGCCAAAGTACTTATCAAGGCACACTTAGAATAATTCTCATTTAATAAAGCCAAAGTACTAATGACGTATCGCACATTCTTTTCAAAAGACTACTTTCCAAATAAAACTTCTCGATACTAACAACCGTGAGTATCAAGTCCTATTCACCTTCAAGACAAGTCACAATACCTTTTAGAAATACAAATACGGCTGGCTTTCTAAATCAAGCTGACTTCTTTTATTAAAACCTCCAAGCAATTGGTACCTTTTAAACCAATTTGCCGCTCCTTAATACAAGTTATTTCTTTGATTACTTTATTAGGAGAAACTATTCTCTTAACCTTCCATAAAGTCATGAGAATCTCAACTTCCCATAAAGCCGTTATAACCTTTACGGTTTAGGACTGCTATACCCCCAGATTTGCAGTAAAAAGGTACGCTGGGGCGTGACGATAATAATTTGAGCCTTAAAGTTGGGTTAGTTTCAGTTTGAATTTGCAGCACAAGTTGTTTAAAGAGTCGTCAACGTAAACGCTCTTCACGCCACTTTGCTTTAGGAAAATCTTGCTTGCCATGTCATTTTTAATTTTTATGATTTTTCCGAGACGAACATTTTGGGATCAACTGGAGGGTGACTGCATACACACCTCGCTACATTGGGCTCGGAGGGATTTGCAGTGCGGACTAACAAGAACAAGGTGGCTTGTTTTGTCTCTTGGAGTTGGGTAGGATATTTGTGTGCAAGTCGGCGCACTTTAAGTGACACTCTGCCCAAATTCTCGCCTTACACTCTGCCTCAGACTTCGCATAATTCACTTGCCATCAAGCCATCCTTGACCTATAAATACCCCTCTCTCTCTTATGTTGATGAACTTCTTCATCCAAAAATCCTTTCTAAGTGTTAAAATCTCTCCCCTTAGCAGTAGTTCCTGGCCCAAATCACTCCTCCCCTCATGAGCCCTTGCCTGCAGCCACCCCTCCTCAGGAACAATGCTTTGGTCATGGTACCCCTAGCCTACGAGCTTGTTTTCAAAGATAATACCCCCTTTGTGGTATAGAAATACTCTCCTAGTATTGTTGCTATAATGCCCAAAATACTCAGCCCATATACCTTATAAGATTTCCAAAGTTGCCTTACCTCTATACGTAGAGTCCCGAAATACTATTATACTTCCTCATCAAAAACGAACTCCTAAGTAAATCTTCACCCGTAGTTTGAAGTTATAAGTGTTAGCTGGTTAGAACTTCTAATGCATGTCATTCGAGCGGATCGAGCCACTTTGATAGGTGAGCTAAACTCTCGCTTCATGATCGATATATAAAACTCCTGAGCACTTTCGGGGTTTATCGGTAAACACTTTCGACCTTCTTCTATCAGAATTCGGGAATTACATGTCAGTGAGAATATATAGTTGATGTATACTATATATAGAACTGATTATAATTAAGTGTGCAATGTTTTCACACTTAAGCTCGATTAATACTTTATGCGAATGCCTCTCGCGATACTTCTAAGCCTCAATTTAAAGTTAAGCAGAATCCTAATCATCACATAGACTCAGACATGAGACTTGTGTAACATTACTTGTAGGGAGAATTGTACACGCCCCCAGCAGCGATGTTGCGGGCAACCTCTCGGTCCGTTCAAAATTTCGCAAATTTCTACTGATAAGGGAGTGAGAGAGAGATTTACGGCTGGCGTGCATAAAAGTGGAGGTGCCACGAATTTTCTCAGAGAATATGGAACCCATGATTTATGATCTAGATGTTAATAAGCAATAAGCGCTGTGGCCTTTATATAGGTCAAGTACCACGCAGGTGGTGCGATCTACGTGGCTTAAGCAAGAGCCGACTTCGCTTGAAAGTATTGGAGCTGCTGGCATACATTTGGCGACTCGTCGCGCAGGTATAAGACGCGAACCTCTTCCTATCTCTTCTAAAGTACGAGCATTTACGTATGTGTGAACTATGAGTAGCACGGTAGGACGCATACGCTAATCTGTGTTTGGAGTTTAGGCGAAACATAAAGTGTTATAAACGCTTTTATTACTGAAGTCAAGTTATACAAAATTTTTATGTAAATAAAGAAAATACTTTCATGCGTTTTAAAAGGGTAATCGAATGGTGAATTATATAATCGCTAAGCTTATAATAAAGAATTTGATGTATTTCAAAAGATTTATAAATCGCTTTAAAGTGAAGTGAGAGTAACACTTTGGTTTTAAAGGTTTTAAAAAGAGTTATACTAGCTTACGGGAAGTTAGAAGTATAATGTCTTAAGAAAGGCAAAGAAAATGGTTTCATCACGTTGTGGTTAAAAGACTTGATCTTTATAAGATAAGAGACTTTAACTTATTTGGTTTTAATGTGATGTTTCAGGTTGTGTGAAACCTCATTCGTGAGTAATGAGTACTTGGTTTTATTTCTAGAAAGCGATAAGGTTTTGATCGATTTCCCAAATCGAATCGTGTATCGCATCATGTGTGGTACTTACATCATAGCTAATGCACGCGAAACATGATATCAATAATGAAGTATTGTATTAAACCAAGAGAAACCTCCATCTACCTAGAAGCTAAGATGACAAAATGATATTACATACCCTAGATCACGGTCGCTATCAAGATCGATTATAAACAAGAATAAACTACTACATATAGCGCACATATGTTTCAAATCATTAGTAAAGCGAGAATTATGTTTTAAAGGATTAAAACTATGAACTACGAAACCTTTCTAAAAATGAGAAACTTGAGTATTTGAAATTAGGCAAACTTCAACGCTTGGAAAATAAGTGTTACTTTGATTTTGCAAAGGAAAGCATTTTGTTTATTTAACAACGCCGCTACTCTATTTTTATACTACTGACATCGTGATTTTATGACTTTATAAAATGAATGGATCTCTTTAAAAGGAATTTAACGACGAGTACTTTAGTGGTTAAAACCCGACTTTGGGCATAAAATGAAAGTAACTCCGAGTTGTGTAACGGTCTATGGGTCATGCTTCAGGTTGTGTAACTTGCCTATACTCGGTTGTCATTGTGTAACTTGCCTACGCCAGCGTTGTAACTCGGCCCATACCCGGGTTGCTTTTTCGTGGTAACTTGCCTCATGCTTCGTGCCTTGCGTGTAACTTTACGCCTACGCTTGTTTCGTCAGCGTGAACTCGCTTACGCTCGTGGTGATAGCCCCGGTTGTGCAAGAACGGTTATTTTGATGGACTAGCTCTCCATGAGGTTTCTTACCGCTCGGCCGTCTGGCTCTTGGTCCTGGTGGTCTAGCCTCGTGATTTGCGCTTCCGCCTCACGCGGCCGATTCGCCGTATCTTGTGAATACCGCACTCGCCCTGACTCAGTTCCCTGCTTCGAACAGAAGGGACGGTCTCGTGATACGGCCTACCGTCCCCGTGGTCAGCCCTCAGATTTCTTGCCCCGGCCGCCTACGCCGGATCGCCTTGGTATCCTGTGAGGTCGGCTCGCATCACACCTGACGCCTTTCAGGTGTTTCGTCAGACATATTATCGTACGGTCGATTGACCGTAGTTATATCATTGTCCTATACGGTTTTTATGACACAGACAGCGGCACCGTGTTCACGAGATACTCCTTGGTATTGTCATATCATAAATCACGCGGCATGGAGGAAGTTAAATTCCACTCGGCACTTCAGTGATAATCAGAGGCGCGAGTCCTCGAAACACTTTGACGAATTCAGTTATATGTTATGCATCGTGTGAGTTCGTCATCATACATGCGCTCTCTCGCTTTATATAGACTATTATGATTTCATTTACGTGATTTATGCTTCACATGCATACTTCTGTAATTGTCAGATCGACTTCCTTCGGGCCGCGCTCATGCCGCAGTGTATACATCGACGCCGATCCCCGCTATTGGTCAGATCACCTTTCAAATAAGATTTAAGTGTCTGCTCCTTCTGAGGCTTATCTTTTGCATACGTGTCTCCGAGTTGCAGGTTCTGTACATTCAGGGTATGGCGGCCCCGTCCCACATGGGCCATAGCCATGTAAATCTTAGAGGTCTCGTATAATACCGCAAGGGCAGTGGTTTTGTAAAAGGATTAAACTGTTCGCTTTATTGAAAGAGTTGCTTTATATATATTTTAAACTGGAAGCGTAAACCGCTTGTCGGGTCTGCTTTATTATCTTGTCTCATGCTCATGTTTGTTTTTATTTCCACTGGTTTTCCGATAACAGTTGTATCACCAGGTGCCCTGTAGTACTCGTGCCACCAATGACGTCCTTGGATCTGGTCGATGACAAGACCAACACGTCTTTTATAACCAAGAGACTTCTACTTTTTGAAACCAAGTATTAAATACTTTCAAATCAATTCTCATACCTTTCAAAAATACTACTAGTCTCTAACCTTTAGAAAACAAGGACTCATTTTATATAAAACCTTAGGCAATTAATGCCTTAAAAACAAGTTGCCTTTTCACTAAAATCAAGTCATTTATCTTTTCATAAAGCAAATATAACTAACTTCCCATAAAGCCGTTATATTCACTTTATATCTTAGCCAAAACCAATTTCCTATCCAAGTGACTTATACGCTTAAAACTAACAAGTATCACATACTTTAAAACTCTTCAAGTCCCTTTAACTTAATAAAACTCAAGACATCCTTTATTCTTTTCAAAGTTGCTGAGTTAATCCTCTAACTCACCCGGACTGGCTATTCATAAAATTAGTAAAGGATATCAAGGTGTTATACGTCCGCTGCACTACATAATGCAACTAGTCATGCTCAAAGATAGGAAAAGTTCTACATAGAGTAGATCACACAACTACCTCTTAACTTCTAAGAGTATAAGGAAACATGAAATGATACCACAAGTATATTCCATACATAGAATCATGCCAAAGGAAGAGGTTCACATACCTGACGATTGTCGACAAAGAGCAAAATGCCCAAAGCATTTCAACCTATAATGGTCACAATATGTCCATTAACCTCTTACTTCAACGTAGAATATCCTAAAGCTAAGTCACTAAATTCTACTGAAATCTGACAAGACCTCCTTTGTTTCTACTTACTTTACCACCTTTTCAAGGTCGAATACAATAACCAAATGTTCCCAATCGCTCACCACAATCTATAAGGTAGTCCAAAACAAATGAATAACAAACTACTAGTCCAATTTTCTACCATAATGAATACAACAATACCAATTCTTATCCAATTTCCATTTCAATCCAAATTGGTAGCCTCTACATGATATCAAGTCGCATTTGATTATAACAACCGTAATCATCAAGTCAATTACACGCGACGATTCTAACAACGACAAATTGTAATCCAACTTAATCATGGCTTATATGTCATTTCGGATTTTAAGCTACAACAATCCATAATACTTATAAAACTTCAACACATATACTTCATGCTAGTAAATATGTAAGGCTAACAACAATTACATAATCTCAGAACACTTAAAGAGAACAATATTATACCTCCACGTAATCAGAATCCAATCTTCAAACCGGTTGCTCCTTAGCAACCTAGAGCCTCTTCAAGACACCTCTAATCCGCCTCCGAGACCCTTAGAACAACCCAACAATTTTCCTTCAAACTTCTAAACAAAACCTAGAAAGACAACTAGGTTTTTGCTTTATGACTACTACGAAAAACTCTCTTTTTCCAGATTTTTCTATCGAGATACACTTACATAACACTCAAGAACCTTGGTTTAAATGCGGAGCTTAAAGAACAAGCAACGAAAATTTTTCATTTCTTCTCCATGGTGAACCCGAGAGCACCATTAGTGTAGTCTTCAATTTTGTGAAATTGTAAGTTGTTAAGTCCTCTCGCTACTAGTATTAAATATAGTGGACACTGAGGGTTAAGATGCAACCAATCGGGTGGTTTGGATGAGCTCTAGCTAAATATCAAGACTAAGCTGGGTCATCGACTTAGCAATTTACTCACGCTACTACTTGCAAGACTAAATCATCCAACCAAAGGTCAAATGACCATCAGGCCCATGCTTCAATTCGCCCAAGACAACATAAGGGGTGACACGGTCGCCTCCCATACGTCACAATAAAACGCTTTCCGACAATTCCATAATTCCGTAAAATTTTTTACACTTTCAAATTTTAACACATGCAGTTCTTACGACGCTCTAACACACGCCCCGTAAATACGGTGTAATATTCTCCCCTAAACATTCGCCCTCGAATGTTCTTTCTGAGTCAATCTTTATAATTAGCGACATAGTTTCCTTTCACAACCCCGACATACTAATAATGCCACACATGGCCCTAATACTCGCACACGCACATCCGCTCCATCATAAGCCCAAAAGAGATTACCTTTTCGCATTTCCAACTCCTTCTAACATACATACATAACTTCCATACCAATTTTTTTTGGCCTCAAATCTGTGGAATCACTCAATAAAACAAAATAAGGCCATTTCCGCCACGACTGAAACGTGGAACGTGGTCCACGAACCCAGAAACAACTAACTAGACTTGGGCCTTGCCGTGACTGGCCACGAGCTTTAACTACTACCAACCGATCCCACTCCATTCCAGGCCGGGAGACCCGCAACAGTTCCTCAACTCGACTCAACGCCGCACTTAACTCTTATTCTCGGGTCTATAATAAATCTTATCGCGAGAAAGCCTTATATACCTAAGGTCCCAAGAATCAATATTCTAGGCTCGCAATTTCCACGCTCCAAGCCTACCTTATCAATCCCCCAAAGAACGTACAAAAACTTCTCATAAAACCACAACCATGTTGTCTTGATCACAACAACCATTACTTACTCTATACTTAATTTATCCGCATAATTCTCTTAAGCCTACTACGCAGCTTAATCTATTAACATGACATTCTGCTAGGTTCCTTAATATGGCTTCTTAAGGTTCACTACCCTATCCGACAAAATTTCATCCTTTCCCAATTATCTCAAATAAAACACAAAACCTTGGCGAAAATTCATTAACTATTCCATACCTTCCAGATCTAGTTAGTCTTTACCAATTCTCGTAATCTAAAATCATTCTAGGCAACACGCTGGAATTTCATACATAACTCCGATAGATGTATGTCACAATACCAACTATATCAGAATCATTACCAACCCGACGCGCAATCCACATAGTCATTCCCGGTCACCACGCTTTCTCGTAGGCCGCAATCAACATAACTCGTTAGTGAGGACGACTTAACAATACAAAATTCTATCGCACGATCTCGAGCGAGAAGAATGGAAACTAATCCTAATCATCTCGCAGCCTCCCGACATAGATGTGGTGCACAACACACCGATAATCAAGACTTACTAGACACGCCTCAGACACTTTCCGAGGACTAATCGCTCGATACCACTTTGTCACGACTCAACCCCGATCACGATCGGTGCCCTACCCGGGCACCCTTACAGTAAACATCGTGAGAAAATCAGCGAACATACATGAAACTTATAAAATAAAAACAACAAGAATAAAACAACAAAGTTAGCCGATGTGGCTACCTTCCCGAACGCATACATAAACGGCGCTTGCCTCCTTTCCTTACAAACCGACTCCACACATACGCGACTACACTCTAGAATAATAATCGTATGACAGGCCCCGCCATACCCCGAATATACATGAATCTTCTACCTGGAAAACTGCTCCAAGAGATAAGCCTCCGAGCAAGTGGAGCTTTCTAAATCGAACCGAGATCCTAAGAGCGCGATCACCAACCCGGTACCTAAACTGCGGCATTTAACGCACCCAAGCGGGCCGCATAACAAAAATCTAATATGGAATGTAAATAACGCAAGAAATATATCATAATCAGATAAAAGAATGACAAGGACAAGTATAAAATACATACCGCATCCTCGCCGTGTCATTACCACTTATGAACTTAATTTCACATCAATATCTTTTACATTCCACAAGAGTTATAGCCATATCTTACGACTTACTTAGGAGAAGTCATTAAGTTCATCTCTATCTAACTTACTTATCTTTCATAACATAGTCCGCCCATTACAGGGACACATATACTACCCTACCAACTGGGACGCGATCAAGTCACACAAATAGCAAAGTGTGCCCGGGAATACCCCATCACCGCTAACAGCTATAAGTGTAAAATATAACCACGTGACGCGCTCGCGACATCCCACCTCACCGCCGGGCACACATACACAATACATGCATATATCTCCGCCCGTGGAATCCTACATCACCGCGATACTATAAGTGTAAAACATAACCACGGGTCTCACGCCATAATACCAATCAAAACAGTGGTATAAGGCCTGGGCTTGCCCTCATTTATACTCTTACCTGGAGTGAGGGTAAAGTAGGGGTATAACGCCTGGGCTTGCCCTCATTTATACTCTTACCGAGTATGGTATAACGCCTGGGCTTGCCTCATTTATACTCTTACCCTATCTCAACCTACCGATAATCAACACATAAAGCAGTGGTACATGCCTCGGGGTTTACCTCACTTATACTCTTACCCCGCATGTGGTACAACGTCTGGGCTTCTCATTTATACTCTTACCCTATCTCGATCGACCATCAAACAAGACATAAGCACTAACATGTCTTTTATAAAAATCCGAATTTAACCTAAGTACTCCAAATAACTAAGCATACCCGTGGAATCCCACCTCACCGCTTGACGCCCAAGTACTTACAACAAGACAAATTCTCCAACCGAGAGTCGCGAACGTAATAAAACATAATACTTGCACTCAAAGGCTATCACCAGCATATATAGGCTAATTCTCAATTAACCAAGCCAAAGTACTTATCAAGGCACACATAGAATAATTCTCATTTAACAAGCCAAAGTACTTATCAAGGCACACTTAGACTAATTCTCAATTAATCAAGCCAAAGTACTTATCAAGGCACACATAGAATAATTCTCATTTAACAAGCCAAAATACTTATCAAGGCACACTTAGAATAATTCTCATTTAACAAGCCAAAGTACTTATCAAGGCACACTTAGACTAATTCTCAATTAATCAAGCCAAAGTACTTATCAAGGCACACATAGAATAATTCTCAATTAATCAAGCCAAAGTACTTATCAAGGCACACATAGAATAATTCTCATTTAACAAGCCAAAGTACTTATCAAGGCACACTTAGACTAATTCTCAATTAATCAAGCCAAAGTACTTATCAAGGCACACATAGAATAATTCTCAATTAATCAAGCCAAAGTACTTATCAAGGCACACATAGAATAATTCTCATTTAACAAGCCAAAGTACTTATCAAGGCACACTTAGACTAATTCTCAATTAATCAAGCCAAAGTACTTATCAAGGCACACATAGAATAATTCTCATTTAACAAGCCAAAGTACTTATCAAGGCACACTTAGACTAATTTCAATTAATCAAGCCAAAGTACTTATCAAGGCACACATAGAATAATTCTCATTTAACAAGCCAAAGTACTTATCAAGGCACACTTAGAATAATTCTCATTTAACAAGCCAAAGTACTACGTACGCACGTTCTTTTCAAAAGACTACTTTCCAAATAAAACTTCCCCGATACTAACAACCGTAGTATCAAGTCCTATTCACCTTTCAAGACAAGTCACAATACCTTTTTAGAAATACAAATACCGGCTTCTAAATCAAGTGACTTCTTTTATTAAAAACCTTAAGCAATTGGTACCTTTAAACCAATTTGCCCTTAATACAAGTTATTTCTTTGATTACTTTATTAGAGAAAACTATTCTCTTAACCTTCCATAAAGCCAAGTTATAACCAACTTCCCATAAAGCCGTTATAACCCTTTTACGGTTTAGACCAACACGCCTTTTATAACCAAGAGACTTCTACTTTTTGAAACCAAGTATTAAATACTTTCAAATCAATTCTCATACCTTCAAAAATACTACTAGTCTCTTAACCTTTAGAAAACAAGTTGACTCATTTTATATAAAACCTTAGGCAATTAATGCCTTAAAAACAAGTTGCCTTTTCACTAAAATCAAGTCATTTATCTTTTCATAAAGCAAATATAACTAACTTCCCATAAAGCCGTTATATTCACTTTATATCTTAGCCAAACACAATTTCCTATCCAAGTGGACTTATACGCTTAAAACTAACAAGTATCACATACTTTAAAACTCTTCAAGTCCCTTAACTTAATAAAACTCAAGACATCCTTTATTCTTTTCAAAGAAGTGAGTTAATCCTAACTCACCCGACTGGCTATTCATAAAATTAGTAAAGGATATCAAGGTGTTATACGCCCGCTGCACTACATACGCGCAACTAGTCATGCTCAAAGATACTAAAAGTTCTACACAGAGTAGATCACACAACTACCTCTTAACTTCTAAGAGTAAGGAAACATGAAATGATACCACAAGTATATTCCATACATAGAATCATGCCAAAGGAAGGAAGAGGTTCACATACCTCGCGACGATTGTCGCATAAGTAGCAAAATGCTCCAAAGTATTTCAACCTATAATGGTCACAATATGTCCATTAACCTCTTACTTCAACGCAGAATATCCTGCGCGCTAAGTCACTAAATTCTACGGAAATCTGACAAAGACCTCCTTTGTTTCTACTTACTTTGCCACCTTTTCAAGGTCGAATACAATAACCAAACAGCCCCAATTGGCTCACCACAATCTATAAGGTAGTCCAAAACAAATGAATAACAAACTCTAGTCCCATTTTTCGCCATAATGAATACAACAATACCAATTCTTATCCAATTTCCATTTCAATCCAAATTGGTAGCCTCACATGATATCAAGTCGCATTTGATTATAACAACCGTGAATCTTCAAGTCAATTACACGCGACGATTCTAACAACGATTAAATTGTAAGCCAACTTAATCATGGCTTATATGTCATTTCAGATTTTAAGCTACAACAATCCATAATACTTATAAAACTTCAACACATATACTTCATGCTAGTAAAATGTAAGGCTAATAACAATTACATAATCTTGTAACACTTAAAGAGAACAAGATTATACCTCCACGAATTGTAATCCAATCTTCAAAACCAAGTTGCTCCTTAGCAACCTAGAGCCTCTTCAAGACACCTCAATCCGCCTCGAGACCCTTAGAACAACCCCAACAATTTTCCTTCAACTTCTAAACAAAACCTAGAAAGACAACTAGGTTTTTGCCATGACTACTACGAAAAACTCTCTTTTTCCGGATTTTTCTATTGAGATACACTTACATAACACTCAAGAACCTTGGTTTAAAATGTGGAGCTTAAAGAACAAGCAATCTAAATTTTTCCTTTCTTCTCCATGGTGAACCCGAGAGCACCATTAGTGTAGTCTTCAATTTTGTGAAATTTTGCTGTTGTTAAGTCCTCTCTGCTACTAGTATTAAATATAGTGGACACGGAGGGTTAAGATGCAACCAATTGGGTGGTTTGATGAGCTCTAGCTAAATATCAAGCACTAAGTGGTCATTGACTTAGTCAATTTACTCACGCTACTACTCGCAAGACTAAATCATCCAACCAAAGGTCAAATGACTATCAGGCCCATGTTTCAATTCGCCCAAGACAACATAAGGGGGTGACACGGTCGCCTCCCATACGTCACAATAAAACGCTTTCCGACAATTCCATAATTCCCTAAATTTTTTACGCCTCAAATTTTAACACTCATGAAGTTCTTACGCACGCTCTAACATACGCCAGAATACGGGTGTAAATAACGGGCGGAGACCCATGGTTATATTTGAGTAATGACTTTGAGGGCACGCGCCCCCGACTTGATCGCTTATATATTGTGTATTGTAGTTTGCTATCATACATGCCTCTGCTTTATATAGATCGTTATGATTTCATTATGATTTTCTGCTTTACATACTGGTACATATTTCAGATCCGACTTCTTTCGGGCCGCTTATGCCGCAGTCGAGGTACATAGCTTGCTCGATCCTCATTTTTAGGATCATTGTTCACTGGGGAAGCTCCATTATTTCTGAGGCTTTGTATTTTGCATACCTCGACGTTGTAGATTTTTGTACATTCGTGGATACGGCGGCCTCCAGATCGCAGCTTGTTACGCTAAAACTCTTAGAGGTCTGTAGTCATATCTCGCGGGTCTCTTTGTAAGAAAAAAGAGGTAAATCGCTTTTGGTTTTACGATTCATACGTATCGGAAGGTAGTTTTATCTGCTAACTTGTTATTTATTCTGTTGAGTTTAAGTATGTTCTCACTGATTATCTCTCGATGTATACCGCAGCGGTGCCTGTGTAGGGCACCAGCCGCGCCCAAGGCCGGTCGTGACAAAAGTGGTATCGAGCGCTTAGTCTCGGAAAGTGTCTACGCATCGCGTCTAGTAGTAGTCTTGATTATCGGCCGTTATGCACTACATCTATAATCGTGAGGCCGCAGGACATTTAGGATTGGTTTCATTCTTCTCACCGAGATCGCGGACAGAGCCGCGTTGTTACGGTCGCCTCCCTAACGAAAGTTATGTTGATCGCTATGAGAAAAGCAAAGAGTGACCCAGGCAGCGACTACGCGGATCGCGAACCAGGTTGGTAAATGATTGTAGTACAATTGGTATTCTAACATACGCCATACTGAGTTATGATGAGGGTCGACGCTGTCGCCTAGAATGATTTTAGATTACCGTGAATTGGTAAGACTAAATAGATACCGGAAGGTATGAAATAATTAATGAATTCTCGCCAAGGTCTTATGTTTTATTTTGAGATAATTGGGAAACGACGAAATGTCTGACAGGTAGTGAACCCTTAAGAAGTCATGTTAAGGAACTTAATGGAATGCCATGTTAATAGATTTAGCTACGTGGTAGGCTTAAGAGAATTGTGCGATGAGATCCGCACGGAGTAATTATGGTGGTTATGATCAAGACAACATGATTATGGTATTACGAGTAGTTATCAGACCCGCTATGGAGATCGAAGCGAGGCTTCGAGCATGGAAATCAAGAGCCTAAGAATATTGATAACCGCCAGACCTTAGGTATATAAGGCCTTCTGGCACAGGATTTTATCTGCATTAAGGGTAAGAGTTGTCGCGACGCGTGTGTCGTCGAGGACTCATTACGGTCGCCCGTAGCCTGAAACGGAGCCGATGTTGGTAGAACCCGCCACGCGACAGCGGTCACGAGGTGCGCGCCCAAGTCTAGTTAATTGTTTTACTGTTCGTGGACGCTGCTCCACCGAATCCGTGTCGAGGGCCGAAATGGCTTTATATTGTTCGATTTAGTAACTCCAAAGATCGAGGCCGTAATCGCATGGAGGTTATGACGATGCTATTATAAGTCGGAGGTAATGAAAGAGTACGCACCGAAGAAAGAGAGCAACCAAGCGTAGAGGAATAGAGCCCGAACCGTAAGGACCTTTCGAGGTAGCTACACCAGCCGGGTGTTCGTGGTAGCCGAACCGCACGTAAGATTTTCCTGATGATACACCGCCGCACCAGCGCACCTAGTAGAGATGAATACGACATACTTTGAGGTCATTATGAGTATGGACTAGTTGGCTTCGTGGGTGCCAAGGTCGATCAGAGAGAGGTTGGTTCGATTCCGCTTCCTGCGAGCCTTATCGATGGGAAGGAATGGAAGTGTTAGTATTATGTGTTATTCTTTCCTTCTTTGACATGAAATTACGGAGTCTATGGACTTATTTTATCAAATGATTGATTTGAATTTAAACGTTAAGAGACAGAGATAAGAACGCACGATTATCAAGGATTTTATGTTAAGTGCCCTCGAGGTACTTTGAATTGGTTTAGTGTGGTGGTCGTACACGACATTCGAATAATTTCAGGAAAATGTGCAAGCAAGAATAAGATAAGTAATGAGTCGCCATGGGAAATGTAAGACATCTTTAGTAGGTTTTGAAAATCTATACGATTATTGTGGCACTTGATGATCAAGATTATGAAAGGGGAGATAAGTTTCTTTCCCCACGTGAAATGATAGTTTTACGCATATGGGTTATGTGTACCTGTTATTAGACGATGGTTGTCAGGGGTAAGATCTTCAAAGGCCATGCCATAGGTTATCGCTTTAGATAACCGTGGGAAAAGTGTTATGTAGAGGCGATTGACAATTATGCTGTGAGTATATAGCAGAAGATCATGAGATCGCACGAGTTCCTACATTATGATGTCAGACAGATGAACTCAGTTTACGGCTAACTTCTGAAGGTTTTCCATAAGGGATTAGGGACACAGGTGTGTTTCAGTATTGCATTTCACCTCGCATCGACGACAGTGCAGCTGCATCATCCGTGCACTCGGCGATAGGTCATGGTCCGTGTATTGATTTCAGAGATGACTGGGAGAATTAATTGCCTCTTATTGAGTTTGCGTATAACAAAAGCTACCATTCCAGTATTCAGATGGCCCTATATGAGGCTATGTATGAAAGAAAGTGTAGAATCGCTGATTGGTTGGTTCAACGTAGGCGAGGTTCAGATAATTGGCCCGCATTTGATTCTGGCCGGATAAGGCTAAGCTTATCCAGAAAGATTATTAGTAAGCTCGTGAGTCGCCAGTAAACTTTATATTGATGAACGACGCCGACACTTGGAGTTCGTGCTGACGCTTTAGTATAAGTATTGCATGCGGCTACGGTGGTATATTTTGTACGAAGGGTTAGTAACGGAGACTATGTCGCTATCTAGTTAGATTGACTCAAAGAACATTCGGGACTAATGTTTCTAAGAGGAAGAATGTTACACCTCGTAATTCCGTGATACGTGTTTAAGAGAATGTACGCAGAAGATACGACTTTAAGTTCAAACGAAAGATCGATTGTTTTTTCCTACTTTAAAATGATTTGAGTTCTGGAAGGAAAATTGTTCTTAGTGAGAATTGGGTTCCCGAATTTGTTATTTAAGACTTTTAGAATTTATCGAATTTATTTTCGTAGTTGATGTCGGGCCCACCCGAGAAATTTTACGCTTTGGGCCCACGAGGTTTCGATATTTTGACCAATTATGGAAATTTTGGGAAACGAATATTTTAGATTAACGGGGCGACACGCGTCACCTCCACACGGGCTTGTTGATGAAAAATAATGGACCAAGTCAGCCGGTCAACTTAGCTTGATATTATCGACTACATCTCGCCACACAATTGTTTTGATCTATGTCACGATTCGCCCGGCCGGATCGTGCCTTACCCGCGCCAAGTAGCCATACATCGAGTAATCGAATATAAAAACACAAGACATGAAACAATGTAAATTAAGACACGCTTTATCCGAGAAAAGTCGCTTTCGACATATATAAATAAACCAAAATCGCGCTACATCCCAACCGCATAACAGACTACGCACTTAAGGAAGTAAAACTATGGCGACAGTGGCCCCGCCATACCGAATGTACATATATCTACAACATCGTGAGAACCATACCAAGAGTCGAGCCTCCTGAGAAGACGGAGCTCCCGACACCAAAGCAAAAGATCCTAAGGACGCGATCTAGCACTCGCTTCCCTTACTCGCGTGCATGAACGCACTTCGGGGAGGTCAAGCATAACAGTACCAAGTATGTGAAATCAGAAGTACTTAAATGAAATCATATCATTTTTAAAACCAATTTTAGAAATATGTAAAACCACTAAGGTAACCGCACATAAGGCACATCACAAACAAGAGCAAGAATAGTAAATCAGAATGTGTCTTTTCTAGGCTGCGAATGATCGAGCAAGGCCAATCGCCCATAGTATCATTATGCATGCCTAATCCTGGACTCCCGCAGTCCGCATAGGCCACTCACATAGGCCCGCACGGGTATTCTCCGTGATCGGGTAGCTACTCCTGGCATCGCCCCGACTCGTAGTCCGTATGGGCCATAGACCGCATGGCCACAAGGACCGTGACACTAACTCGAACTCTCGCAGCCAAAGATAGGTCCTCTCGACCCGCATGAGGTATTCTCGAATCATAGTCACATTGCATCGCCTCGAGGTATACTTCGTGACGGGGCAGCTTAACCCCTGTGATATCATGCCAAGAGGCGAGTGATGTAATACTAACATAACGGCCACTGCTAAACAACATAAGCACAATAAGAATAACCTCTTATACAAACGTTACAAGACACTAACACACATAGCATCATAATATGTCTACTCATCAAACCATCTTATTATACTTTCCGTAAATCAATACAAGTCTTTCATAAACACATAAGTAAACTGCTCTTTCTCTTTCTTAAGTCGTTATACCTAACTTCCCATAAAGCTAGTATAACTCTTAAGCTTTTTGTTTAAAACCAAGTATTACTCTTCTTTCAAAATGATTCATAATTCTTTGAAATACTTCAAGATTTTTATTATTTAGACTCAAGTCAAAAGACGCCAAGTAAAACCATGTTCGCTAACACACACGACGCTCATCAGACTATATATATATACTTTAAAATATCATGCTTAAGAGTATAGGAAGAATCACATACCTCCTCGATGAAATCCACCTGCCAAGTCGAATATGTCGCGCAGAGTATCAACCTATAATAGGCAAATACATCTATCAACGCCTAGACTACTCAAGAATGTTCTAAGCGTAGGTTCTCTATTCTACTAAAATCGGGCAAGACTTCCTACCCGGTAAGCTATACAAGTTCATCAGAATACACCCCATGTAAGTACAGCCAATCTTCTTAAATCTTCTCACGTGATTATAGTTCAATTCTCTCTCAGAATACTCCTTCTATGTAATTACGCTTCAATTCTCTTCAGAATACCTTCTATGTGATTACAACAATTCTCTTCAGAATACCCTTCTATGTATTTTATACTTATTTCTATACATCTACAAGATGTATTCTCCAATTACAATAGAAGGATAAGATTATTTACCTCGATAAGCCCAATATTATCCAAGATATAAGTCGATCCCGAGCAAGGTTTAGCTCCTAATCAACGCCCAACTGCTCGAAGAAACCCTTGTAGTTTCTACACAACTTCTACTATCTACTTCAACCAACTATGAAGTTTCCTTAGGGTTTCGCTTAGTGACTATAGGAATACAAGGTAGTATTTCTGACTTCACGATAGAGATAACTTTGGAAATACTATATGGATCGCTAAGGTATTTCGGGATAGTAACAATACTGGAGAGTATTTTCTACCAAGGGGGAGGGCTTTCACGAGACTACAAGGAAAAGGGGAGGAGAGGGGTGTTTCGCTAGGGCTTTCTTTATGGGGGAGATGGTGTTCGACGAGAAGCTCTCTCAAAGGGGAAGTTTGAGACTGGAAGAATGATTTATGGACGAAGAGTTTCTTCAACTTATGGGGTATTTATAAGGCTTTCAATGGCCAACAATAATGCATGTGGAGGGCAAGTTGATGGTTGAGATTCAACCATGTGTCCATATACATCAAATACAAAAAATATACTACCTAACCATGACGAATGAAAATGGCCACAAAACGTACAAAGTCGCCCACGGTGTTGCCCACTGGCGGTGACAAGTGTCACCCTCTCGTTGGTCCAAAATATTTCATCTCCTGAAAAATCCGCAAAAATTATAAATGACATAGCCGTAATTTTCCCTACGCAAGTTCTAGAAAACGCTTCATTTAAAACGATTCTTTCGGGGTCAGGCACAAATTTTCGCCCCTATGCCTACTTTAAGTTTGAACTTTCAGACGCACGCCTCACGCATACTCCGAAATACTGGTATAACATTCTCCTCCTTAGAAACATTCGCCCGAATGTTCCTTCCCAAGACACACAACGATAAGGCTAAATCACTTTGCAAACGCCACACATGGCCACAATACAACACTTAAGCAAATAGGTCAATGAAAATTTACAAGTAGGAAAGTGAGTTACCGGAGGTGGGAATAGCGAGATACTTCGCCTCATGTCCTCTCGCCTTCCCACGCCATCTCCTCCTCGAGCTCATTCCGCCACAAGACTTTGACTAAGCCACGCCCTGGTCCGCAGATGCCTAACCCGACGATCGACATCGCTATGGGAATCTCCTCACGATAACCCCTGGCCACCGACATCGCCAATCGGGTGCACCCTAGATGGATCCCCGATACATCTCCTCAAGATAGAAACATGAAACATCGGATGCACCGCCTCCGACGGACGGCAGATTCAACTCGTAGGCAACCTCGCTTACCCCGCGACAACTGACACGCCCAATGTACTGGCCGAAGTTTCCTTTCTTCCGAATCTCATCACACCCTTCATGGGTGACACCTTCAGAAAACCCAATCATCAACTCGAACTCTGATGCCGACGACGATGATCTCGTATATGACTTCCGACTCGAGTCGCCAAGAATCGCCTCCCGATAAGTTTCACCTTATCCATACCGCCGCACTCAAATCGTCCCACTAACTGCACCTCGCCCACATCAAACCAGCCTATTGGCGACCTGCACTTCCTCCCATACAAGGCCTCATAAGGCGCCATCTGAATACTGGAGTGGTAGCTATTATTATATGCAAACTCAACTAGAGGCAAATGATCCTCCCAAATACTCAAGTCAATAACACAGCTCAAGCATATCCTCGCAGTCCGGATAGGCGCTCGCCCGTCCGCTCTCTGAGGATGGAATGCGACTTCGTGCTCACCAAGGCCCCTAAACTCCTTCCGAAAGACCTCCGTGTTAGCCAGAACCGGGCTCTCCGCCATATATGATCAAATAGTGGACTCCATGCAGCCTCACGATCTCTGATGTAAAGTCCGCATAATCCTCGCCTTCCTCTTAGTGCGAGGTAATCCCGTGATAATGTCCATGTTGATCACCTCCCACTTCCGTGTCTGGATCTCTATCGCTCGCAATAATCCACCAGCCTCCGTGCCTATCTTCACCGGCCGACAACACTGCACCGAGCTACAAACTCGCAACGCCCCTCTTCAAGCCATCCCACCAATACACGTATCTAAGGTCGCGGGTACATCTTGGTCGACTTTGACGGATAGAGTAACGCGGCGCCGCAGGTTTCCCAGAACTCCCGCCAAGTCCCAAATATCCGAACACACAACCCGCCTCAAACCTTAGCACCCCATCAGTGCTACTCAAAAGGACCCTTCCTCACGTAAGAGTCGTATCACGATACTCGCCAAAACCGATCCTCAAATCGTTGCTTCTTCACCTCGACGATGGAAGACTCGCAACCTCACGAACTCGAACCCCACTGCTATCAGAACCAATCAATCGGACTCCAAGGCTCGCTAACTGATGTAACTCGCAGACCATGCCCCTCCTCTCTGGCTTCACATCTGATAGACTCTCCATCGACCTACGACTAAGAGCATCTGCCACAACATTGGCCTTCCCCGGGTGGTACAGGATATCAACATCGTAATCCTTGAGTAACTCTAACCACCGCCTCGCCGTAAGTTCACCTCCTCCGCTGAAGATATACCGAGGCTCTGTGGTCCAGATAAATATCCACATTTAACCCCATACAAATAAGGCCTCCGCATCTTCAAGGCGTGAATCACCACGCCAACTCCAAATCACGCGGGTAGTTCCTCATGCTTAAGCCGCCGACGCGATGCTATAACCTTACCTACCGCATCAACACACATCCGAGCCCGACGCCGACGATCACAATACACTACATAACCGTCGACCCTCCGGAAGAGTAAGAACGGGGCGGCCGCGCCTCCTTCAAGAATCGAAACCCTTCACAAGCATCACCACTAAAACTTAGCCGCTTTCCGAGTCACCTAGTCAATAATGCAGTAGATAAGAAAACTTCTCCACGAACCGATAATAACTGCAAGGCCTAGAAAGCTACGCACTGTCTGAGTAGCTGGTCTAGGCCAACTCGATCGCCTCGATCTTGGTCAGATTCACCAATACCATCTACCCATAATATGCCCAAGAAAAGCCACCAAGCCAACCAAAACTCACATTTGGAAAACTTGGCGATAATCACTGGTCCCGAGAACTCTTAGCACCCTCAAATGCTCCACACGCTCCCGCTCCGATCGAATAAACCAAGATATCATCAATGAACACTATCACAAACGTGTCCAAAATGGCTTGAACACTTGGCTCATCAAATCCATAAATACCACGAGTATCGTCAACCCGAAAGACATAACTCAACTCATGTTCGCATCGTCCGAACGTACCCTAGGGACATCCGCTCTCGACTCGCACTGATGATAGCCCGATCGCAGATCAATCTTGAGAAACATCTCGCACTCGTGAATCGTCGAACAAATCATCAATCCGGAAGCGGTATCCGTTTAATGGTCACCTTGTTCACCGTCAGAATCAACACACGCGCAAATTGCTATACCCTATATTTGCAGTATGTACGTATGGCGCACGCATCAAAGTTTAAGCCTTAAGTAGGCAAAGTGGCGAAATTTGTGCACAACTAGCTTAAAAGAGTCGCTCCACTAAACGCTTTCCGGATTTCATGGGAAAATACCGCTATGTCATTTATAATTTTTGGCGGATTTTTCCGAGAGATGAAATATTTTGATTCAACGAGAGGGTGACAAGTGTCACCTCAAGTGGGCTAAACAATGGGACTAAAAGTGGTCACGCTTTGTCCTTGATTTTTGTCAAGGAGCTGGTAGGATATTTTGTGTAGTTGATGAGCAAGTGGGACCCACAAACACATGTCCAAATCTTGACCTCCACTTGCCCCCACTTGGCTTGATCTGCCATTGAATGTCCTATAAATACCCTTCCAATGCAAGAATAAATCTTCATCCACAAATCATTTTCCAAGTCTCAAAATCCTCCTTTGTTGCCAGATTCGCCCGTCTCCCTCGAGAAGCCTCCGAAAGTATTCCCTACCTAGTTGTTTGTAAATACACCCCCTTGGTAGAAAAATACTTCCAAGTATTGTTACTATTCCAAAATACTCGCCCAAATACCTTGTAGTATTCCAAGGTTACCCTTATACTAAAAGCCCGTAAGATTATTATACTTCCTTTAGGCACTAAACGAAACTCCTAAGGAAATCTTCATAGCGAGTTGAAGTGTTAGGAAGAAGTTGTGTAGAACTTCTAAGGGTTGTTTGGAGCGGTTGGAGTGCCTGAGTAGAGCCAAACGCTGCTCAGATCGATATATAAACTTGATAATTTTGGGCTTATCGAGGTAAATACTTTGTCCTTCTATCAGAATTGGAAATTACATACTGTAGTTGTATAGAAGTGAGTATAAGACGTATATAAGGATGGTATAAAAGAAGAGAATTGAATTGAAATCACATCAGAAGAATATTAAAGAAGAAGATCGAATCAGATTTACATAAGCATCAGATTTACAGTAGAATCGTAGTTTGACTGCAGTGTCAGTCGCCCAATTTTCCGTAGAATAAGGAATCAGATTCAGAATTATTCTACAGAGTAGTCTAGACGCTGATAGACTTGTATGACCGCTATAGGTCAAGCATCGCAAGTAGCGATTCTACTGTATGGTGGAAAAGGCCAGCCTGACATAAGATTGGAGCTATTTGCTAATAGTCGATAATCGTCGCGAGGTACGTGATTCTTCCTATACTCGAGCATGATATTTTAAAAGAATATATATATAGTACTAGACGACGTGTGTTAACCGAACGTAGTTTTACGGCAATGTCTTTTGACTTAAGCCCTAATAATAAGAATCTTCAAGTATTTCAAAAGGATTAAGAACCGCTTTCGCAAGAAGAGTAATACTTGTTTTAAAAGCTTAAGAGTTATACTAGCTTTATGGGAAGTTAGGTATAACGACTTAAGAGAGATAAAAAGAATGGTTTATTGATTTCAGAAGTTAAGAGACTTGATCTTAAAAGATAAGAGACTTGGCTTAATTGTATTAATATGAATTTTGTTAAAAGTGTGAAACCTCATTCATAGTAATGAGTACTTGGTTTGTAAAAGGAATAATGTTTCATCGATTTCGAAATGAGAATAAGGATCGAACAAACCACAATAGCTTAATAACGGAAATGTATTGACTAATGAAGTAATTATATTAAAACCAGAGAAACCTCCATCCGCATAAGCCAAGATAAGACAAAATCAGACATTTCCTAGATCATGGTCGCCTAATAAGATTGTTATAAACAAGAATAACCTACTCATACATAAGGCATATATTACTCATTGTTTTAAAAGAGAATTATGTTACTAAAATGAATAAGACTATGAACCATGAAATCTTTCAAACTAAAAGACTTGAGTATTTGAAATTAGGCAACTTGAACTTTTGAAAAGAATGTCATTTGACGTTGTTCTAAAAGTGTAATCCACTTGGTTTAAAATAGTGTAAAGTACTTGATCTTAAAACATGAACATATTTGATACTATGGATAATAGTATCGAGTTGTTTCTACGCAAAAGAGGTCTTTTGAAAGGATTAATGTATGTAGTACTGGGGTTAAAACCTGATTTGTTGTAATAAAATAAATGTCCGCGAGTATGATTAAACTTTCCTATGCTTCGTGTGATAGCCTCATTGTGCAAGTGTTGTATTTCATACCGCTCTCGCCGAGGCTTCATCCGATTGATCACGGACATACCGACATCGACGGGTGGCCCACGCATACTTCCATTGTGAGGTTATCTTGTTATTTATTTTGACATATCGACACGATGGGGCGCCCACGAGTATGCTTCCATTTTTATTGTTATCTTGTTACTTCCTTCGACATACCGACACGACGGTGGCCCACTGCATGCTTCCATTGTGAGTGTTATCTTGTTATCGCTCGACATACCGACACGACGGGTGGCCCACGAGTACGCTTCCATTCGATTGTTATCTTGTTATTTCCTTCGACATACCGACACGACGGGCGCCCACGCATGCTTCCGTTAGACGGTTCCATGGCTACGCTTATACCGAGGTAAGATTTCGGCACGCGTCTGCCAAGCGGCGTTATATTTGAGTGATGACTTTGAGGCGTAGTCCCCGACTGACATGATCGCTTATATCGTGAATCGTAGTTTTGTTATCATACATGTCTCATGTTTTGTTTGCATCGCATGATTTTGTTTATGATTTTCCGCCACATACTGTACCGCAGATCGACCTCTTCGGGCCGCGCTCACGCCGCAGTAGAGGTACATCGGCTGACGATCCTCGCTTCTAGGATCACAAATCAAGATTGGGAAGCCCGCTTTCCGAGGCTTATCTTTTGCATGTTACCTCGAGTCCAGAGGTTCTGTACATTCGTGGTATATGGCCCCGTCCCACCATAGTTGTCGTTACATTCTTGAGGTCTGTAGTAATCACAAGTGTGGTTTGTAAAAAGGATTAAACTGCTCAAACTTTGTATTTATATATACGTCGAAAAGACGATTTTCTCGATAAAATGTGTTTCATTTTACGCTTGTTTCATGTCTTTTTTATGTTCCACTGACACTGATGTATAACTACTGGGCGCCCGTAGGCACTACCACTGCCCCTGAACGGTCGTGACAAAAGTGGTATCAGAGCGCTAATCTCTGAAAGTGTCTACGCATCGTGTCAGTAGAGTCTGATTATCAGTGTGGTTGCACCACATCTATAATCGTGGGCGCAGGACATTTATGATCGGTTTCCATTCTTCTCATTCCGAGATCGCATCTAGAGTCGTGTTGTAAGTCGGACCCTCCGACGATCTCGCTTTTACCGCTTATGCCTCCGCTAGCGCAACCCGCCCAGACGGGCAAGGCAGCCGAGGAGCCGCTAGTAGGATACAGAGGAGCACGGGGCGCAGTCGGCCATTACTCGAGATAGTGCTTCAGACGCCGAAGTTTGCGACGCCGCCAAATTTCAAAGAAGCTTAGAGCCGCAGCAGCGGGTCGCCGAGACCATAAGACCGAGACTCACCCCACAACCTAGAGCAGAGGAGTCGGGTACAAAGAGACGGCCCAGCTTATTGGCCGTGATAGTGGCAAGGCACGGCGATAAGCCGGACGCAATGATTCCAGACTTAGTACCCGTAGTTCACCCGAGAGCGATAGTTCGAGGCTACGGACTTTCGAGTCAGAGCCCGCCAGAGTTCTACGTCAAGGCCCGAGGATGATCCGCAGGAGTTCATTCGACAGCCATACGATCACGAGAGTGATCAAGGCTTCGAGACCGAGTCGCTGACCTTCGGTTCGCATCGGCCGCGTGATACGCAATGACCGGTTTGATTCACGGAGTCGTCCCGGAGAGCATGCACTTCCACCGATGGACGAGTTCTCGTGGCATTTCTTGCACATTTCTTGCCTCCACAGATTGCGAGGGCTCGCCGATGATTTTTGATGTCGAGGCAATCCGCGCATAGCCGAGTACAATGTGGAGTTTGACTCATCGCTCAGATGTCCCCGCCAGAGTAGCCGAGCATGGAGGACAGAGTACACCGCCACGCCACCGGCTAGATGACTACTTGTCGAGGCTTGTTCGTGTAGCTCTTCACCGGCATGGACATTGCCCGCACGCAGCTTACGACTGGGGTGCGAGGAGCGAGAGGTCGACTAACGACCGAGATCGTAAGACAGGCTGCAAAGCAGGTCTTTGGCGACTTTCGAGGCGGACCGCCTCAGCAGACTAGTTATGCGCCCGCCAAGCAGAGTGGTCCTCCACAATCTTCGTGGCATCCAGAGTATTCAGAGCAGTCGTGGCTCCAATGGTTCGGACATCTCGAGAGAGCGGGGTGTTAGCAAATTAAGCCACCCCTACCTCGCAGGGCCGACGTGGTAGACTCCATAGTGGGAGGTCGCTAGTTCGGGAGTTTGTTTTACATGACAAGCAGGCCATTTTGCGAGAAACTATCCGACCGAGGTAGCATCGTGGATATCACGCATCACGGATCTATGGTCGGATCATCACCTTCATACATACTGCAGTATGTGCCTACGATTAGAGTGAAGCAGAGATACAGTAAATCCTTAACCCATAGAGTTTTTGTATACTTGATATGACGATCTTATTATCGTGTGCTATGTACTAAGAAGGCCAGGTTATTTGTAGATAGAAAACATGCTTAGTTGGAAGGACAAGTATGGGCAATGGAAGTGTAAACCTTAGAATATTTCACGATCGAGACCATAGATGTATGCGTCGCTCGAGTAAAGGATTTTGCAAATGATCCCCGCCGAGTGCATTATATGCCTAGGTGTATTAGTGAGATAAGTCCACGGGTAGCGTGAGACGGAAGTGGTAGCTTTCATGACGTGAATTAATAAGATTGTTCCGTGATCGGGAACAAGAGTCAGCGCGACGCTGGTCGGGTTGAGGACTATCGCGTCAACCCGCGCCCAGACGCGCGGGTCACCGTGGTCCCGCCAGGTGGTAGGGTCACGAGGGTGCTAGGCCCAAGTTTAGATGACCATCGATGAAGTTCGTGGATACGATCGACTGCAGCGTTCGGCTTCGGCGCCGGAATGGCCTTAAAGAAGATCGAGGCTAGTAAGATGACCAAGTTCGAGGTAGTGACTCGCAAATTTCGGGAACCGGCAATGATCAAGTATGGTACGATGCCGAGAGTTCAAGTGTTCGGAAGAGTACGACGAGTAAGGAAAGAAGTGAAATACGAGAGAATAGAAACGCTTATTACGCTAAGTAATCGCGCTGTTATTTTCGCGCCAGCGTGGTATCGCAACTTGTTTGTTAAGAAGAACTTTATCGTTATCCGCCTCGAGAAGGAACATTCGACGAATGTTTCTGGCGAGGAGAATGTTATACCTCGTATTTCCGCAGTATGTACGTGGCGCACGCATTCAAAGTTTAAGCCTTAAGCAGGCAAAGTGGCTAAATTTGTGCACAACTAGCGAAAGAGTCGCTTTCCGACGTAAACGCTTTTCCGGATTTCATGCGAAGGGAAAAATACGGCTATGTCATTTATAATTTTATGGATTTTTCCGAGAGATGAAATATTTTGACCAACGAGAGGTGACAAGTGTCACCTCGCCGGCTAAACAACGGGACGGTGCGGTCACGCTTGGCCTTGATTTTTGTCAAGGAGTCGGTAGGATATTTTGTGTAGTTGATGAGCAAGTGGGACCCACAAACACATGTCCAAATCTTGACCATCCACTTGCCCCCACTTGGCTTGATTCGCCATCGAATGTCCTATAAATACCCTTCCAATGCAAGACTAAATCTTCATCCACAAATCATTTTCCAAGTCTCAAAATCCCTCCCAAGTGTTGTATTCGCCCGCGTCTCCCTCGAGAAGCTGGCCGAAAGTATTCCCCCCCCGCTACCTAATTGTTTTCGTAAATACACCGCCCCCCCTTGGTAGAAAAATACTCTCCAAGTATTGTTACTATTCCAAAATACCTTGGCCCAAATACCTTGTAGTATTCCAAGGTTACCCTTATACTAAAAGACCAGAAGTACTATTATACTTTCTTTAGCCACTAAACGAAACCCTAAGGAAATCTTCATAGCGAGTTGAAGTGTTAGGAAGAAGTTGTGTAGAACTTCTGGCGGTTGTTTGAGCGGGTCGAGCGCCAGCAGTGAGCTAAACGCTTCGTGGATCGATATATAAACTTGATAATTTTGGGCTTATCGAGGTAAATACTATTGTCCTTCTATTGTAATTGGAAATTACATACTGTAGTTGTATAGAAGTGAGTATAAGACGTATATAAGGATGGTATAAAAGAAGAGAATTGAATTGAAATCATATAAGAAGAATATTAAAGAAGTTAAGACCGAATCAGATTTACATAAGATCAGATTTACGAGAATGGTAGTTTGACGGTAGGGAAGTCACGCCCAATTTTCCGTAGAATAAGGAATCAGATTCAGAATTATTCTACAGAGTAGTTCAGACGCTGATAGACTTGTATGACTGCTATAGTCAAGATCGCAAGTAGCGATTCTACTGTAAGGTGGAAAAGGCTAGTTTGACATGCGATTGGAGCTATTTGCTAATAATCGATAATCGCCGCGAGGTATGTGATTCTTCCTATACTCTTGAGCATGATATTTTAAAAGAATATATATATAGTACGGTAGACGACGCGTGTTAATCGAACGTAGTTTTACGGCAATGTCTTTGACTTAAGCCCAATAATAAGAATCTCAAGATTTCAAAAGGATTAAGAACCGCTTTCGCAAGAGTAATACTTGGTTTTAAAAGCCAAGAGTTATACTAGCTTTATGGGAAGTTAGGTATAACGACTTAAGAGAGATAAAAAGAATGGTTTATTGATTGTAGAAGTTAAGAGACTTGATCTTAAAAGATAAGAGACTTGACTTAATTGAATTAATATGAATTTTGTTAAAAGTGTGAAACCTCATTCGTGAGTAATGCAGTACTTGGTTTGTAAAAGGAATAATGTTTTACCGATTTCGAAATGAGAATAAGGATCGAACAAACCACAAAGCCAATAATAACGGAAATGTATTGACTAATGAAGTAATTATATTAAACCAGAGAAACCTCCATCCGCATGCTAAGATAAGACAAAATTGTATTACATTTCCTGATCACGGTCGCTTCTAATAAGATTGTTATAAACAAGAATAACCTACTCATACATAAGGCATATATTACTCTTGTTTTAAAAGAGAATTATGTTACTAAAATGAATAAGACTATGAACCATGAAATCTTTCAAACTAAAAGACTCGAGTATTTGAAATTAGGCAACTTGAACTTTCGGAAAAGAATGTCATACTTGACGTTGTTCTAAAAGTGTAAGCCACTTGGTTTAAAATAGTGTAAAGTACTTGATCTTAAAACATGAACATATTTGATACTACGGATAATAGTATCGAGTTGTTTCTACGTAAAAGAGGTCTTTTGAAAGGATTAACGATGTAGTACTTCGGGGTTAAAACCCGATTTGTTGTAACAGCGATGCCGGTGCCTTCGGCGCCACGACATGTTTTATATCGATCGTTATGATTTTTTGGCGGTGATACGATGATCCCTGCTTTTAGACTGAGTTTGGTTACATGGCTGCATTTCCCCATTGCACTACTACTACTGATTCATCCTACGATTTTCAGCTCATACTTACTTGGGAAGCCCGCTTCCCGAGGGCCTCCGCCTTTTACGCCAGCAATTCTTTGGGAAGCTCAGTGATCTCTTCCGTAGTATGCATACATACCTAAGCCCGTCCGTAGGCTTATCAGTATAGTCGTCTGTGGCTAAGCATTCAGGTACGGCGGCCCCGTCCGCCATTGTTGTCATACATTCTGAGGTCTCAGAAGATCGCCGCAGAATTGTGTGTGATTTTGTTATATATTTACGAAGGCAACTTTTCTCGATAACTGCTTTACACTTCACTTTATTCATGTCTTGTTTTATATTCCGGCTGATTACTCACGATGTATCATTTAGACCAACACGCCCGTTCGCCGTGACACTACAAGTAGTAAATTGCTTATAGTCTCTTAAAAATACACGAGATCCGTAAGTAGTAAAATGCCCGGGCTGCATCAAGCAGACCATGGTATGATAAGTTATTGTACCCG
Organism: Przewalskia tangutica; assembly: GCA_029844215.1. NCBI lineage: Eukaryota > Viridiplantae > Streptophyta > Magnoliopsida > Solanales > Solanaceae > Przewalskia > Przewalskia tangutica. The sequence goes on along the minus strand of CM056729.1, from coordinate 80,316,463 downwards.
CTAGGACTAATAAGTGTCTTCATGGAAATCGCGAGCTAAGAATACGGATAAACTCACGAGACCTTAGGTATATAAGTCCTTCTCCAAGATTTAATTCTCATCTGGGGTAAGAGCGAATCCGACTGCTGGACCTCCAACCTAAAAATGGATAGGGATCACAGTAGTCCCGCTATGTGACAAAGCAAAGGTGCGCGCCCAAGTCTAGTTAATCGCTTTACTGTTCGATACACGCTCCCTAAAACCAGGTCATTTAAAAGGCCTTAAATTGTTCGACGTAACTCAAAGATTGGAAGCCGAATTAGTCTGGAAGCAGTGCACGATACCAAGATTTGTCTCTCAAGTAACCAAAGAGTAATAACCCTTAAAGAGAGCAAACAAGTGCGAATCTGAGCTCAATCCTCGCAGAACCTTTCATAGCGCAGAAGAAGATGGTGTTCGCTTGTAAATCGAATACATATGATTTCGTGATGATATACAATTGATCACTTGGTTTGTAGTGTCTATGTGACTTGTTCATAAAGTAAAGAAACCATGGCGTATGATATAGTACGGAATTTAAAGACCAAGAAACTGAGATAAGAAATTTATCATCAAGGTTTTGGCGTTGTTCCTCTCGAGGTGCTGAGGTCTAGTGACTGTGGCCACAACTTCCCTAATCTACCAGCGCTAAGGCAAGAATAAGATGCAAAATACCGTGGAAAACCGAAGACATCATCGTAGTTTTTGAAAATCTTATCGACAGGCGCGTCCGACTCAAGACTATGAAAGCTGAGGTAAGCTCTCCCACGTAATGATAGGCACATATTAACAGGTTGCGACTCCATATTAGCGATGGAAATATCAAAGCCCGCCACTATACACAAAGGTACAATTTAGATAACCGGCGAAAAGTATCAGATCGGGTAATTTGAGAAATCACATTAAGAAACGGTCGCTTGGTCTTAAGCGATATTAATCGCCGTAATACATGATGGAAATGTATGACCCAGCGCAGGTAGAAATATTTGGGTTAGTAATTTATCTGACGCAAGAGTTACAACGAATAATAAGGAAAATGAATTAAGCAATTACTGGTTTCCCTGACAGATACTACCGTGACGCAGCACTATTAAATGACGGGCGCTTAGGAACACTCTCGACGAAAAGCGGGCAAGCGTATGACCGGGCCAGATATATACGAGGTAAGAGAGCCCCGCAACTTGAAAAAGATAAGACCGGGCTGACACCGAACGAGCTAAGAACACTCGCAAGCCATCGATTATGTTCGGCCATGAATCGAGGTCAACACTGACTATAAGCTACGCCGCAGTCCCCGCGTAATAGGATTACTACTTGCATGAGACCGGTCCACTAATGATCGCGTGAAGTTCAGCTACGACAAGCAAATGAGCGCCAAGTATGACCAAGCTGGTTGCAACAGATGGAAATAATCATAATTGAGATTATATCCCGAATATTTCGAAGACGGCAAAGCCCCAAAGCGCAGTGGAAAGATATCGAGCCAACGAATCAACTCTAACGCTGATGCCCAAGGACGCAGAGGTTCGCCTTATGGTAAAAATATGTCGGGGCCCGCGCCTCTATCCGCGATGCAATGTGATAATGTAAAACCTATACTCCAGCCTACGCCCACAAAGGAGTTGGATTTCCCGAGATAACTTCTCGCTGAAAAGCAGTGAATCGATCGCGGTATATGACGCAACTGCCAAGTGAACCGAAGATCACGACTCTAAGATCTCCTGCCTTGATCAGCACGCATTCTCTCAGAATCGATTCGTGATACTCGCGATGATCATCCTCACGCCACCGTAACTTGCTACACCTCAAAAGATCTCGTGAGGCACTCAAAGGCTATCGCTTCATTTGTTCCGACCAAAGTTTGTCGAACTCGTGTATTGGTAAGATCGCTCAAGATACGAATTTGTTTCTTAGTTCGCCACGATCGTGTCGAGCACCGTAAACCCATCTGGGCTATTACAGCGACAGATCCGAGCTTAGACCTGAGGTGTACTGATATGTCTCTACTATCATACTCTAAATGTCACGACCAACCGGGTTCGTGGATCGTGCCTTACCTGCACCCAAGCAGACATACATCGTAGTAATCGAACAAACACAAATAAATATGAGATAACGTAAGTATAAAACAATAATCAGGAAAACTTGCCTTTCGGGCATATATATATAAATGACAACTTTTAACATGAACAGCTTTAATCCTTTTACAACCCCGCCACAACAGCATTTTGCACTCTAAGAATGATATGACAACAATGGCGACGGACAGGCCCCGCCAAACCCCGAATGTAAACACTTACTACGACAGGACTACACCACCGATAAGCCTCCGAGAAACGGAGTTCCCAACGCCGAATCAGGACTTCGAGAGCTAGGATCAACGATCGTGTACTCAACTCGCGCAGATGAACGCAGCTTCGGGCGAGGTCGATAACAGTAATTAGTATGTGAAACTAAAGATAACATCAGAATGAAATCATAGTAGTCTATACAAAGCAGAGACATGTATGATAACCAAACTACACACCATAAATAAGCAAATATGTCAAGTCGTGGATTCACACCTCAAGTCATCACTCAATTTAACAATGGGTCTCACGCCCACAACATCAATCGTGTCTGTGAATACCTTCCTCACCGCTAGCTTTATGATATACAAGCACTAAGGAATACATATGAACACCAGTCCCACCCGTGTCCCAATAAACCAGACAGTGGTAAAGACGAAGGCTCAGCCGACTACTAACACCTACGATCAACAAGGTCATAAATCAGATCATAAGATCTGCCTAGACCGCCATACATGATCAAAGCCGCCACTTGCATGATCTAATGCGCGCGTCTAGTCCCGGAACTTCCCGCAGCCTCGCATAGGCCAATCTCATCGGCCCGCATGAGGTATTCCCGTGATCGGTGGTAGCTACTCCTAAGATCGCCCCGACTTCGCAAATCGCATGGCCACAAGGACCGCATGCCCATAAAGGACGACACTAACCCGAACTCGTAGCTCGCATAGGCCCCAGACCCGCACGAGGTATTCTCGAATCACGGTCCTGCATCACCGAGTCTACTCCGCGCAGACGAGGGCAAATTTTAACCGGAATCATCTCAAGAGATGAATGCCACAATACTATCATAACGATCGATAGTTAATAAGCACAATCAAAGGAAACCCTTCACACAAACATCACAAGATACTAACACACGTAGATCCCAACACGTTTACTTATCAACGCAATCAAGAAAGTATTACAAGGCTATCACAAACCAATACAATCAAGTTGTTCACACAAGGTACCTTCTCCTATATGATTAACAAAATCGGGTTTTTATCCCAAAGTACTTCATACATCAACTCTTTAAAAGATATTACTTTACAATGTCACACAAACCCGTAGTATAAAATAGAGTGACTATCTTTTAAAGTAAATCAATTACTTCTCTTTGTAAAATCAAGTAGCAACATTCTTTTCCAATGATCAAGTTTGCCTAATTTCCAATGTTCAAGTTTCTCATTTAGAAAGGTTTCAGAGTTCATAGTCTTATTCAATTAAGAATATAATTCTCTTTTAAACAATCGGAGAAACATAAGCCTTATATGTGAGTAGGATATTCTTGTTTATAACAATCTTATTACAAGACCATGATCTAGGAAATATCATTTTGTCTCATCTTAGCTTCTGCGCATGGAAGTTTCTACCGGTTTTAATAATACTTAATTATTCAAAACATTTCCTTTATTAACGCCGCAGTTGGTTTGTCGATACACATCCCGATTTCCAAAATCAAGAAACGCTCTAAGCCGTTATACCTAAATTCCCATAACGCTAGTATAACTCTTAAGTTCTCAAAACCAAGTATTACATTTCTTTCAAAACGATTTAAATCTTTTGAAATACTTCAAGTTCTTTATGATCACACATCAAGCCGCTTATAAACAAATCATTTACCTTTTAAAACCACAAAGTGTTTTCTTATCTACATAAAGTCGTTATAATCCAACTTCCCATAAAGCCGTTATAACACTTTATGTTTTAAACCAATCGAATACGTTTAGCACACGACGCTTCACCGTACTACATAGTTCACACATATCATGCTAGAAGAGATAGGAAGAGGTTCACATACCTCGCGACGATGTATCGACATAGCAAAACGCCCAAGTACCTCAAGCCGCCGGCTACTCCTTAAGCCAAGTAGAACGCGCCACACGTAGTACATCCACCTATAAGGCCACAAGGCGCTTTATTAACATTTAGGTCTCATCGTAGAACTTTCTACGAAATTTCGCAAAGACTTCCCGCAATACAGAAATCTCCTCCTCTATCGAGGCCGGCTACAAGCCAACTGAGGGGGTGATACATCTAATCCTAACGGGTACAATTTACTCCACGATTACTACACAAGTCCATCGTAATACAGTCCTATGTAATTACAGTCGATTCGATTGGATTCTTGTGCTTAAGTCAAAAGACATTGCCAAAGATTAAGCTTAGTTCTATATATAGTATACTTCAACTATATAATCAACAACATGTAATTTCCAATTACAATAGAGGACAAGATATTTACCTCGATAAGCCCATAATTATCCAAGTATAAAGTCGATCCCGGCAATCGCTTAGCTCCAACTCAGCGCTCCAACCCGCTCTAAACCACCCTTAGAAGCTTCTAACCAACTTACACAATACTCCAACGGACTATGGAGATTTTCCTGGTTTCGGTTTTGTGACCAGACGGGAAGTATAATAGTATTTCGGCTTTTAGATAGGTATAACCTTAGAATACTACAAGGTATACGGCTAAGGTATTTGGGCATTATAACAATACTGAGAGTATTTCTATACCACAAGGGGTATTATAAAAAGCAACTAGGCTAGGGGTACCCCACTGGCTAGCACCTCAAAGGAGGGTGTCTACCCTCTGCCCACCCCACTGGGGACTCTCGCCGAGGGGAGAGAGGGCTCTCGCCAAGACACCACACTCAGGTGGAAGGAAGAAGCTTTCAAGACTTAGGCAATTTGTGAATGAATTAGACTTCAAAGGGAGGGGTATTTATAGGGCAAGTGAAAGCCAACCAATGGCCAAGATTACACCAAGTGTTAGGCAAGTGTAGGGCCAAGATTCACCCATGTGTACCTAGCCAACTTGCACACAAAATATCTACCAAAATATCTACCACTGACATCCCCTTTTCGCCCAAGAACCGCCCACCTTGCCCACCAATGAGGAGGTGCTGCGCCCTCTCGTTGGTCCAAAATGTTCCGCCTCTAAAAATCCGCAAAAACTAAATGACATAGCCAGGAAATTCCCTACGAAAGTCGTGGAAAGCGTTACTAAAAACGACTCTAACCGTGTTACGACAAACATAATTCGCCCAAAGGTGCCACATGGGGTGACACGTGTCGCCCCGATTCGCCCAAAATATTTCGCCTTAAAAATATCCAAAACGCCAAAATCTCAAAATCAAAGCGGCTCCCACAAACCCAGAATTTCTCCGTGGGCCCCACGTGACCATTTCCAAAATAAAATTCCATAATTCTCTAATATTCCGAAGTCCGAATACCAACCGGGAATCCACCCCATTAACGAACCTTTTTCCTTCACAAAAACCGAAACTTTTCCGTGGAAAATCGCCTCTTTCTTCCTTTCCAATCTTTCTGCAGATTCTCGCACGCACGCCCTCGCATACATACCCTAGAACTACGGGTATAACATTCTTCCTTAGAAACATTCGTCCGAATGTTCCTTCTAAGTCTCAAACGAACACGTGAAGATAGTCTTCACTACTATACTTACGAAACAATCCCGCCACACCGCCATGGAAACACTCGCGCAAAACTTACATCTAAGTCCACGAGGAAACACCTCTACATCACCACAAATAATACTACTTTTGTCACTTTGTCGCGAGCCTTGCTCCAACGACCCAACAAATGGTACCGGCCGCACGCGATCATCGGCCGTCAGACACTCAATTCTTACCATATTTCGATCATCGCTTTAGTATCCAAAACTCGGTTACTATCTCTAACGAGGTCATCATTAATCGGAACATTCGATGGATCTTCGATACTTTCCAACATAACAATATGAAAGACCGGACGCCCTTCCTCCTAAGTCGGACGGCAAATGCTAACATATAGGCAACCGCCTATTCTTCACATGAACTCACAAAGCGCCCAAAGTAACTCGCTAAGTTCCTTCGCTTTCCAAAACTCGTCACACCGTCCGGTGGTACTTTCAAGAAGACCGACCCAACTGAACTCTGCGCCGCCGATTATCCGCACGATTCCTCCGAGCCGCCGTAACTTCTTCTAGACAAGCTTCACTATCCATACCGGAACAAGATCAACCAACTATTCAACTCGCCAACATCGAACCAATCGATCGCAACTTATACTTCCGCCCCTGCAAGGCTTCATAAGGCGACATCCGAACACTGAAATGGTAGCTCAAACGCTCCCTCCACAGGAGACAACAATCCTCACAACTACCCTCAAATCCACGACCGCCCGAGGGCGAACGCGATTCTCGAGACTCACTGAAGTTCTTAGCACATGCTTGGTAAAACTTCAGAACAAAAACAGCCGCACTGGCTCCACTGTCGTCATAAGGTGAAGGTAGGCACCTGCAACCTCACAACCTTTCGGATAACATCAACACCGCCGAGGAACGACTTCGACCAAGAACACGATAGGCTGCCCCATCGGCCGACTTCGGTCGAACGCATCCACGAACTTGCACGCTGGCTAACTAAACATGGGCCTAACACCCTCATGACCCTAACACAAAGAGGGACCACCACAAACTGACCCCACCACCAAACCTACCGCGGGTTGACCCGCACGTAGCCTCAACCCGACCCGGTATTGCGCAAAACACTAGCTCCCCGAAGGAATAATTTCACAAATCATATTACGAAAACCTAGCGGTCTTCCTAGCTCGACTACCTTCTTTCAAATCACGCTACTCTGGGACTTATCCCCCGAACATAGTTCACGTGCACTATGCACTCCTATAAGGGTCAAACATAACACTACACCTTTCTCGAGATGGCCTTACCTCTAAGGTCTTTACGTAACACTCTAAGGCTCACACCTTCTCTATCCCCCAAAATCTTACTCGGTTAACCCACCATGATTCCTAATCACAACTCACACATCGCTATCGTAACGTAGCACTTAAGGTATACTCACCTTGAAAGTTACCAAGGACTCACGCTCCGCCCTCTTCTCGCCTCGGTTAACCTGCCGATCTCTACGCTGGCCGCGCATAAGCCCGCATACGTGCCATGCTCAAGCCTAATCAAGAATTACTCTTGCACAACCTCTCTTAGGTAGTCATCAAGACTCGTGGTACATCGGTATAATCTCCGTAGCCAAATCTATAGCTAGTAATGGTCGCCTCTTGCAATCTATATTCACTGCTCTGGCCCGAAGGTTCAAATATCACGCGGTAGGAATCGCCGCCGCTGCTAAACTCACAAGGCTAGTGACGCCGCAAAACTCCCGAATGAAGCACTACCCTAGGTAATGATTGGGCTCGCCCTCGCCACCCTCCGAACTCTACTCGCAGCCTCCCGCTTTGCCCTCCGGGCTCGGTTGCCTACGCGAGGCATAACGATAAGGAAAGGATTTCGCCGAGGGTTCAACTTACAACACACTCTAAGGCACGATCTCAGAGTGAGAAGAATAGAAACCAATCCTAAATATCCTATAGCCTCTCGATTATTAACGCGTGCACAACACACCGATAATCAAGACTTCCATCGATACGGGTCAGAGACACTTTCCGAGGATTAATCGCTCGATACCACTTTGTCACGACCAACCGGTTCGTGGATCGTGCCTTACCCCGCACCCAAGTAGACATACATCGAGTAATCAATGAACAAACACAACAATATGAGATAAATGTAGTATAAAACAATAATCAGGAAAACTTGCCTTTCGGCATATATATATAAATGACAACTTTTAACATGAATAGCTTTAATCCTTTTACAACCCCGCCTACAATAAGATTACTGCACTTCTAAGAATGATATGACAACAATGGCGGACAGGCCCCGCCAAACCCCGAATGTAAACACTTACTACGCATGGGACTACACCACCGATAAGCCTCCGAGAAACGGAGCTCCCAAACGCCAACTGCGGACTCGAGAGCTAGGATCAACGATCGGTGTACCTCAACTCGCGGCATGAACGCACCAAGGAGGTCGATAACAAAAATCGGTATGTGAAACTAAAGATAAATCAGAAATGAAATCATAGTAGTCTATACAAAGCAGAGACATGTATGATAACTAAACTACGCCACCATAAATAGCCATGTCAAGTCAGGGATTCACACCCTCAAGTCATCACTCAATTTAACAATGGGTCTCACGCCCACAACATCAATCGTGCCCGTGGAATACCTTCCTCACTGCCGGCAGTTTATGATATACAAGCACCAAGGAATACATATGAACACCAGGTCCCACCTGTGTCCTAATAAACCGCATGAGGTAAGTACGAAGGCCTAGCCGACTACTAACACCCACAGTACCAACAAGGTCATAAACTGTATCATAAGATCTGTCTAGACCGCCACATGATCAAAGCTGGCCACTTGCCCGCAGTATCTAATGTGCGCGTCTAGTCCTGGAACTTCCCGCAGCTCCGCATAGGCCAATCTCATCGGCCCGCATGAGGTATTCCCGCATCGAGGGTAGCTACTCCTGCATCGCCCCGACTTCGCACCGCACGGCCACAAGGACCGCATGCCCATAAAGGACGACACTAACTCGAACTCTCGTAGCTCCGCAAGATAGGCCCCGTGACCCGCATGAGGTATTCTCGAATCATGGTCCTGCATCACCGAAGTCTACCCCGTCGGAGGGCGCTTAACTCCCTAATCATCTCAAGAGATGAATGCCACAATACTATCATAACGATCGATAGTTAATAAGCACAATCAAAGGGAAACCTCTTCACACAAACATCACAAGATACTAACACACGTAGCATCCCAACACGCTTACTTATCAACGCAATCAAGAAAGTATTACAAGGCTATCACAAACCAATACAATCAAGTTGTTCACACAAGGTACCTTCTACTATATGATTAACAAAATCGGTTTTTATCCCCAAAGTACTTCATACATCAACTCTTTAAAAGATACGTTACTTTCACAATGTCACACAAAACCCGTAGTATAAAATAGAGTGACTATCTTTTAAAGTAAATCAATTACTTCTCTTTGTAAAATCAAGTAGCAACATTCTTTCCAATGATCAAGTTTGCCTAATTTCCAATGTTCAAGTTTCTCATTTAGAAAGGTTTCGTAGTTCATAGTCTTATTCAATTAAGAATATAATTCTCTTTTAAACAATCGAGAAACATAAGCCTTATATGTAGTAGGATATTCTTGTTTATAACAATCATATTACAGCAGCAATGATCTAGGAAATATCATTTTGTCTAATCTTAGATTCTATTCAGATGGAAGTTTCTAATGGTTTTAATAATACTTAATTATTCAAAACATTTCCTTTTATTAACGCCGCAAATGGTTTGTCGATACACATCCCGATTTCCAAAATCAAGAAAACGTTCTAAGCCGTTATACCTAAATTCCCATAACGCTAGTATAACTCTTAAGTTCTCAAAACCAAGTATTACTTCTCTTTCAAAACGATTTCGTAAATCTTTGAAATACTTCAAGTTCTTTATGATCACACATCAAGCCGCTTATAAACAAATCATTTACCTTTAAAACCACAAAGTGTTTTCTTATCTACATAAAGTCGTTATAACCAACTTCCCATAAAGCCGTTATAACACTTTATGTTTTAAACCAATCGAATACGCTTTAGCACATGTACGCTCACCGCACTACATAGTTCACACATATCATGCTAGAAGAGATAGGAAGAGGTTCACATACCTCGCGACGCAGTATCGACTCACAGCAAAACGCCCAAGTACCTCGCCGCTTCGCCACTCCTAAGCCAAGTAGAACGCGCCACACGTAGCACATCCACCTATAAGGCCACAAGGCGCTTTATTAACATTTAGGTCTCATCGTAGAACTTTCTACGTAAATTTCGGCAAAGACTCTCCCGCAACAACAGAAATCTCCTCTCTCTATCGAGGCCGGCTACCAAGCCAACCGTGTGGGGTGATACATCTAACCCTAACGGTACAATTCTACTCCACTGCACTACTACACAAGTCCATCTGAATACCCCATGTAATTACGCTGATGGTCGATATTCTTCAGCTTAAGTCAAAAGACATCAGCAAGATTAAGCTTAGTTCTATATATAGTATACTTCAACTATATAATCAACAACATGTAATTTCCAATTACAATAGAGGACAAGATATTTACCTCGATAAGCCCATAATTATCCAAGTATAAAGTCGATCCCGGCAATCGCTTAGCTCCAACTCCGAGCGCTCCAACCCGCTCTAAACCACCCTTAGAAGTTCTAACCAACTTCTACACAATACTCCAACGGACTATGGAGATTTTCCTAGGTTTCGGTTTCAGGACAGACGGAAGTATAATAGTATTTCGGCTTTTCAGATAGGTATAACCTTAGAATACTACAAGGTATACTGCTAAGGTATTTGGGCATTATAACAATACTGAGAGTATTTCTATACCACAAAGTGAGGGTATTATACGAAAGCAACTAGCAGTGTGGGGTACCCCACTACTAGCACCTCAAAGGAGTGGTGTCTACCCTCGCCTACCCCACTGTGGGGACTCTCGGGGGAGAGAGGCTCTCGCCAAGACACCACACTAAGGAAGGAAGAAGCTTTCAAGACTTAGGCAATTTGTGAATGAATTAGTCTTCAAAGGGAGTGGTATTTATAGTCAAGTGAAAGCCAACCAATGGCCAAGATTACACCAAGTGTTAGGCAAGTGTAGGGCCAAGATTCACCCATGTGTACTAGCCAACTTGCACACAAAATATCTACCAAAATATCTACCACTGACATCCCCTTTCGCCCAAGAATCCGCCCACCTTGCCCACCAATGAGAGGTGCCAAGTGCGCCTCTCGCTGGTCCAAAATGTTCCGCCTCTCGGAAAAATCCGCAAAAACTAAATGACATAGCCGGAAATTCCCTACGAAAGTCGTGGAAAACGCTTTCACAAAAACGACTCTAACCGTGTTACGCACAAACATAATTCGCCCAAAGGTGCCACATGGGGTGACACGTGTCGCCCCGATTCGCCCAAAATATTTCGTCTTCAAAATATCCAAACTACCAAAATCTCAAAATCAAAGCGGCCCTACAAAATCAGAAATTTCTCCTGGGCCCCACGTGACCATTTCCAAAATAAAATTCCATAATTCTCTAATATTCCAGAAGTCCGAATACCAACCGGGAATCCAATTCCCATTAACGAACCTTTTTCCTTCACAAAACCGAAACTTTTCCGTGGAAAAATCGCTCTTTCTTCCTTTCCAATCTTTCACGTATTCTCGCACGCACGCCCTCGCATACATACCGGAACTACGGGTATAACACTAAACTCGCTGGCCAGGGGCGCCGTGGAACTCGCCGCCTGCGGGTATAGATCGACCGAGCCTCGTGACTCTCGTTGTCTCCTAGAAGCTCACGCTTTCGCCTTCCGCCCGGTTGCTTTACGTGGAGGCATAATCATTAAAGAAAGGAAATACGTTAGGGTCCAACTTATAACACAGCTCTAAGGCACGATCTCAGAGTGAGAAGAATGGAAACCAATCCTAAATATCCTATAGCCTCCTGATTATTGGTGTGGTGCACAACACACCGATAATCAAGACTCTACTAGATACGGTCTGTAGACACTTTCCGAGGATTAATCAGCGGAATTAATCCATACATCAGAGTAATCAGCGTAATCAGCGGAATATAAAAACACAAGACATGAAACAATGTAAATTAAGACACAGTTTATCTGAGAAAAGTCGCCTTTCGGCATATATAAATAAACCAAAATCGCGCGATTACATCCCAACTGCATAACAGACTCTGCACTCTAAGAAGTAACAACTATGGCGGACAGGGCCCCGCAATGATACCCCGAATGTACATATATCTACAACATCGGGAGAACCATACCAAGAGTCGAGCCTCCGAGAAGATGGAGCTCCGACACCAAAGCAAAAGATCCTAAGGACGCGGATCTAGCACTCGCTTTCCCTTACTCGCGATGAACGCAGCGGCGAGGTCAAGACAACAGTACCAAGTATGTAAAATTGTAAAGTACTTAAATGAAATCATATCATTTTTAAAACCAATTTTAGAAATATGTAAAAACCACCAAGGTAACCGCACATAGTGCCACATCACAAACAAGAGCGATAGGTAAATCAGAATGAGTCTTTTCTAGGCTGCGAATGATCGAAGCAAGGCCAATCGCCCATAGTATCATTATGCATGCCTAATCCTGGACTCCCGCAGTCCGCATAGGCCACTCACATAGGCCCGCATGGGGTATTCTCCGCATCGAGGGTAGCTACTCCTCGGCATCGTCCTGGACTCGTAGTCCGCATGGCCATATAGACCGCATGGACACAAGGACCACACACTAACACGAACTCGCGACTCGCATAGGTCCCCGGACCGCATGAGGTATTCTCGAATCATAGTCACTGCAGACGCTCGAGGTATACCCACATCGTGGGCAACAACCCCTGTATATCATGTCAAGAGGTGAGTGATGTAATACTAACATAACGGCTTACCGTTAAACAACATAAGCACAATAAGAGTAACCTCTTATACAAACGTTACAAGACACTAACACACATAGCATCATAATATGTCTACTCATCAAACCATCTTATTATACTTTCCAGAAATCAATACAAGTCTTTCATAAACACATAAGTAAACTGTTCCTTTTCTCTTTCTTAAGTCGTTATACCTAACTTCCCATAAAGCTAGTATAACTCTTAAGCTTTTTGTTTAAAAACCAAGTATTACTCTTATTTCAAAATGATTCATAATTCTTTTGAAATACTTCAAGATTCTTTATTATTTAGACTCAAGTCAAAAGACGTCAAGTAAAACCATGTTCAGTTAACACACGTACGCTTCATCGTACTATATATATATACTTTAAAATATCATGCTTAAGAGTATAGGAAGAATCACATACCTCCTCGACGAAATCCACCTGCCAAGTCGAATATGTCGCGCGCAGAGTATAAACCTATAATAGGCAAATACATCTATCAACGTCTAGACTACTCTAAAGAATGTTCTAAGCAGAGGTTCTCTATTCTACGAAAAATCGGGCAGACTTCCTACCCTAAGCTATACAAGCTCATCAGAATACTCTATGTAAGTACTAATCTTCTTTAAATCTTCTGATGTGATTATAGTTCAATTCTCTTCTGTAATACCCTTCTATGTAATTACAGTTCAATTCTCTTCTGTAATACCCTTCTATGTGATTACAGTTCAATTCTCTTCTGTAATACCCTTCTATGTATTTTATACTTATTTCTATACATCTACAAAGATGTATTCTCCAATTACAATAGAAGGATAAGATTATTTACCTCGATAAGCCCAATATTATCCAAGATATAAGTCGATCCCGAGCAAGGTTTAGCTCCTAATCAACGCTCCAACTGCTCGAAGAAACCCTTAGAAGTTTCTACACAACTTCTACTATCTACTTCAACCAACTATGAAGTTTCCCTTAGGGTTTCGTTAGTGACTATAGGAACACAAAGTAGTATTTCGGACTCACGTATAGAGATAACTTTGGAAATACTATATGGGATTGGCTAAGGTATTTTGGGGATAGTAACAATACTGAGAGTATTTTCTACCAAGGGGGAGGGCTTTGCCGAGACTACAAGGAAAAGGGGAGGAGAGAGGGGTGTTTGGCTAGGGCTTTCTTTAGAGGGGGTGGATGGTGTTTGGATGAGAAGCTCTCTCAAAAGGGGGAAGTTTTGAGACTTGGAAGAATGATTTGTGGATGAAGAGTTTCTTCAACTTAGGGGGGTATTTATAGGGCTTTCAAGGGCCAAGATTAAGGCATGTGGAGGGCAAGTGGAGGGTGGAGATTCACCCATGTGTCCTTATCCATCTACTACACAAAATATCCTACCTAACCTTGACTAATGAAAATGGCCACAAAAATGTGCCAAAGTCGTCCATGGTGCCATCCACTTGAGGGTGACAAGTGTCACCCTCTCGTTGGTCCAAAATATTTCATCTCTCGGAAAAATCCGCAAAAATTATAAATGACATAGCCGTAATTTTCCCTACGCAAGTTCTAGAAAACGTTTCGTCGGAAAACGATTCTTTTCGGGGGTTGTGCACAAATTTCCGTCCCTATGCCTACTTTAAGTTTGAACTTTTGTACGTACGCCCTCACGTACATACTCTGGAAATACGGGGTATAACAATCTAGACCCTTCATTGTAGTATATATCCTATACTAGTGCAAGATGACTTCCATACTTACAAAAAAATTTCAAGAACTTGTCTTGATGTAGGAAATGCTCTCGGCCAAGTAGAAATTTTGAGAGAATTTTTTTTGCAATCTTGTTCCATAATTCACAATACTTTAACCCAAGGTTCCTAAGGGTATTGTAAGGTTATCTCAATAGAAAGATCCCAGAAAAACGATGTTTTCACGTTAGTCGCAAGGCGAAAACCTAAGGTGTTCTTCAACTTTGAAGTTGGAAATTGAAGAGAAGTTGGTTATGAGCTTCTAAGGAGTGCTTGGAGCGGATTGGAACATAAGAAGATGAGCTAAAAGTTGCTAAAGATCGACTTTTACGCTTGAACATTATTAGGGCTTATTGAGGTAAAATCTTCATCTTCTTAAAGTGATTAAAGATTACATGTTATAGTAGTTAAGAAATGAACATGTGGTATATAGATTGAATTTTGAAAAGATTTGGATCATGTCGACATGTTAAAACCGAAAATGGACAAGTTAGCCATTAATGTTGTAATCAATTTTGTCGATAGTTACAATCGTCACATGTTAAGGAAGAAAGGATTTATAGTTGTTGTAATTGTTATTATGTGTATAACATGTTGGAATAACAACTTGGATTGAAAAAGGAATTGAAATGATATTGATAATTGTTGTGACAATGGTAGCCGGGTATGGCTTGGAAATATTGGACAGTTTTATATTGATTGTGGGGCAGAATTTTACACGTCTATTAAGCGTGTAATCCCCTTTGTATTATCGAATTGTTGGGCCTTAAATGTGGCGCTTGGTTATTGATTTTTCGGGCCTTGAAAAAGGTGGAAAATTACGTAGAAACAAAGGAAGTGCTGCCCGATTCCGTAGAATAAGAGTCCTTATACTTAGAAATAGTCTACGTTGAAAGCTAGAAATTGATAGGCGTATTATGGTTATTATAGGTTGGCATTCTACGAGCGGAAAATTCAAGTTAGCAAGTGGATTAAGCCGAAAAGGTATGTGGAAACCTTTCTTATCTCTTGAGCATGAATCTTATGAAATGTATAGTACGGTAGACGTACGTGTTTTAAATGAACTCAATTTCATTTTGGTTTCCTTGTATGGATTTTCGAAAGTGTAGTAACTCGTTTTCAAAGAAGTATATGTTACTTGACTTGAAAAGTGTAGAATACTTGATTTGGAAAAAGTATTGATAACTTGATATTCTAAGTTAAGAAACTTGATATTCTAAGTTAAAGAGACTTGATATTCTAAGTTAAGAAACTAGATTTCTAAAGTTAAGAGACTTGAAGTATTTTGAAAGTTATGTAACTTGATTTGAAAGTATAAGTCTCTTGGTTATAAAAGAATGAATTAGTCTAAGATATAAAGAGTTATAACGGCTTTATGGGAAGTTAGTTATTACGACTTTATGAAAGGTTAAAGATGTCTTAGTTTCTAAAGCATAAAGTTAGTATAACGGCTTTATGGGAAGTTGGTTATAACAACTTTATGAAAGGTTAAAGGAATGGTTTTCTCTAGTAATGTAAACAAGGATTAATGACTTAAAATAAGGAAGCGGCAATTTGATTTAAAGGCATCAATTGCTTAAAGTTTTAAAGTAAGTGTCACGACCCGACTCGTTATGATCGGTGCCCTACCCGGCACCCTTCTAATCATACAACATAATAAATCGGAAGATAAATAACACTTTTTTTAAACCAAGGCCAAGCCGATAAGGCCGCCATAACATAAAAATTACCCAAAGCGGCTACATCGCTTAACAATGTAAAAACAACTCTAGCTACCCAAATTTACGATGAATACATGCACTTAAGATTTGAACAAATACTATGACGGACAAGGCCCCGCTGCACTTCGAATATACATAGCCATGACAACTCCGAACATCGGAGCCATCTCAAATCTCGAACCAGATCCTAAGCTCATGGATCCACAATCGTACCTAAACTCGCGGACATTTAACGCAGCTTCGGGGTCGCATAACAAAAATTTAATATGGAACGGAAAATAAGGTATAGTAAACAAATCATAATCAGATAAAAGAATGACAGGGCAAGTATAAAAAGGGTACATACTGTATCCTACCGTGTCATTACCATCTCGTGAACTTAATCGCACCTTATTATCTTTTCCATTTTTCAATAAAGGTTATAGTCACATTCTTACGCATATGCTTAGGAAACACCGCAAGTTCATTACCATATAACTTACTTACCTTACATAACATAATCCGCCTTTGGAGGGACGCCATAACGCCCGCCCAACTGGGACGCGATAAAGTCACATAGTCTGCCCATAAAGGTATACCGCCCGCCCAATCTCGACGCGTAAGGTCACATAGTCCGCCATAAAGGTATATCGCCCGCCCAATCTCGATGCGGTAAGGTCACATAGTTCGCCCATAAGGTATCGCCCGCCCAACTCGACGCTGTAAGGTCACATAGTATGCCCATAAAGGTATACTGCCCGGCCAAATCTCGAACGCAGTAAGGTCACATAGTCTGCCCATACAGGTATACTGCCCGGCCAACTCGACGCGTAAGGTTACATAATCTGCCCATAAAGGTATACCGCCCGACCCAACTCGGGACGCGTAAGGTCACATAGTCCGCCCATAAGGTATCTCGCCCGACCCAATCTCGACGCGTAAGGTCACATAGTCTGCCCATAAAGGTATACTGCCCGGCCCAATCCTGGGACGCGGTAAGGTCACATAGTCTGCCCATAAAGGTATACTGCCCGGCCCAATCCTGGGACGCGGTAAGGTCACATAGTCTGCCCATAAAGGTATACTGCCCGGCCCATTCCTGGGACGTGATAAGGTCACATAGTCTGCCCATAAAGGTATACTGCCCGGCCCATTCCTGGGATGCGGTAAGGTCACATGAAATCCGGGAATTTAACCCAACGTACTACGTGCCTCTACTCCTTTTAAATGATTCTCTTTGAAATAAAACTTCCAAGATACTAACTACCGTAGTATCAAGTCATATCTACTTTTCAAGACAAGTCACAATACCTTTTAGAAATACATTTATAGGCTTCTAAATCGAGTGACTTCTTTCTTTAAAACCTTAAGCAATTGGTACCTTTAAAACAATTTGCCCTTCTTTATTTCAAATCATTTCTTTGCTTACATTATCAAGAAAACCATTCTTTTTAATCTTCCATAAAGTTGTTATAACCAACTTTCCATAAAGTCGTTATAACTCTTTATGTCTTAGACAAATTCATTCCTTTTATAACCAAGAGACTTATACTTTCAAATCAAATCACATAGCTTTCAAAATACTTCAAGTCTCTTAACTTTTAAGAAAACAAGTTTCTTAACTTTAGAATGGCAAGAAATCAATACTTTCCAAATCAAGTATTCTTTACTTTTAAATCAATTCATTTCTCCCTTTAAGAATCAAGTTCCATAACTTGAAAAATAAAGTCCCTTAACCTTTTAAAAATTTGAGGTCCAAAGTCTTAAAACTTCATACGTAAATTCTTATAAATTAAGTAACATATACTTTGGTGCGTTGTGAATAAGTTATACTTATTTATAACGATCTTAATCAAGTAGCCATGATCTAGAAAATGTAATACAATTTTGTCTTATCTTAGCTTCTATGCAGATGGAGAATTCTACTCATTTTAACTTAATTGGTTGTCATTACATTTTCCTTTATTAACGCTGCAGTGGCTTGTTCGATACTTATTCTCATTTGTGTCGAAACTTAGCCAAGTCAACTTGGCTCCAAAATACCTCATAACGACTCTTACCAACATCCCCCATAAGACTTGGTAAGAACTTAGGATAACTTAGACATAACCCTTACGTAGAGTAAATCAACATACATACCTCTTAACTTCTAAGAATAGTAGGAATCATGAAATAATACCACATGTATATTCCATACATAGAATCATGTCAAAAGAAGGAAGAGGTTTGTCACGACCCGCTCCGGGGCCCGTGACTGGTGCCTTACCAGGGCACCCAAGTAGTCATACATCAGAGTAATTAGCGGAATATAAAAACAAGACAGAAACAGCTTGTAAATGAGACACAACTTTATGTGAGAAAGGGCTTTCAGCATATATATATAAACATAGTTTTGCAGCTACATCCCAACTGCATAATAGACTACACTTCTAAGAAGATAAACAACTATATGACAGGTTCCCGCCATACTCGATCGCATAAAACTATCTACAACAGGAGATCATACCTAAAAGTCGAGCCTCCGAGAAGATGGAGCTCCCGACACCAACGCAGATCCTAAGGACGTGGATCTAGCACTGCTTGCCCTTACCGCAGATGAACGCAGCCTCCGGGAGGTCAAGATAACAGTACCAAGTATGTGAAATCAGAAAGTACTTAAATGAAATCAAAGTATTTAAAACCATTTGCAAATACAATCGCTCAATTGCACATAGTGCCATATCACAAACAAGAACAATAATAGGTAAACTGTAATGTGTCTTTCTAGGCCGCGAATGATCGGGCAAGGCCAATCGCCTATAGTATCATTATGCTGCCTAATCCTCGACTCCCGCAATCCGCATAGTCACACACGCACCGCATGAGGTATTCTCGCATCGGGTAGCTAACCCCTGCATTCTCCTCGACTCCCGCACCGCATAGTCTCAATAGACCGCATAGTCACACGCATCAGACGTCGCTAAAACACCCGAATGATCAACTCGAACTCCCGCACCCGCATAGTCACACGCATCGCGATAGCCGTGAGACCGCATCGCGGTGGCAAGCCCTGTGATAACAAGTCAAGGGGGTATGTGATATAATAACAGTACAACGTTCTTAATGTTTAACAACGTAAGCACAACAAGAATAACATCACAAGACACTAACACACGTAGTATCATAACATGTTTACTTATCAAACCATCTTACTATACTTTGCAGAAGTTAATACAAGATTCTCATAAACAAACAAGTAAAACTGCTTTCTTTATCTTTCTTAAGTCGTTATACCTAACTTCCCATAAAGCTAGTATAACTCTTAAGCTTTCGCTTAAAAATCCAAAGATACTCTTCTTTTAAAAAAATGATTCATAATTCTTTCAAATACTTCAAGTTCTTATTATTCAGCTTAAGTCAAAAACATTGCCGTAAAGCTACGTTTCGTTATAATGCACGCTCACCGTACTATATATATATATTTTAAAATATCATGCTCAAGAGTATAGGAAGAATCACATACCTTCTCGAATAAAACCACCGCCAAGTCGAATATGTCACACGCAGAGAATCAAATTTATAATAGTCAAATACGCCTATCAACGCCTAGACTATTCTGAAATGCTTCTAAGCAGAGGGTTCTCTATTCTACGGAAATTGGGCAAGACTCCCCTACCGTCTGTTACTCAAGTCCATCAGAATACAAATTCTATGTAAATACAGTTCAATTATTCTTCTTTATACCCTTCACAAAGGATAACAATTCAATTCTATTCTGAATATCCTTCTAAGTATTTTATACTTATTCCTATACTTCTACAAGATGTATTCTCTAATTACAAAAGAAGGATAAGATTATTTACCTCGATAAGCCCAAAATTATCCAAGTTAAAAGTCGATCCCGAGCGAGGTTTAGCTCCTAATTGCACGCTCCGATATCTCCACGAAACCCTTAGAAGTTCTTCACAACTTCTACTAAGTACTATACTGGATTTGGGCTAGGGTATTTGGGAATAGTAACTACACTTGAAGACAACTTTTCTACCGGGAGGGCTGAGGTTTGGCCAGGACATAAGGGGGAGGTTTCTCGCCAAAGCCACTAGGCTAGAGTGGGAGAGGTGTTGACGAAAACACAACAAGAGAGGGGAGGAATTTCAACACTTGGAGAATTGATTTGTGGATGAAGAAAACCTCTGCTGTGGGGTATTTATAGGCCAACCAATGGCCAAGATGAAGCCAAGTGCTATGCAAGTGTAGGGTGAGGATTTAGGCAAGTGTCCTTATCCATCTACTACACAAAAATATCCTACCAACTCGACAAAACAAGCCCCAATTCGTCCCTTTACCGCCTAATACGCCCACCAATTAGAGGTGACAAGTGTCGCCTCTCGTTGGTCCAAAATGTTTCGCCTCTTGGAAAATCCGCAAAAATTAGAAATGACATAGCCGTAATTTTCCTTCGCAAGTTTTGTAAAACATTTAGCCTGAAAATGATTCTTTAGTGAGTCAGGTACAAACTTTTTCGCCCATAATGCCTAACTAAGGCTAAACTTTTGACGCACACCCTCACGCATATACTGGAAATACGGTATAACATTCTCCTCCTTAGAAACATTCGCCCAATGTTCCTTCCCAAGACAATTAACGATAAAGCTTCTTCATAACTTAAATAGCTTGCAAATGCCACATACGGCCCCAAAACAACACTTAGGAAATATATGACAATGAAAATTTACAAGTAGGAAAGTGAGTTACCTGGAGGTGTGGGGAATAGGTGAGGATACTTCTGCCTCATGTCCTCCTCAGCTTCCCACGCCATCTCCTCCCCGAGCCTGCTCCGCCACAAGACTTTGACGGCCACGCCCCGTCCGCAGACGCCTAACTCCGACGATCGACTATCGCTATGGGAATCTCCTCACACGATAACCCCTGGCCACCGACATCATCAATCGGTGTACCTAGATGGATCCCCGATACATCTCCTCAAAGATAGAAACATGAAACACCGATGCATCGCTTCCAGACGGACGAGATTCAACTCGTAGGCAACCTTGCTTACCTCGCGACAACTGATAGGCCCAATGTACCTGGGCCGAGTTTCCTTTCTTTTCCGAATCTCATCACACCCTTCACGGGTGACACCTTCAGAAAACCCAATCATCAACCTCAACTCCGGATGCCGACGACGATGATCCGTGATATGACTTCTGGCCGACTCAGCCGCCAAGAATCGCCTCGGATAAGCTTTACCTTATCCATCGTCATTGTATCAACCTGGTCCTACTAATCGCACTCGCCTTACATCAAACCAGCTTATCGGCGACCGCACTTCTCCCATACAAGGCCTCATAAGACGCCATCCGAATACCGGAGTGGTAGCTATTATTATACGCAAACTCAACTAGAGGCAAATGATCCTCCCAACTACCCTCGGTCAATAACATGTGCTCGTAGCATATCCTCGAGTCCGGATATGCGCTCGCTGTCCGCTCTGCCTCATGGATGGAATGCAGATCGTGCTCACTGGCCCCTAAACCCTTCTCGAAAGACCTCCAGTTAGCCGTGAACCGGGCTCCTGCTTGATATGATCGAAATAGGGCTCCATGCAGATGACGATCTCTGATGTAAAGTTCTGCATAATCTCACCAAAAATTCGCCCCGACGGAAGAAAGTGGCTGATTTCACACCGCGACGATAACCCGTATATAATCATGCTTCCTCCGAGCGCGAGGTAATCCCGTGATAAAGTCCATGTTGATCACCTCCCACTTCCGTGTCGGGATCTCTATCGTCGCAATAATCCACCAGCCTCCGTGCTCTATCTTCACCGCCGACAACACGCACCGAGCTACAAACTCGCAACGCCCTCTTCGCCATCCCACCAATACACGTATCTAAGGTCGTGGTACATCTTGGTCGACCGCATGGATAGAGTAACGCGCCGTGTGCTTCCCTAGAACTCCGCCAAGTCCTAAAACATCCGAACACACAACTCGCCTCAAACCTTAGCACCCTATCGTTCTACCTCAAAAGGACCCTTCCTCACGAAGAGCCAGATCACGATACCGAATCAAAACCGATCCTCAAATCGTTGTTTCTTCACCTCCTCGACGATGGAAGACTAGGCAACCTCTCGAACTCGAACCCCACCGCTATCGTAATCAATCAACGGACACCAAGGCTCGCTAATCGATGCAAATCGCGAACCATGCCCCTCCTCGTCGCACATCCGATAGACTCCCATCGACCTACGACTAAGAGCATCCGCCACAACATTGGCCTTCCCGGTGGTACATGATATCAACGCCATAATCCTTAAGCAACTCTAACCACCGCCTTTGTCGTAAGTTCACTCCTCCGGCCGAAGATATACCGAGGCTCTGTGGTCTCGTATAAATATCCACATGAACCCCATACAAATAGTGCCTCCGATCTTCAAGGCGAATCACCACGCCAACTCCAAATCACGCGGGTAGTTCCTCTCATGCTTCTTAAGCCGCCGGATGCGACGCTTATAACCTTACCCCGCCGCATCAACACATCCCAGCCCGACGCCCGACGATCACAATACACAACATAACCGTCTCGACCTCCGATGAGTAAGAACGGGCGCCGCCGCCTTCCTTCAAGAATCGAAACCCCGCCACAAGCATCACCCATTGAAACTTGGCCGCCTTCCGAGTCACCTAGTCAATGGTGCGTAGATAGAAGCAAACTTCTACGAACCGATAATAACTCGCAAGGCCCGTAAAATCGCGAACCTCGCTGAGTAGCAGGTCTAGGCCAACTCGATCGCTTCGATTCGCCAGATCCACCGAATACCATCAGCCATAATATGCCCAAGAAAAGCCACCGGCTAACCAAAACTCACATTTGGAAAACTTGGCGATAACCGCTGGTCTCGAGAACTGCCAAGACAGCCTCAAATGCCCGCATGCTCCCGCCCGAGCGAAAATAAACCAAGATATCATCAATGAACACTATCACAAACGTGTCCAAAATGGTTTGAACACTTGCTCATCAAATCCACGAATACCGCCGAGCATTGGTCAACCCAAAGACATGACACTCAACTCATAATGCCCGCACGTCCGAATGCAAATCTAGGGACATCCACCTCTCGACTGCACTGATGATAGCCCATCGCAGATCAATCTTGAGAAACATTCGCACTCGCAACCGGTCGAACAAATCATCAATCCCGGAAGCGGGGTATTCGCTTTATGGTCACCTTGTTCACCGCTCAGATCAACACACATACGCAGCTGGCCCCGCCCTTCTTCTTCACGAACACACGGCGCTCCTAGAGAAACACTAGGTCCGATGAAGCCCTTCTCCAAAGAAATCTCTCACCGGTCCTTCAACTCTCTCAACTCGGCAGTGCCATTCGTATGGCGGAATGGAAATAGCCGAGTGTCCGCAACACATCTATACAAACTCAATCTCCTCTCGTGAGGGATACCCGGAGGTCGCCTGAAACACGCCTGGGAACTTCTCGACTATCGAACGGATCAAAACCGTACCGCAGCCTCGTGATCAAATACCCGAATGAGATGGTAGATATACCCTTCTTCGCACCATCTTCCTAGCCTTGAGGTAGGAAATAAACCTACCCTACGATACAGTTTCCTCCCACACAACAACCTTTCCTCAGAAACCGAACTGCACTCACTTTCTCTCTCAGCCTACATTGGCGTAGCAAGACGCCAGCCAATCCATACCCACGATCACATCGAAATCACCATATCCAACTCTATCAAGTCGGCTAGGTCCGACGATCGCATACGGTCATCCGGACAAGCCCTATATACCCGCGAGCTACCACCGATCGCCACCGTGTAGCTACTCGAGCGGTCTATGGACTCGTGCTCATCCCTATCCTACTAGCACAAGGGGATATATAGATGCAGTAGAACCCGATCTATCAAGGCATACACATCAAATCCAGAACCGAGCAAGGTACTCGTGACGACGCCGTGACGCCCCGTCCCGCCACCGACAAGGCATAAAATGCGCTTCGAGGACCGCTAGAATCGACCCGCGCCACGACCTCGGCGACCGCTGGTCCACGAGTACCTCGCCCGGCGTAATCGTAGGACGAATCGGCAATGCACTCAGTAGCCGAGCCCTACCACCGCCGCTTCGGCCTGACAGTTCTCGATAACGACCCGCTGGCTACAAGTATAGCAAGCTCCCGGTAGTACTACACTCCCGAATGGAATCTACCACAACGGACACACCGAGCAGACTCGATCGGTTAGCACCTCGCTACCCCCGAAGTCCAAGTCTGGGGCCTTGACCGCCTCAATGCTCGCTGTACCGAAACGATGCGTAGAGTGCTCGAGCCGGCCGTGGTGCGACCCAGACGTCACGAGGCCGCCCACCTCGAGAACTACCAAAAGAACCGCCGCCTCGCCTTCTTCTCGCTGGCCGATATCCGTCGACCCGCCGGTCTCTACGCCTCGCATCCAAGCGCATGAGCTCGCATACGGTAATGTCCATGCTCGATCAAGAGCCACACCCGCACAAGACTCGCCCATATAATCATCTAGCCCTGACGACGGTGCACTCGGCCCTCCATATTCGCTACTAGCGCAGGGACATATCGACCCAATGAATCAAACTCGACGTTGTACTCCCTAATCAAGGCCCCTCTCGCCTCAAAGAAGAAAATCGCCGCGCCCTCCTCATCTCGCGAGGCAAGAAGTGCGTGAGAAAAGCCTCCGAGAACTCATCCTGCAAGCTGGAACGCTGCTCTCCCGATAACTCCCATGAATCAAAACCAATCGATCGCGGTATCACGCACCGATGTGAACCAAGATCACGGACTCGCCTCCGACGCCGATCACTCATAATCCTCTCAGAATCGACGGATGAACTCTCGCGATCATCCTCCGCCTCGACCAGAAAACTCGCGGCTACAACTCGTGAAATACCGTAGCCTCAAACTATCCGCCTCTGGTGAACCACGGTACGATCGGCCGGAATGGCCAGATTCACTTTATCCTCATGTTCGCCACAATCCTAGCCAATAGCCGGGCCATCTCTCAGACTCTAACTCTCCGCCCAGCCGTGGGGACAGTGAGGCGCGGCATCGTGGTCTCACGGGGCCGGGCGGCGCTATGGAACTCGCCGCCTCGTATAGATCGGGCCCGAGCCCTCGTGAATCTCTGTCCTACTAGCGCCTCCTCACGCTCGCCTTCTCGCTCTGCCGCTTTACGCGAGGCATAATCACATGTAAAAGGAATACGTTAGGGGTCCAACTTATAACACAACTCTAAGGCACGATCTCGTGAGTGAGAAGAATGGAAACCAATCCTAAATATCCTATAGCCTCCTCGACATTGCGTGTGCACAACACACCGATAATCAAGACGCTTACTAGATACGCCTCAGACACTTTCCGAGGATTAATCGCTCGATACCACTTTTGTCACGACTCCGCCCGGCCCGTGGATCGTGCCTTACCCGGAACCCAAGTAGTCATACATCGAGTAATCAGTAATATAAAACAAGACAGAAACAGCTTGTAAAATGAGACACAACTTACGCGAGAGTGGCGCTTTCAAGATATATATATAAACATAGTTTCAGCTATATCCCAACTCTACAATAGACTACGCACTTAAGAAGATAACAACTATGGCGACAGTGGCTCGCCATACCCTCGATTGTACAAAACTATCTACAACGGGAGATCATACCCAAAAGTCGAGCCTCCTATACATGAGCTCGACACCAACGCAAAGATCCTAAGGATGGATCTAGCACTGCCGCTCTTACCGCAGATTTAACGCAGCCCCGGCGAGGTCAAGACAACAGTACCAAGTATGTGAAATCGTAAAGTACTTAAATGAAATCAAAGTATTTAAAACCATTTGCAATACAATCGCTTCAATTGCACATAGTGCCATATCACAAACAAGAACAATAATAGTAAATCGTAATGTATTTTCTAGGCCGCGAATGATCGGGCAAGGCCAATCGCCCATAGTATCATGCGTGTTTCAATCTCGACTCCGCCCCACATAGTCACACATGTACCCGCATTTAGGTATTCTCGCACGGGGTAGCTAACCCTGCACTCTCCTCGACTCCCGCAGTCCGCATAGTCTCAATAGACCGCATAGTCACATTGCATCCGCATAGGCATCCTCAGACGCTAAAACACCTAATGATCAACTGAACTCCCGCAGCCAATAGTCACACAGACCGCGATAGCCGATAGACCCGCATCAAGGGTGGCAAGCCTCTGATAACAAGTCAAGGGGTATGTGATATAATAACAAGATAACGGTCTTAACGCTTAACAACGTAAGCACAACAACAATCACATCACAAGACACTAACACACGTAGTATCATAACATGTTTACTTATCAAACCATCTTACTATACTTTGCAGAAGTTAATACAAGATTCTCATAAACAAACAAGTAAAACTATTCCTTTTATCTTTCTTAAGTCGTTATACCTAACTTCCCATAAAGCTAGTATAACTCTTAAGCTTTCGCTTAAAAATCCAAGATACTCTTCTTTAAAAAAATGATTCATAATTCTTTTGAAATACTTCAAGGTTCTTATTATTCGTGCTTAAGTCAAAAGACATCACGTAGTTACGTTTCATATAATGACGCTCACCGTACTATATATATATATTTTAAAATATCATGCTCAAGAGTATAGGAAGAATCACATACCTTCTCGGCGAAAACCACCTGCCAAGTCGAATATGTCGCGCGCAGAGAATCAGCCTATAATAGTCAAATACGTCTATCAACGCCTAGACTATTCTCAGAAACAGCTCTAAGCAGGGTTCTCTATTCTACGGAAATTGGGCAAGACTCCCACCCACGCTACTCAAGTTCATCAGAATACAAATTCTATGTAAATACAGCTCAATTATTCTTCTTTATACCCTTCTACGTTGATAATAGCTCAATTCTATTCTCAGAATATCCTTCTAAGTATTTTATACTTATTCCTATACTTCTACAAAGATGTATTCTCTAATTACAAAAGAAGGATAAGATTATTTACCTCGATAAGCCCAAAATTATCCAAGTTAAAAGTCGATCCCGAGCGAGGTTTAGCTCCTAATTGCACGCTCCGATATCTCCACGAAACCCTAGAAGTTCTTCACAACTTCTACTAAGTACTATACTGGATTTGGGCTGTGGTATCAGAGAATAGTAACTACACTTGGAAGACAACTTTTCTACCAAGGAGGGGTAGGTTTCGCCAGACTTGCGAAGTGTGAGGCTCTCGCCAAAGCCACTAGGCTATAGTGGAGAGGTGTCGACGAAAACACAACAAGAGAGGGGAGGGAATTTCAACACTTGGAGAATTGATTTGTGGAT
Source organism: Przewalskia tangutica (assembly GCA_029844215.1). Classification (NCBI taxonomy): domain Eukaryota; kingdom Viridiplantae; phylum Streptophyta; class Magnoliopsida; order Solanales; family Solanaceae; genus Przewalskia; species Przewalskia tangutica. The sequence goes on along the minus strand of CM056729.1, from coordinate 80,288,940 downwards.
GAAGAAAACCTTCAAGTTAGGGGGGTATTTATAGGCCAACCAATGGCCAAGATGAAGCCAAGTGCTATGAAAGCAGGTGAGGATTTAGGCAAGTGTCCTTATCCATCTACTACACAAAAATATCCTACCAACTCCTCGACAAAACAAGCCCCAATTCGCCCCCTTTACCGCCCAATACGCCCACCACCAGAGGTCACGTGTCGCCCTCTCGTTGGTCCAAAATGTTTCGTCTCTCGGAAAAATCCGCAAAAATTAGAAATGACATAGCCGTAATTTTCCCTTCGCAAGTTTTGTAAAACGTTTCGTCGGAAAACGATTCTTTTAGTGAGTTGTGCACAAACTTTTTCGTCCATAATGCCTAACTAAGGCTAAACTTTTGTACGTACATACTCTGGAAATACGGGGTATAACAAGGTTCACACACCTCGCGACGATTATCGACAAATAGCAAAAAATGCTCCAAAGTACTTCAACCTTGATAGTTATTCCATCCTTCAAGTAGAACACGCTATACTTAGTACTTCCACCTATAATGGCAATAATACGTCCATTAACCTCTAGCTTCGAACGTAGAATATTCTAAGTGCAAAGTCACTAAATTCTACGGAAACTCGGACAACACTTCCTTTGTTTCTACATACTTTGCCACCTTTTTCAAGGCCGAATTCAATAACCAAACATGCCACATTTAAGGCCCAACAATTCAGCTAACCAAAGGGGATTACACGCCTTAACAGGACGTGTAAAATTCCGCCCCACAAATTAATACGAAACTAGTTCCATATTTAAAGCCATTCTTGGCTAAACATATACAACAACACAAAGTCCTTTTCCAATTATTTTTCAATCCAACTTCTTAGGCCTAACATGTTATATAGTCATAAACAACTTAACAATTATAATTCCTTCTTTATATAACATGTGACGATTAAACTAATAATCCAATTGAATTGAAATCTCAAGGCTAAACATACTAGTTTTCGGATTAGGGTTCCAATATCCATAACACTTATCAACTTCATAATATATATCTCATACATGCTAATATCCATAGCTACAACAATAAGTAATCTTATGTAACGACTTCGCTCGGTTCAAGCATCGTGCCTTACCCGGGCACCCTAAAGGATACATACATCGAGAAAATCAGCGAACATAAAACATGAGTCATTTAACAAGAGATATAATAAATAAACAGCCAACCAAAACAGCTGTTTTCAAGATATAAATAAAACTCGAACAGCTTTAATCCTTTTACAACCCCGCCACAACAAGATTTTGCACTTAAGATATATTAATGACTATGACGGACAGTGGCTTCGCCATACCCCAATGTACAAGAACCTACAACTCAGTGGAACACCTACTAAAAGATAAGCTCCGAGAAACGGAGCTTTAAATGCGCCAATCGTGATCCTACGAGCGAGGATCCACGCATCGACTTCTACTCGCAGATGAACGCAGCTTCCGGCGAGGTCAAGACAACAGTACTAAGCATGGAAATCATAAAATCAGAATGAAATCATACTAGTTCATATAAAGCAGAGACACGTATGATAACCAAACTACGCTCACAACATAAAACACCATCACTCCAATATAACTACGGGTCTCACGCCCACAACATCAATCGTTCGTGACATGGCCGCATGCCCCCTAATATCAGACGGCAGACATGTCCACGATGCAACAATAATACCAATGTCCCATGGCCACATGCCCCGACTCAGATCGTGTAGACATGTCCACGTGACTCAACAACAAGACAACAATCCAAATGGAAGCATACCCGCGCGCTACGATCGTGGTCGCATGTCCAAAGGGAAAAATAAGACAACATTCCAAATGGACGATACCCGTGGCGCCACGATCGTGTCAAGATGTCCAAAGGGAAATCACGCGCGATAATCAAATGGAAACATACCCGCAGCGCCACGATCGTGCAAGATATCCAAAGCGACAACCATAAGACCTTAACCAAAATGGAAGCATACCCGCGCGCCACGATCGTGTCAAGATGTCCAAAGCGATTAACAACAATAATACTATCAGCGAACGCATTCGCGGAATTTCTCCGCCACCGCCGCAAGACGCCCAAGTAAGTTCTCAACTGGCCAACCGACTCTCTATCGAGACGCCAGAATACGTAAACACAACGATTGTACAATAAAGGCTATCATCACAAGCATAGTAAGTTTCACACAACTCAAAGTACTTTCATTTTATGCCAAAGTCCTGCTTTTAACCCCAAAGTACTACATACGCTAAGTTCTTTAAAAGAGATCCATTACTTTTATAAAAGTCACCCGATACCCGTAGTATTAGAATGACCAACCCACCTTCCTTTTCAAAATCAAGTAACAACATTCTTTCCTAAGTTCCGCTTGCCTAGTTTCAATTACTCAAGCTTCTCATTTTCAAATGGTTTCATAGTTCCTCAAACTTAATCACTGATTCCTTTTAGAACAATTGAGTAACATATGTCATATACGAGTAGTTTATTCTTGTTTATAACGATCTTATTACAAAGTTTCATGATCTAGAAAATGTAATATCATTTTGTCTCATCTTAGCTTCTATGCATGGAGGTTTCTACCGGTTTTAATACAACACATCATTATTCAATACATTTTCCTTTATTAACGCCGCAAATGTCCTGTCGATACACATTTTGCTTCCAAATCAAGAAACATTATCCCTTTAAAACCAAGTACTCATTACTCACGAATGAGGTTTCACACAAACATCCACATTTAAAACAAATAAGTTAAGTCTCTTATCTTATAAGATCAAGTCTCTTAACTTCTAACATCAAGAAACCATTTTCATTTACATAAGGTCGTTATAACTAACTTCCCATAAAGCTATTATAACACCCTATGTTTTAAACCAACCAAATCACTTAGCACATGTACGCCTCACCGCACTACATAGTTCACAACAATCATGCTAGAAAAGATAGAAGAGGTTCACATACCGCGACGATTTATCGACAATAAGCAAAATGCTCCAAGTACTACAACCTTGCTAGCCCTTTCCACTCCTCGAGTATAAGCTTACTCTAGTACTTTCACCTATAAAGGTCAAAACGCCTATTAACCCCAAAACACAAGTTTCTATCTTTCTATAGAAAATTCTAAAAGACTCTCCCCGCAACAAACAGAAATCTCCTCCTCTATCGAGGCCGGCTACCAAGCCAACTGTGTGGTTTACACGCCTAACCTGACGTGTACAATTCTACACAAGCTCATCGCAATACACCCCATGTAAATACAGTTCAGCTTCTTATTCTTCAGCTTAAGTCAAAAGACATTGCCGAATACTAAGTAGTTCCATATATAGTATACTTCAACTATATACTAACAAACATGTAATTTCCAATTACAACAGAGGACAAGATAATTACCTCGATAAGCCCAAAATTATCCAAGTTATAACGTCGATCCCGAGCAAGGTTTAGCTCTAATTCGGCGCCCAAACCACTCCAAACAACCCTAGAAGTTCTAACCAACTTCTACTCACATACTTCAACCAACCAACTATGAAGATTTCCTGTGGTTTTGGCTGAGACTAAAAGGACAAAAGCGTAGTATTTCCGACTCTACGAAAGAGGTATCTTTGGAATACTACAAGGTACAAGGCTAAGGTATTTTGGGCATTATAACAATACTAGGAGTATTTCTATACCACAACAAGGGTATTATACGAAACAACTAGCAGTGGGTACCCCACGCCAAGCCTCACAAAGGAGTGAGCCTCTCGCCAAGCTCCTCAAAAAAAGTGGGGTAGACCTTTGGACGAGAACAACACTAAAGGGGGAGGATTTTAGGCTTGAAGGTTTCATTTGATGAAGAGTTCATCAACATATGGGGGTATTTATAGCAAAACCAAAGCCAACCAACGGCCAAGATCAAGCCATGCAAGGCAAGTGTAAGGCCAAGATCAAGCCAAGTGCACCCTAGACCCTACCCACAAAACAAGCCACAAAACATTACACCAAACATTGCACAAAACAAGGCTAAAACAAGGAGCCAATAGCCATGTAAACGTGACCTAATCGGGCCAACCCAAAACGCTTCACTGGCGGTGACAAGTGTCACCCTCCCGCTGGTCCAAAACATTTTGTCTCTAAAAATTCGCAAAAATACTAAACGACATAGCCGAATTTTCCTCGCAAGTTACGCAAAACGCTTCGCCGAAAAACGACTTAACCGTGTCAGACAAATGTCATTCGCCTAAGCCACCAGCGGGGTGACACGTGTCACCCTCCTATCGGCCCTCAAAAACGCCTTCCAAAAATATCCACAATGGCCAAAATCTCAAAACAAAGCTGGCTCTACAAAATCAGAATTTCTCCGTGGCCCCACGTGACCATTTCCAAAAATAAAATTCCATAATTCTCTAATATTCCAGAAGTCCGAATACAAAACTGGGAATCCAATTCCCATTAACTAACCTTTTTCCTTCACAAAACCTAAACTTTTCCGTGGAAAATCACCTCTTTCTTCCTTTCCAATCTTTCGCCAGATTCTCGCACGCACGCCCTCGCATACATACTGAAATACGGGTATAACATTCTCCTCCTTAGAAACATTCGTCCCCGAATGTTCCTTCACAAGACGGACATCGATGAAGCTCTTCTAACAAATTGCCAACGCCATAGCCGTCACTAAATAACACACGTTTCTCCTCCTTCCTTACTCGCCGTGTCTTCTCGAACACATGAACTCTTCTAGTATAATGCACACACTTTAGTCATCGCCTGCTTTCCAAAACTTTGGAGTCACCACCTCCAAACTTGGTCGCCTTACTAGCCGCACATCCCCTAAGGCCATTACCGCCTTCACGAACGATTCCGTCGAACACATCCACAAACTCATACGATGGTCGCCTAAACTCTGCCTAGCACCCTCGTGACTTACCACCGGGACCACCCGAACCGACCCCACCCAAAACCGGTTACGGTTGACCCGCAAATGGTCCTAAACCCGACTCCCAACTGCTAAACTCTTGTTCCCGATTCGAACAATCTTACTAATTCACATCACGAAAGCTACCACTACCATCTCACACTACCCACTGACTTATCACACAAATAAATCCCACGATACTACTCACCCTTATAAAGGTCAAACATAAAACGAATCTTTACTCAAGACGACCTTACCTCTAAGGTCTCACCGTGGAAATAGTCTAAGGTTCACACTTACCATGCCTCCATACGTATCCTTCCAACTAACCATGTATTCTAACTCACACATATCACAATGCTATCCGTACATAGCACACAATAATGAGATCATCAAAACAAGCATACCAAAACTCTAGAGGGTTAAGGATATACCCGGTTACCGCCCACTCTAATCATAGGTCACATCGCAGGCGCATAGTCAGTAGGTGATGAACCAGCCACGATCCCGGGCGTCGAGTCGAAACATCCGCGCTCCTTTGGCCTGACAAGCCTTCGCAAATGGCCCCGCCGGCCGCATGCAAAACAAACTCCCAATCTAGCACGACACTCTCCAAAACGGAGTCTACCACAATGGTCACAACGAGGCAGGTGGCTTCACCGTTAACACCCTCGCTCTCCCGAAAATCTGAACCTCGAGCCCCGACCAGATCTCAAGACGCTGGAGGACCACTGCATCGCGGGGTATATAACTAGCTCGCTGAGGCGGTCCGCCTCGAAAGCCACCAGCGACCGCCGCCCCGGCCCTCTTCTCACGATCTGTGTCATTCCGTCGACCCTCCGTGCCTCACATCCTAGTGCACGAGCTCGCACGCTGGCAATGTCCATGCCCGGCCAAGAGAAACACCCGCACAAGACTCATCACCATATAATCATCTAGCCCGGTGACGTAGCGACGCACTCCTATCCTCCATATTCGCAACTAGCGCAGGACATATCGAGCCAAAGAATCGAACTCGACATTGTACTCTCGACAGCCGCTCTCTCGCCTCAAGAATAAAATCATTTACCGCGTTCTCCTCATCCGCGGAGGCAAGAAGCGCGTGAGGAAAGCCCCGAAAACTCATCCCATACCGCTGGAGTGCATGCTCTCCCTGAAAGCTCCCATGAATCAAACCAATCGATCGCAGATCACGCAAATGATGCGAATCCAAAGGTCACGCACTGCTTCAAGCCTCGATCACCCGCATGATCCCAGAATCGCCGGATGAACTCTCGCGATCATCCTCGTGCCTCACCCATAAAACTCAAGGCTACAACTCAAAGTCCCGTAGCCTCAAACTATCTACTCGGGCGAACCATCGTGCATCGAACTGAATCGAACCGCCAGATCCAAATTTATCTCATATCCGCCACGACTCGCCAAGAATCGGGCCATCTCTCAGGACTCCATCTCCCGCCTGCATCGCGGGACCGAGGCTCGTATCAGAGTCTCAAAGCCATCGCCGCGCTTTAAACTCGTGCCGGGCGGCCGCAAACTCGCCGTCAAGCAATCGCTCGTGCATCGACCGCTCGCGCTTCGAACTCCTTCAGATCTCACTAGCGCCTCCTCGCTTTGCCCTTCTCGGGCTCGCTGCGCACATGGAGGCATAATCGTAAAAACGATACGCTGAGGGTCCAACTTACAACACGCCTCTAAGGCACGATCTCGTAACGAGAAGAATGGAAACTAACTTAAATGTCCTATAGCCTCCTCGACATAGACGTGGTGCACAACACACCGATAATCAAGACTTACTAGACACGGTCAGAGACACTTTCCGAGGATTAATCGCCTCGATACCACTTTTGTAACGACTGCCCGGCCCGCATCGTGTCTTACCGGCACCCTAGTGATACATACATCGAGAAAATCAGCGAACATAAAACATGAGTCATTTAACAAGAGATATAATAAATAAATAAAGCAACCAAAACAGCTTGCCTTCAAGATATAAATAAAACTCGAACAGCTTTAATCCTTTTACAACCCCGCCACAACAAGATTATTGCACTCTAAGATATACACGACTATGACGGACAGTGGCCCCGCCATACCCCGAATGTACAAGAACCTACAACTCGTGGAACACCTACTAAAAGATAAGCCTCCGAGAAACGGAGCTTTAAATGCGCTGAATCAGGATCCTACGAGCGAGGATCCACGATCGATGTACTCTACCTCGCAGATTTAACGCAGCTTCCAAGCGAGGTCAAGATAACAGTACCAAGTATGTGAAACTGCATAAAATCAGTAAATGAAATCATACTAGTCTATATAAAGCAGAGACATGTATGATAACCAAACTACGCTCACAACATAAAACGCCATCACTCCAATATAACTACGGGTCTCACGCCCACAACATCAATCGTTCAGACATGGCCGCATGCCCCTAATATCGTGATCGGTGTAGACATGTCCATGATGCAACAATAATACCAATGTCCCACGCCACATGCCCCCGACTGTGACGGTGTAGACATGTCCATGTGACCTCAACAACAAGACAAAGAATCCAAATGGAAGATACCCGCAGCGCCACGATCGTGTCGGGTGATGTCCAAAGGGAAAATAAGACAACATTCCAAACGGACGATACCCGCGCCACGATCGTGGTCAAGATGTCCAAAGCGGAAATCACAAGGCGATAATCAAATGGAAACATACCCGCGCGCCACGATCGCGGTCGATATCCAAAGCGATTAACCATAAGACCTTAACCAAAATGGAAGCATACCCGCGCGCCACGATCGTGTCGATGTCCAAAGCGATTAACAACAATAATACTATCAACAGAACGCATCTGCGGAATTTCTCCGCCACCGCCGACGCCCAAGTAAGTTCTCAACTACCAACCGACTCTATCGAGACGCAGAACACGTAAAACACAACGATTGTACAATAAAGGCTATCATCACAAGCATAGGCAAGTTTCACATAACTCAAAGTACTTTCATTTTACGCCAAAGTCCGTTTTAACCCCAAAGTACTACATACTAAGTTCTTTTAAAAGAGATCCATTACTTTTATAAAAGTCACCCGACAATTCGTAGTATTAGAATGACCAACCCACCTTCCTTTTCAAAATCAAGTAACAACATTCTTTCCTAAGTTCCAGCTTGCCTAGTTTCAATTACTCAAGCTTCTCATTTTCAAATGGTTTCATAGTTCCTCAAACTTAATCACTGATTCCTTTTAGAACAATTGAGTAACATATGTCATATACGAGTAGTTTATTCTTGTTTATAACGATCTTATTACAAAGACATGATCTAGAAAATGTAATATCATTTTGTCTCATCTTAGCTTCTATGCAGATGGAGGTTTCTACTGGTTTTAATACAACACATCATTATTCAATACATTTTCCTTTATTAACGCTGCAGTGGTCTGTCGATACACATTTTGCTTCCCGAAATCAGTAAAACATTATCCCTTTAAAACCAAGTACTCATTACTCACGAATGAGGTTTCACACAAACATCCATATTTAAAACAAATAAGTTAAGTCTCTTATCTTATAAGATCAAGTCTCTTAACTTCTAACATCAGTAAACCATTTTCACTTACATAAGGTCGTTATAACTAACTTCCCATAAAGCTATTATAACACCCTATGTTTTAAACCAACCAAATCACTTAGCACACGTACGCCTACCGCACTACATAGTTCACAACAATCATGCTAGAAAAGATAGGAAGAGGTTCACATACCTCGCGACTATTTATCGACAATAAGCAAAATGCTCCAAGTACTACAACCTTGCTAGCCCTTTCCACTCGAGTAGAATACGCTACTCTAGTACTTTCACCTATAAAGGTCAAAACGCCTATTAACCCCAAAACACAAGTTTCTATCTTTCTATAGAAAATTACAAAGACTCCCCCGCAACAACAGAAATCTCCTCCTCTATCGAGGCCGCTACCAAGCCAACCAGTGTGGGGTTTACACGCCTAACCTGACGTGTACAATTCTACACAAGTCCATCGAATACACCCTATGTAAATACAGTCATTTCTTTATTCTTCAGCTTAAGTCAAAAGACATTGCCGAATACTAAGTAGTTCCATATATAGTATACTTCAACTATATACTCTAACAAACATGTAATTTCCAATTACAATAGAGGACAAGATAATTACCTCGATAAGCCCAAAATTATCCAAGTTATAATGTCGATCCCGAGCAAGGTTTAGCTCCTCAATTGCGCTCCAAACCACTCCAAACAACCCTTAGAAGTTCTAACCAACTTCTACTCACATACTTCAACCAACTATGAAGATTTCCTTAGGGTTTGGTTTGAGACTAAAGGACAAAAGGTAGTATTTCCTGACTCTACGAAAGAGGTATCTTTGGAATACTACAAGGTACAAGGCTAAGGTATTTTGGGCATTATAACAATACTAGGAGTATTTCTATACCACAACAAGCGGTATTATACGAAACAACTAGCAGTGGGTACCCCACTGCCAAGCCTCACAAAGCGGAGGGAAGCCTCGCCAAGCTCTCAAAAAAAAAGGGGGTAGACCTTGACGAGAACAACACTAGCGGGGGAGGGATTTAGGCTTGGAAGGTTGCATGTGTGGAGGAAGAGGTCATCGACATACGGGGGTATTTATAGCAAAACCAAAGCCAACCAATGGACAAGATCAAGCCATGTGCCAGGCAAGTGTAAGGCCAAGATCAAGCCACGTGCACCCTAGACCCTACTCCACCAAACACGCCACCACACAGTGCACCAAACAGTGCACAAAACAAGGCCAAAACAGCGAGCCAATAAAGCCATGTAAACGTGACCCAATCGGCCAACCCAAAACGCCACTGAGGGTGACAAGTGTCACCCTCCCGCTGGTCCAAAACATTTCGCCTCTCGAAAAATTCGCAAAAATACTAAACGACATAGCCGAATTTTCCTCGCAAGTTACGCAAAAACGCTTCGCCGAAAAACGACTTAACCGTGTCAGGCAAATGTCATTCGCCAAGTTACCTAGGCGGGGGTGACACGTGTCACCCTCCTATTGGCCCTCAAAAAACGTCTTCCGAAAAATATCCACAATGGCCAAAATCTCGAAAACAAAGTGGGCCCCACAAAACCGTAAATTTCTCCCGTGGGCCCCACGTGACCATTTCCGAAAATAAAATTCCATAATTCTCTAATATTCCAGGAAGTCCGAATACCAAATCTGGGAATCCAATTCCCATTAACGAACCTTTTTCCTTCACAAAAACCGGAAACTTTTCCGTGGAAAAAATCACCTCTTTCTTCCTTTCCAATCTTTCTGCCGTATTCTCGTACGTACGTCCTCGCATACATACTCTGGAAATACGGGGTATAACATCTTAATTACTAAAACGACAAGAATTATACCTTTACAAGCCCTTAAAATTTCCAAGATTCAAAGTCGCTCCTTAGCAATTCTTAGCTCCTTTCCTTTATGCTCCAATCCGCTATTTGAAGCCCTTAGAAGTTTACAACCAACTTCTCTTCCATTTCCAATCCAAAACTAGGGAAACCACTTAGGTTTTCGCCTTGCGACTAACGTGAAAATGTCGTTTTTCCGAAATCTTTCTATTGAGATACCCTTACAATACCCTTAGGGACCTTGGGTTTAATTCTTGTGAATAATGTACAACAATTGAAATTTTTTGTGTGGGAGATGCCACGTGTCGCCCTCCCATTCGTCCATAAAATTCCAAGAACCTCGCTGGCCCCACAAAATGTAAAATTCTCGGTGGGCCCCACGTGACCAAATACTAAAAATAAATTTCCATAATGATAATACATTCCATAATCCTCAATTAATGCATTTTGAGAATCCAATTCTCCTCAACGAACATCTCTCCTTTCCGACGTTCGGAAGATTTTTCGTCGGAAAAACAATTCTTCCTTTCGCACTTTTCAAGTCTTGTGTTCCTTACTTACATTCTCTTAAACATGTCCCGGACTTACTGGTAATAATGAAGGGTCACTTGATTTAGAAGCCTAAAAATGTATTTCTAAATTGTAGTGACTTGTTTGAAATGTAGACAAGCCTGATACTACGTGTTAGTATCTTGGGGTTTTATATGAAAAGAGTCTTTGAAAAGAATGGAAGTACGTAGTACTTTGGGTTAAATTCCCAGATTGTTATGTGATATGAAAGTGCCTTGAGTTTATAAAATGAAATTCATTTTTTTATGATAATGAAAGTCTAAAGATTTTATGAAATTGCCTATGATTGCTTGTGATAGCCTTTGAGTGCAAGTATTATATTTTACGCCGCCGTGACTCGGTTGGAGGGTCACTGCCTTGTTGTAAATTTACTCGACGCATCGCTGACGGGGATTCCACGGGTATGCTTCCATTGTGATTGATCCTTGGACATGCGACTAGGATGCGGGTTAGATTCCCTCTTTGTTTATATTATTCCATGGACTAGCTCTCCCTGAGGTTTAGTGACGCAGGATGGTCTGGTAGTTAGCTTCAGACTTGCCCAGCCGCTGGTCGACGCAGATGGTCCGTAGTTGGCTTTCAGACGCCCTCGCAGTTCTATGGCACAGTTTGGTACGGTAGACTTTGGTAGATAGCTTTCGCACTTGCCTTGGCCATATCTCGCGACGGGCAGGACACAGTAGTTGGCTGCATTTGCCCCGTCGATTGTTGACGCAAGTCGGATCTCGTAGTTGGCTTTCGAAGTTGCCAGTTAGTTTTATGACGCAGATGAATCGTGGTTCGCTTCCTACTTGGCCGCATTCATTTTTACGACACAGTGGGACTCGTGTTCATGCATACATATTGTTGTTATATTATATCATGGACTGCCGGCAGTGAGGAAGGAATTCCACGGGCATAATTTATATTATGGGCGTGAGACCCATGGTTATATTTGAGTAATGACTTTGAGGGCATGCGTCCCTGACTTGACATGTCTGCTTGTATATTGTGTACTGTAGTTTGGTTATCATACAAGTTTCCTGTTTTATATAGACTGTTATGATTTCATTATATTATTTTCGGTTTCTCATACTTGGTACATATTTCGTACTGACCTCCTTCGGGGGGCTGCGTTCATGCCGCAGATTGAGGTACATAGCTTGCTGATCCTTATATTTAGGATCACTGCTCACCGGGTCAAGCTCCATTATTTCGAGGCTTTGTATTTTGGAACATTCTCCGAGGTTGTAGATTTTTGTACATTCGTGGGTATGGCGGGGCCCCGTCCCGTCACGCTTGTTACGTTAAAACTCTTAGAGGTCTGTAGTCATATCTTGTGGGTCGCTTTTTAAGAAAAAAAAGAGGTAACTGCTTTTGGTTTTACGTATTCATATGTATCAAGGAAGGTAGTTTTATCGGCTAACTTGTTATTTATTCTTGTTGAGGTTAAGTATGTTCCGCTGAGTATCTATGATGTATACCGCAAGTGTGCGTGTAGGGCACTACCGCGTCCGGCGGTCGGGTCGTGACAAAAGTGATATCAGAGCAGTTAGTCCTCGGAAAGTGTCTACGCATCGTTCATGCAGTAGAGTCTTGATTATCGGTGTGTTGTGCACCACATCTATAATCAGGAGGCTGCAGGACATTTAGGATTGGTTTTCATTCTTCTCACTCTGAGATCGTGCGATAGAGCTGTGTTGTGAGGGTCGTCTCTCCCTAACGAGTTATGTTGATTGCAGCTATGAGAAAGACAGCAGTGACCCAGGAAGGACTATGTGGATTGCGTAACCAGGTTGGTAATGATTGTAGTACAGTTGGTATTCTGACATACAGTTATACGGAGTTATATATGAGGGTCAGACGCGTGTTGCCAAGAATGATTTTAGATTATCAGGAATTGATAAGGACTAAATAGATACCGGGAAGGTATGAAACAGTTAATGAATTCTCGCCAAGGTCTTATGTTTTATTTTGAGATAATTGGGAAATGATGAGCTGTCTGATAGAGTAGTGAACCCTTAAGAAGTCATGTTAAGGAACTTAATGGAATGCCATGTTAATAGATTTAGCTACGTGGTAGGCTTAAGAGAATTGTAAGGATGAGATCCGCATGGAGTAATTATGGTGGTTATGATCAAGACAACACGATTATGGTATTATGAGAAGTTATTGTACCCGTTTACGGGGGGACTGGTAAGGTAGGCTTGGAGTATGGAAATTACGAGCCTAAGAATATTGATAACCGCCGAGACCTTAGGTATATAAGGCCTTCTCGGGAAATAGGATTTTATTCAGACTAAGGGTAAGAGTTAAGCAACGGTCGGGTCGAGGACCACCACGGGTCGCCCATAGCCCGAAATGGAGTGAGATCAGTTGGTAGTAGTCCCGCCACGCGACAGGTAACGGTGCAAGGCGCCCAAGTCTAGTTAATTATTTCTGTGTTCGTAAACGCTGCTCCACCGAACCAGGTCGTGAGGTTTAAATGGCCTTATATTGTTCGATTTAGTAACTCCAAAGATTGGAGGCCAGAATCAGTATGGAGGTTATGTACGTATGCAAGTATCAATTGGAGGTACGGAAAGATTACGACCAGTAAGAAAGAGATAAACTGTTACACCCCGTAATTCCAGGACATGAATAAGAGAATAGACGCGAGAACACAAGACTTGAAAAGGGTACGAAAGGAAGAATTGTTTTTCCGACGGAAAATGTTCCGAACGCCGGAAAGGAAAAATGTTTGTTGATGAGAATTGGATTCTCAAAATGCATTATTTGAGGAATATAGAAGGTATTAACATTATGGAAATTTATTTTTACGGATTTGGTCACGTGGGGCCCACCCGAGAAATTTTACGTTTCGTGGGCCCACGAGGGTTACGAAATTTTATGGACGAATGGGAGGGCGACACGTGGCACCCCCCACATGGTCTTGGATGAAAAGTTGCAAGGGTAAAATGGTCATTGACCATTGTGGATGAACAAGTCTTCAAAGCTTGAGAAAATTGACTAAGTCAACTTGGCTAATTATTTAATCCCCTCCATCCAAGACACACAAGTGTTGTGATCTAAGCCCTCCATTGTATTATATATACTACACTAGTGCAAGACCAAGTCTTCAACACTTAGAAAAAATTTGAGAGACTTGTGCAAGCCTTGTGCTCTCGGCTTTGTCAATAGTTCCACACAAATTTTTTGTAATTTTGGTTCTTTATTCACAAGACTTTAATCCAAGGTCCCTAAGGGTATTGTAAAGATATCTCAATAGAAAGATCTCGGAAAAACGGCGGTTTCACGTTAGTCGCAAGGCGAAAACCTAAGTCGTTTTCATAGTTGTGGATTGGGTTGTGTAAAGAAAAAAAGAAGAGGTAACTGCTTTTGGTTTTACATATTTACATGTATCCAGGAAGGTAGCCTTATCGGCTAAACTATTATTTATTTATTTCTTGTTAAGTTTATGTATGTTCCGCTGATTATCTCTGATGTATACCTGTAAGGGTGCCTGTGTAGAATCACCACGGCGGCCGGGTCGTGACAAAAGTGGTATCGTGAGCGCATTACTCTGAAAGTGTCTACGAACGTGTCTAGTAGAGTCTTGATTATCAAAGTGTTGTGCACCACATCTATAATCGTGAGGCTGCAGGACATTTAGGATTGGTTTCATTCTTCTCACTCGAGATCGTGCGATAGAGCTGTGTTGTTAGGGTCATCTCTCCCTAACGAGTTTTGTTGATTGCAGCTATGAGAAAGGCAGCAGTGACCCAGGAAGGATTATGTGGATTGCGTATCCAGGTTGGTAATGATTGTAGTATAGTTAGTATTGTGACATACAACTATACGGAGTTATGTATGAGGGACAGACGCGTGTTGCCTAGAATGATTTTAGATTACCAAGAGTTGGTAAAGACTAACTAGATCTGGAAGGTATGAAACAATTAATGAATTCTCGCCAAGGTCTTATGTTTTATTTTGAGATAATCGGGAAAGGACGAGTCATTCGATAGGCGTGAACCCTTAAGAAGTCATGTTAAGAAACTTAATGGAATACCATGTTAATAGATTAAGCTACGAGGTAGGCTTAAAATAATTGTAGGAATGAGATCCGTATGGAGTAAGTAATGGTTGTTGTGATCAAGACAACACGATTATGGTATTATGAGAAGTTATTGTACCCGTTTACGGGGGGACTGGTAAGGTAGGTTTGGAGCATGGAAATTTTGAGCCTAAGAATATTGTTAACCGCCGAGACCTTAGGTATATAAGGCCTTCTCGGTCAATAAGATTTTATTCAGACTAAGGGTAAGAGTTAAGTGCGACGGTGGGTCGGGTTGAGGACCTATTACGGGTCACCTCACAGTTTGAAATGGAGTGGGATCAGTTGGTAGTAGTCCCGCTATGTGGAAGGGTCACGAGGGTACAAGGCCCAAGTTTAGTTAATTGTTTTACGGGTTCGTGGACACGTTCCACCGGAACCAGGTCGTGAGAGCCGGAAATGACCTTATATTGTTTAATAGAGTGACTCCAGAGATTGTGGGCCAGAATCAGTATGGGGTTATGTGTACCCAGGTTGTTAGGCGATGGGTGTGAGACAGGTAAGATCTTCAGCGTCGTCATGCCATAGGTTACTATTTTAGATAAACATGGGAAAAGTATTGTGTTGAGGCAATTGAGGATTATGCGAGAGTATATATCAGGACGATTATGAGACTGCACGGGGTTCCTACATTATTTATGACAGACAGATGAGCCCAGTTTACAACTAATTTCTGGAGATTTTTCCAGGAGGGATTGGGGACACAGGTGAGTCTCGGTGTTACATTTCACATTCAGGCCGACAGACAGGCAGTACATGTTATTCAGACCCTTGAGGATAGGTTGCGGGCCTGTGTCTTTGATTTCAGGGGTAGCAGGGAGGAAATTTTGTCTCTCAATAAGTTGCGTATGTACCCATTACCTTTCTAGTATTCAGATGGCCCTGTATGAGGTTTTGTATGAAGGGAAGTGTAGAATCGTCGGTTGGTTGGTTCCACGCAGGCGAGTTCGAATAATTGGCCGCACTTGATTCAGCGGGATGTGGATAAGGCGAAGCTTATCCAGGAAAGATTATTAGTAAAACTCAGAGTCAGCAGAAACTGTATGCAGATGACCGACGTCGACACTTGGAGTTCAGGTTAACGTTTTAGTATGAGTATTGTTATGTGGCCATGGGTGGCATATTTTGTATGACGGGTGTAATAAAATGAGACTATGTCGCTATCTAATTAGATTGGACTCCGAAAGAACATTTGGGGACGAATGTTTCTAAGTGGGGAAGAATGTTACACCCCGTAATTCCAGGACATGAATAAGAGAATAGACGCGAGAACACAAGACTTGAAAAGGGTACGAAAGGAAGAATTGTTTTCCGACGGAAAGGAAAAATGTTTGTTGATGAGAATTGGATTCTCAAATGCATTATTTGAGGAATATATAAGGTATTAACATTATGGAAATTTATTTTTACGGATTTGGTCACGTGGGGCCCACCCGAGAAATTTTACGTTTCGTGGGGCCCACGAGGGTTACGAAATTTTATGGACGAATGAGATGGCGACACGTGGCACCCCCCACATGGTCTTGGACGAAAAGTTGCAAGGGTAAAATGGTCATTGACCATTGTGGATTAACAAGTCTTCAAAGCTTGAGAAAATTGACCAAGTCAACTTGTCCACTTGGCTAATTATTTAATCTCCTCCATCCAAGCCACATAAGTGTTGTGATCTAAGCCCTCCATTGTATTATATATACTACACTAGTGCAAGACCAAGTATTCAACACTTAGAAAAAATTTGAGAGACTTGTGCAAGCCTTGTGTGCTCTCGGCTTTGTCAATAGTTCCACACAAATTTTTTGTAATTTTGGTTCTTTATTCACAAGACTTTAACCCAAGGTCCCTAAGGGTATTGTAATGATATCTCAATAGAAAGATCTCAGAAAAACGGCGTTTTCACGTTAGTCGCAAGGCGAAAACCTAAGTCGTTTTCATAGTTTTGGATTGGAAATGGAAGAGAAGTTGGTTGTGAACTTCTAAAGGCTTCAAATAGCGTATTGGAGCGTAAATGAAATGAGCTAAGAATTGCTAAGGAGCGACTTTGAATCTTGGAATTTATAAGGGCTTATAAAGGTAACAATTCTTGTCGTTTTAGTAATTAAGATTACTTATTGTTGTAGCTATGGATATTAGCAAGCATGAGGTATATATTATGAAGTTTGATAAGTGTATTGGCTATTGGAACTCTAATCCGAAACTAGCATGTTTAGCCCTTAAGATTGTAATTCAATTTGGTTACTAGTTTAGTCGTCATATGTTATATAAAGAAGGAATTATAGTTGTTGAAGTTGTTTATGACTATATAACATGTTAGAACTAAGAACTTGGATTGAAAAAGAATTGGAAAGGACTTTGTGTTGTTGTATATGTTAGCCGAGAATGGCTTTGGATATTAAACTACTTCGTATGAATTGTGGGGCAGAATTTTACACGTATTGTAAGGCGTGTAATCCCCTTTGATTGTTTGTTGTATTGAGCCTTAAATGTGGCATGTTGGTTATTGATTATCGGGCCTTGAAAAAGGTGGAAAAGTATGTAGAAACAAAGGAAGTGTTGTCCGATTTTCCGTATAATTTGGTGACTTTACACTTAGAATATTCTACGTTTGAAGCTAGAGGTTAATAGACATATTATGACCCTTATAGGTTGAAGTACTACGAATAGAGTATTCTACTTGAAGGGTGGAAAAGCTAGCAAGGTTATAGTACTTTGGAGCATTTTGCTACTTGTCGATAATCGTCGCGAGGTATGTGAACCTCTTCCTTCTTTTG
Organism: Przewalskia tangutica; assembly: GCA_029844215.1. Classification (NCBI taxonomy): domain Eukaryota; kingdom Viridiplantae; phylum Streptophyta; class Magnoliopsida; order Solanales; family Solanaceae; genus Przewalskia; species Przewalskia tangutica. Next base: position 80,271,215 of record CM056729.1, on the reverse strand, counting down.
ACATGATTCTATGTATGAAATATACATGTGGTATTATTTCATGATCCCTTCTACTCTTAGAAGTTAAGAGATATGTATGTTGACTTACGCTATGTAAAAGTTACGTCTAAGTTATCCTAAGTTCTTACCAAGTCTTATAGGGGATGTTGGTAAGAGTCGTTAGGAAGTATTTGGAGTCAAGTTGACTTTGCTAAGTTATTGCACGAAAGAGGATAAGTATCGAACAAGCCACTGCAGCGCTAATAAAAGAAAATGTATCGACAATCAATTAAACTAAAATGAGTAGAATCCTCCATCTGCATAGAAGCTAAGATAAAACAAAATTGTATTACATTTTCTAGATCATGACTGCTTTAATAAGATCGTTATAAATAAGTATAACCTATTCACAACGCATAAAAGTATATGTTACTGAATTAAAAGAGTTTACGTATGAAGTTTTAAGACTATGAACCTTAAATTCTAAAAAGGTTAAGAGACTTTATTTTCAAGTTATGGGACTTGATTTTTAAAGGAAGGAATGACTTGATTTAAAAGTATAGAATACTTGATTCGGGAAAAGCATATGTAACTTTATTTTCTTAAAGAAAAGAGGATTGATATTCTAAGTTAAGAAACTTGGTTTCTAAAAGTTAAGAGACTTGAAGTATTTTGAAAGCTATGTAACTTGATTTGAATGTATAAGTCTCTTGGTTATAAAAGTAATGAATTTGCCTAAGACATAAAGAGTTATAACGACTTTATGGGAAGTTGGTTATAACAACTGTATGGAAGGTTAAAAGAATGGTTTTTTTCTAGTATTGTAAACAAAGAGATGACTTGAAATAATGAAGGGCAATTTGATTTAAAGGCATCAATTGCTTAAATATTTTTAAAGTGGAAGTCACTTGATTTAGAAGCCGATAAATGTATTTCTAAAAAAGTATTGTGACTTGTCTTGAAAAGTAGATATGACTTGATACTACGGTTATTAGTATCTTGGAAGTTTTATATAGAAAAGAGTCATTTTAAAAGAATAAAGGTACGTAGTACTTTGGGTTAAATTCCCGGATTTTATAATGACATGTTAGTGCCTTAAGTAAACTAAAAAGAGAGCGTATGTAAATAAGGTTAATAAGGTTGGGGATTTCTTAACTTGCTTATGTTATGTATGATGCTCCAGCGCTTATGTTATGTATGATAAGCTAAAGCTTATGTTATGTATGATAAGCCGCTTATGTTATCTATAAGCGATCTACAGGCTTATGTTATGTATGATGTAGAGTACTTTTTATGTATGATGCCTGAGCGCTTATGTTATGTATGATGTGCCCAGAGTGCTTATGTTATGTATGATAGCCGGTTGAGCTAGTTTATGTTATTCTACGGGTAAAGCCCGTTACTACTAATTCCATGAATTTGCTACCCATGACGCGAAGTGCGGCGTTTGTACTCATGCGGGCCCACCAGCCTAAGCGGGTGAAATAGTCTGTCTTGGTGAAATAGTCCCACGCGAGGCGGATGACCTCATTGGTCCACAGACTCCACGAGTGAAATAGTCTCGGGAGTAGGATTGCCAATGATATTATGGCGGTGGCCCTAAGTTGATCATAAGCTTCCTATTTTGCAGATACCTTTACGGGCAGACTTATGTGACTTTATCGCGTCCCAGATTGGGCTGGGCAGTATACCTTTATGGGCAGACTTATGTGACTTTATCGCGTCCCAGAATGGGCCGGGCAGTATAGGCGTCCCTCCAGAAAGGGCCGGATTATGTTATGCAAGATAAGTAAGTTATGGTTATGAACTTAATGATTTCTCCTAAGTATGTACGTAAGAATTTGACTATAACTCTTATTGAAAAATGGGAAAAGATAATGATGTACGATTAAGTTCATGAGTTGTAATGGCATGATAGGATCTGATATTTACTTTTTATACTTGCCCCTGTCATTCTTTTATACGATTATGATCTTTCTGTACCTTATTTTCGCTCATTCAGACTGCATGTCGACCCTCTTCGGGGGGCTGCATTCATATCCGCAGGTTTAGGTACACAGTTGTGGATCCGCGAGCTTAGGATCCTGGTTCAGCATTTTGAGATGGCTCAAATATTCCGGAGCTTGTCATTATGGCTAGGTATATTCAGGGGTACGGCGGGGCCTTGTCCCGCCACAGTTATTATGTTAAAACTCTTAGAGGTCTGTAGTCACATATTGTGGATCGGGTCGTGACAGCAACCAAGTGTAGAGGAATAGAGCCTGAATCCATAAGGACCTTTCGAGGTAACTACACCAGTGGGTGTTTGGATGGTAGCTGTTACACCCCGTAATTACAGGACATGTTTTAAGAACGTACGTAAGAATCCCAAATGTTAAGATTTGAGACTAGTAAATTTATCGGAATTTTGGAATTGTCGGAAAATGTAATATTGTGACGAATGGGAAGGCGACACGTGTCACCCCCCCCTTAAATGGTCTTGGACGAAACTACATGGGCAAAATGGTCATTTGACCATTGTTAGGAAGACAAGTCTTGCAACTTGAAGAGCTTGACAATGTTGACTTGGTCAATGGGACCACTAGTCTTGATATTTAATAGAAGCTCATCCAAGCCACACATTTGTACACATCTTGACCCTCCATTGTGCTATATAGTAGTACTAGTAGAAAGACTAAGTTCAACACTTAGAAAAAATTTCAAGAATTTCAAGAACTCCCAATGTTGCTCTCGGGTTCACTCCCCACCAACATGAATTTTTTTTGTTTGTTGTCTATTAAGCTCCACACTTTAAACCAAGGTTCATGAGTGTATTGTAAGGATATCTCAATAGAAAAATCCCGGAAAAAGATAGTTTTCGTATTAGTCGCAAGGTGAAAACCTAGTTTCTTTTCTAGGTTTTGTTTGGAAGATTGAAGGAAAGTTGTTTGTGTTGTTCTAAGGGTCTCAAGTGGCGGATTGAAGTGTCTAGAAGAGGCTCTAAGTTGCTAAGGAGCGACTTCGGATTTGAAGTTGGACTAAGAATCGTTGAGGTAATAATCTTGTCTCTTAAGTGTTACAAGATTATATATTATTGTTAGCCTTACATGTTTGCTAGCATGAAGTATATGTGTTGAAGTTTTATAAGTATTATGGATTGATTGTAGCCTTAAATCCGAAATGTCATATAAACCATTTGAAGATGGATTACAAAGTGGTCGTTAATTAGAATCGTCGCATGTTACTTACTTGGAGATTATAGTAGTTATAATCGATTGCGACTTGATATCATGTTATGCTAACAACTTGGATTGAAATGGAAATTGGATAATAATTGATGTTATTATATCTCAAGTTTCCGAACTGGCCTAGTAGTTTGTATTAGTTTGATATCGTTTGTGGGGCGGAATTTTTACACGTCTAAGTAGGCGTGTATGTTATACCCCGTATTTCCAGAGTATGTACGCAGGAACGTACGTAGGAAATTTCGAACTTCAAGTAGGCTTGGCCGATTTAATTTTGTGCACAACACCCGGTTAGAGTCGTTTTCGCAAACGCTTTCACTTTCGTAGGGAATTTCGGCTATGTCATTTTTAATTTTTATGATTTTTCGAGAGGCGAAACCTTTTGGACCAACAAGAGGGCGCCACTTGGCACCCTCCAATTGGTGGCTTGAAATCGTCCAACTTGGATGAAATGGGCAAGTAAGGCACGTTTTTTGTGCCTTGACAAAGTCAAGGGTAGGTAGGATATTTGTGTTTGGTAAATCCTAGCCCTACACTTGCCTAACACATGGATTGATCTTGGCCTTTGGTTGGCCATCCCTTGACCTATAAATACCCCTCTCCCTTTGATGAATTCTTCATCCTTTCCACAAATCTTTAAGTGTTCAGCTCTCCTCCCTTGTTGTGTTTCGCCCCCTGTGAGGCTTAGCCGAGAGCACCCTTCCCAGCCGAGAGTACCCCTCAGTGGGTAGGCGAGGTATACACCCCCTGTGGTGTTGTCTCGTATATATACCCCCTTTTGGTAGAAATACTCTCAAAAGTATTGTTATAATGCCCAAATTACCTTAGCCATATACCTTGTAGTATTCTAAGGATATACCTATACGAAAAGCCCAGAAAATACTATTATACTTCCGTCAGTCACAAAACCGAAACCCTAGGAAAATCTCCATAGTCCGTTGGAGTATTGTGTAGAAGTTGGTTAGAACTTCTAAGGGTGGTTTAGAGCGGGTTGGAGCGCCGGAGTCGAGCTAAACGATTGCCCAGATCGACTTTAAGCTAGGATAATTATGGGCTTATCGAGGTAAATATCTTGTCCTCTATTGTAATTGGAAATTACATATTGTTAGAATATATAGTTGAAGTATACTATATATAGAACCGAACGTAGTTATTGGCAATGTCTTTTGACTTAAGCCTGAATAATACTTAAGGCAATTTCTTGCGACTTAAGCCCTAATTTTAAGAAGATTAATGAATCAGAATTACTTAGGTCAGACATGAGACTTGTGAAGTAATCAGTGGAGTAGAATTGTACAGTTAGGTTAGATGTATAACCCCTGGTTGGCTTGGTAGCCACCGATAGAGGAGAGATTTACGCTGCCATGCGGGGAGAGTCTGCGAATTTTCTCGTAGAATGTTCTACGAAGGATCTAAATGTTAATAAGCGCCTTGTGGCCTTATAGGTTGAAGTACTACGTATGGCGCGATCCATCGCTAAGGAGTAGCCGACGGTTTGAAGTACTTGGAGCGTTTTGCTATTAGTCGATACTGCCGCGAGGTATGTGAACCTCTTCCTATCTCTTCTAGCATGATATGTGTGAACTATGTAGTACGGTAGGCGTCATGTGCTAAATGTATTTGATTGGTTTAAACATAAAGTGTTATAACGGCTTTATGGGAAGTTGGTTATATGACTTTATGTTGGTAAGAAAATACTTGTGGGTTTTTTTAAAAAGGTAATCGATTTGAACTATAATCGCTTGATATATGTTAATAAAGAACTTGAAGTATTTCAAAAGATTTTTGAATCATTTTGAAAGAAGAAGTAATACTTGGTTTTGAAAACTTAAGAGTTATACTAGCTTTATGGAAAGTTAGGTATAACGGCTTAAGAATGTTTTACTGATTTCGGAAATCAGAAAGTGTATCGACAAACCATCTGCAATACATTAAAAGGAAATGTTTTGAATAATTAAGTATTATTAAAACCAATAGAAACTTCCAGCATAGAAGCTAAGATGTGACAAAATGATATTTCTAGATCATGGTCATTGAATAAGATTGTTATAAACAAGATATCCTACTCACATATAAGGCTTATGTTTCGATTGTTTAAAGGAGAATTATATTCTTAAATGAATAAGACTATGAACTACGAAACCTTTCTAAAAATGAGAAACTTGAACATTGGAAATTAGGCAAACTTGAACATTGGAAAAGAATGTTGCTACTTGATTTTACAAAGAGAAGTAATTGATTTACTTTAAAAAGATAATCACTCTATTTTCATATACTACGTATCAGGTGACTTTTGTGAATGTAACGTATCTTTTAAAGAGTTAATGTATGAAGTACTTTGGGGATAAAAACCCGATCTTGTTAATCATATAGTAGAAGGTACCTTGTGTGAACAACTTGATTGTATTGGTTTGTGATAGCCTTGTAATACTTTCTTGATTGCTTTGATAAGTAAACGTGTTAGGATGCTACGTGTGTTAGTATCTTGTGATGTTTGTGTAAAGGGTTTCCTTGATTGTGCTTATTAACTATCGGTCGTTATGATAGTATTGTGGCGCATTCATCTCTTGAGATGATTCCGGTTAAAGCGCCTCCGACGCAGTAGACTCAGCGGTCGATGGACCTATGATTCGAGAATACCTCACGCAGTCCCGGCCTATGCGAGCTACGAGTTCCGTTAGTGTCAAGTCGCTTTACGGGCACGCGTCCACGGGCTACGCGATCGCGGTCCAGGACGACGCCGGAGTAGCTACCGATGCGGGAATACCTCACGCGCCGATGAGATTGGCTACGCGAGTCAGCGGAGTTCCGTGGTTAGACGCAGACATCGACATCGCGCAAGTGGCCGCTTTGATCATGTGACGGCCCAGACAGATCTTATGATACGATTCATGACCTGATGGTACCGTGGGTTTTTAGTAGTCGCTATGCCTTCGCACTTACCTCCCGCACAGTTTTATTATGACACAGTGGGACTCGTGTTCATGTGTGTTCCTGGTGCTTTTATATCATGATCGGCGGAATGAGAAGGTATTCCACGCATGATTGATGTTGTGGGCCCGAGACCCATTGTTATCGAGTGATGACTTGAGGCGTGAGTCCTCGACTGACATGACCGCTGGTATTTGTAGTTTGGTTATCATACATGTCTCGCTTTATATGATCGCTATGATTTCATTTACGTGATGTATTTTCGCCACATACTTGCACTGTTATCGACCTCCTCGGGCCGCGCTCATGCCGCAGTCGAGGTACACCGCCGTTGATCCTAGCTCTCGGTCACAGCTGTTTGGGAAGCTCCGTTTCTCGAGGCTTATCGGTGGTATAGTCCTGCCGCCGTAAGTGTTTACATTCGTGGTTTGGCGGGCCCCGTCCCGCCATTGTTGTCGTATCATTCTTAGAGGTCTGTAGTACCACAGTGGCAAGTGGTTTGTAAAAAGGATTAAACTGCTCATGTTGAAAAGTTGCTATTTATATATATCGGCAAGGTAACCGCTTTGGTTAGCCTGCCTTCTTATTTCACTGTCTTATTACACTGGTTTCATGTATTGTCTTTATGTTCCGCTGATTACTCTGATGTATGTCTACTTGGGTGCCCGGGGTAAGGCACCAGTCACGGGCCCGGGTTCGGGTCGTGACAGTGTAATCCCCTATTGTTAATTGCATTGTTGGGCCTTAAATGTGGCGTGTTTGGTTATTGAATTCGGCCTTGAAAAAGGTGGCAAAGTATGTAGAAACAAAGGAGGTGCTGTCCGATTTTCCGTAGAATTTAGTGACTTAGCACTTAGAATATTCTACGTTTGAAGTAAGAGGTTAATGGACGAATTATGGCCATTATAGGTTGATGTACTAAGTATAGCGTATTCTACTTGAAGGATGGAATAGCTATCAAGGTTGAAGTACTTTGGAGCATTTTGCTACTTGTCGATAATCGTCGCGAGGTATGTGAACCTCTTCATTCCTTTGGCATGATTCTAGGTATGGAATATACATGTGGTATTATTTCATGTTTCCTTCTACTCTTAGAAGTTAAGAGGTATGTGTGTGATTTACTCTATGTAAAGGTTATGTCTAAGTTATCCTAAGTCCTTACCAAGTCTTATGGGGACGCTGAAAGAGTCGTTAGGAGGTATTTTGGAGCCAAGTTGACTTGGCAATTTATGTACGAATGAGAATAAGTATCGAACAAGTCATTGCAGCGTTAATAAAGGAAAATGTAATGACAATTGATAATATTAAAATGAGTAGAATTCTCCATCTGCATAGAAGCTAAGATAAGACAAAATTGTATTACATTTTCTAGATCATGGCTGCTTTAATAAGATCGTTGTAAACAAGTATAACCTACTCACACATAAGGCATATGTGCTTAACTTAGAGAATTTACGTTATGAAATTTTAAGACTGTGAACCTTAGACTCATAAAAGGTTGAGAGACTTTATTTTCAGGTAATGAAACTTGATTCTTAAAGGAAGAATTGACATGATTTAAGGGAAGTAACTTGTTTTAAAAGGTGTGAGTTACTTGAGTTTTAAAAGTTAAGAAACTGGATTTCTAAAAGTTAAGAGACTGAAAGTATTTTGAAAGTTAAGAGAATTGATTTGAAAGTATATAATACTTGGTTTTAAAAGTATAAGTCTCTTGGTTATAAAAGGAATGAGTTGTCTAAAACCATACAAAGTTATAACGGCTTTATGGGAAGTCGTTATAACGGCTTTATGGAAGGTTAAGAGAATGGTTTTATCTAATAAGGTAAACAAAGAAATAACTTGAAATAAGGAAGGGCAATTTGATTTTAAGGTATCACTTGCTTAAAGCTTTAAAGTAAGGGTCACTTGATTTAGAAGCCGAGAAATGTATTTCTAAAAGTATAGTGACTTATGTGACATGTACATGCCTTGATACTACGGGTGTTAGTATCTTGGGGTTTTATATGAAAAGGAATCTTTTGAAAAGAATGGAAGTACGTAGTACTTGGGGTTAAATTCCCGGATTTTTTATGTGAAACGAAAAGTGCCTTGAGTATGTAAAAGTGAAAGTCTAAAGATTTAATGAACTTGCCTATGCTTGCTTGTGATAGCCTTGATTGCAAGTATTATATGTTTACATGCGTGACTCTCAATTGGAGTGGTCGACTTGTTAATGAATTTATCAGGCATCTGGCGGTGCGGAGGATTCCACGTATGTTTCCATTGTAATTGATCTTGGCCACGCTTATACGATGAGGATTCCGGCATGCCGGTGAGGCGGGTTAGATTTCGGATGTGTTTTTATTACCCACGGCCATGCTTATACGATGAGGATTCCGGCATGCGACCATGTTATATTTTACCCACGGCTAGCTCCCCGAAGACATGTACTCGATGAGGACGCCGGGGCATGTTATATTATTATTCCACGGGCTAGCTCCCATGAAGACTGACTCACGATGAGGATTCCGGCACGTTATGGCCATGCTTATACGATGAGGGATTCCGGCACGTTGTATATATATATATATATATATATATATATGTTGTACAAGCGGTGAGGTAGGATGCCACGCGCGCGCCACACGTTATATATGTTACCCTTACGATTCAGCGGATGGGGATTCCACGGGCGTGGTATAGATATATATATATGTGTTGTATGCGCACGCGGTGAGGTAGGATGCCACAAAGCGTTACATGGTTATGTTATTCACTTATAGCTGCCGCCAGTGATGGGGGGATTCCACGGGCACGCTTTGATATTTGAGGGCTCGTGTCGGTAGCCCTGTGTGACTATTGTTCATGTGTTGAAATAGTCTCTAAAAAGGTAAACCGACTTTCAAGATTTCATTTTGGTAAGGCACAGTGTACTGTTATTTTGGTTATCATACATGTCTCCAGCTTTTTATAGACTGCTATGATTTCATTACAGTATTTTCAGTTTCACATACTTGGTACATATTTTGTTATACCCCGTATTTCCAGAGTATGTACGTAAGGGAATACGTACAAAAGGTTAGCCTTAAAAGCTAGGCTTGGACGAAAATAATTGGGCACAACTCACAAAACGAATAGTTTTCCGACTAAACGTTTCCACTTTTCGTAGGATAAATTCGGGCTATGTCATTTCTAATTTTTGCGGATTTTTAGAGAGACGTAACAATTTGGACCAACGAGGGCGACACTTGCCACCCTCTCATTGGTGGACTTGTCACGGCACTAGGGCCGAATGGATGACGATCCTTGGCTTAAAGTTGGTTAGATATTTTGTGTGCAAGTTGGCTAGGTAAACTTGCCCTAATCTTGACCTTACACTTGCCTAGCACTTGGCAAATCTTGGCCATTGGTTGGCCATGTCTTGACCTATAAATACCTCTTGAGATGAAGAGTTCTTCATCCACAAAAGCTTTCCAAGTCTAAAATCCTTCCCTCCCTTTGTAAACAATTCGCCCAACACCCCTCGGAAGCCGAGGCTACCCCCACCCCTAGCCTAGCCGAAACCTACCCCTCCCTTGGTAGAAAAGTTGCCTTCTAGTATTGTTATAATGCCCAATTTAACCTAGCCCAAATCCCTTAGTACTTAGTAGAAGTTGTGGGAAACTTCTAAGGATTCTCGAGGCGCTGAGCTTTGGATTGTGAGCTAAACCTCTAGGATCGACTTTTACTTGGATATTATTGGGCTTACCGAGGTAAATAATCCTAACCCTCTTTTTGTATTTCAGAATGCATACTGTAGAAGGATTGAAATAAGTATAGATACTTAGAAGGTTATTAAGGAATAGAATCGAATCGTAACACCTTAGAAGGGTATAAAAGAAGAATATACGAATCAGATTTACATAGGAATTCGTTTTCACAGAGACTTATATAGCTCACCGGGTAGGGTTGTGCTGCCCACTTTCACCGTAGAATTGAGGACCCTCTGCTTAGAATAACCTACGTAATAGTCTAGACTTTGATAGATGTCCGTGACTATTATAGGCTGATTCTCTTGCGACATACTCGACTTGGCGGTGGATTTCACGAGAAGGTATGTGATTCTTCCTATACTCATGAGCATGATATTTTAAGTATATATAGTACGGCAGACGACATATGATAATCGGCAATGTCTTTTGACTTAAGCCCAATAATAAGAACCTGAAGTATGTCAAAAGAATAATGAATCATTTTAATGTAAGAGTAATAGTTGGTGTTAAAACAAAAGCTTAAGAGTTATACTAGCTTTATGGGAAGTAGGTATAACAACCTAAGAATGATAAAAGGAATTTACTTGTTTGTTTATAAAAGCCTTGTATTGCTTTCTGTTAAGTGTAGTAAGATTGGTTGATAGGTAGACATACTATGATCGCATGTGTTAAATGCCTTGTAATGTGAAAGGGGTCATTCTCGCGTCTTTACGCTGTTAACCTAAGTCCGCTGATCGTTATTGTATCACCTACCCTCGACTTGTTATACCGAGGGCTTGCCACCTCGACGCGGGTCTATACGGCTACGCGTTCTATGAGACTACGCGGAGTGCGGTATGCTCCAGATTGATCATTCCGGTGTTTAGCCCGACGCGGATGCCTACGCGGTCCATGGGACTACGCGGTCTGAGGCTACGCGGATCGCGAAGTCCAGGAGAGTACCGGGCTAGCTACCCCGACGCGGGAATACCTCATGCGGGTGTGTGACCTATGCGGGCGGAAGTCCGTGACTAGGCACGCAGAATGATACTATGGGCGGTTGGCCTTGCTTCGATCATTCGCGCTAGACTAGACTGCTCGCTTTCCTATTATATTATTGTTGTGATGTGGCACTATGTGCAATTGAACCGAATGTATTTGTGAAAAGGTTTTAAATACCTTGATTTCATTTAAAGTACTTTATAGTTTTCACATACTTGGTACCGTTATCGACCTCCTTCTGGGCCGCGTTCATGCCGCGAGTTCTAGAGGAAGCGGTGCTAGATCCACATCCTCAGGATCTCTACGTTGGTGTCAGAGCTCCACTCTCCGGAGGCTCTACTTTTGGGTACGATCTCCTCGTTGTAGATAGTTGTGTATGACAGGTATGGCGGGGCCCCGTCCGCCATAGTTGTTATTTCCTTAGAGGTCAGAGTCATGTTATGCAGTTGGGATGTATCGCAAAACTTGGTTTATGTATATATAGAAAGGCAACCTTTTCATCGATAAAATGTTCTAGTTATATCATGTTTCATGTCTTGTTTTATATTCCGCTGATTGTTCTACGATGTATGACTACTTGGGTGCGGGTAAGGCACGATCCACGCCTAACGGGTCGTGACAAAAGTGGTATCGAGCGCTTAATCCTCGGAAAATGTCTACTGACCGTATCTAGTAGAGTCTTGATTATCGGTGTGTTGTGCACCACACCAATAATCGTGAGGCTATAGGATATTTAGGATCGGTTTCCATTCTTCTCACTCCGAGATCGTGCTTTAGAGTGTGTTATAGGTTGGACCCTCTAACGCATTCCTTTCTCAGAATGAGATATGCCTCCACGTAGGCAACCGGGCTGAAGGGCAAGGCAGAGGCTGCTAGTGTGACACCCAGTCACGAGGGCTCGTGCCCGCCTATACCCGAGACGGCGAGTTCCATGACGCCTTGGCCCAAAGAGACCACAGCACCCACACCTCCCGTCCCACACCTGGGCGGAGGAGTTAGGGCTCTGAGAGATGGCCAACTTTGGCTAAAGTTGTGGCCGTCGAGGAGGCCGGATGCGGCGATTCGGCTCCAGCTCGATCGCGCACCAGTAGTGCACCCGAGGCGAATAGTTTGAGGCTACGGGATTTCCTTAGTTGTAGCCCGCCAGAGTTTTATGGGTCGAGGTCGAGGATGATCCGCGAGTTCATCCGTCACCGCGAAGGATTATGCGGTGATCGTGGCTTCGAGACCGAGTGCGTGACGTTCGGTTCGCATCGGCAGCGTGATACCGCAGTCGAGTGGTTTGATTCATGGGATCTTTCCCGGGGAGAGCATGCACCTCCGCGATATGGGATGAGTTTTGAGGCTTTTTCACACACTTCTTGCCTCCGCAGATGAGTAGGGCACGATCTGACAGATTTTTGTTACTGAGGCAGGGAGGACGCACAGTTATAGAGTACAATGTCGAGTTTGATTCATTGGCTCTATATGTTCTCGCTGCGTAGCGAGATATGGAGGACGGTGCATCGCCACGCCAGGGCTAGACGACTATATGGCCGAAGTCTTGTGCGGTGTGTCCTTCACCAGCATGGACATTACCCGTATGCGTGCTCACGCATTGGGATGCGAGGCGTAGAGACGCCGGGTAGACCGATATCAGCCAGAAGAAGGCGGGGCGGCGGTTCTTTTGGTGGTTCTCGTGGTGGCAGCATCGCCAAGTCGATTTGCACCACAGCCGGCTCAGAGCACTCCTACATCATTTTCAAGACCAGAGGCGGTCGGGCAGTCGGGGCCCGTGACTTGGATTTGTGTGCGAGGGTGCTAACCGCCGAGGTTCGCTGTGCGTTGTGGTAGATTCCATTCGGGAGCCGTTATGCTACTACGGAACTTGCCATACTTGTGGCCGCAGGTCATTTCGCGAGTTTGCCCGACCGGCGTGGCGAGGTAGGGCCCGGCCTACAGGTCTGTGTCGCTTCTTCATCCCCGACAGCTATTTCGCCGGGGCGTGGTACTCAGAGATCGCAGTCGCGGCAGGTCGTGGCGCAGTTCCAGTTCTAGCGGTCCTCAGAACCGCATTTATGCTTTGTCCAGCCGACAGGATCAGGAGGCCTCACCTGATGTCGTCACAGGTACCTTATCAGTTTCTGGGTTTGATGTATATGCTTTGATAGATCCGGGTTCTACTCCTATATATCTCCCTTGTTGCTAGTAGGATAGGGATAGAGCCCGAGTCCATGAACCTTTCGAGGTAGCTACGCCGGTGGGTGATTCGGTGGTAGCTCGGCGGGTATATAGAGCTTGTCCGTGACCATTTACGCCGGACCACTTGCCGACTTGATAGAGTTGGAGATGATCGACTTCGACGTGATCATGGGGACGGATTGGCTAGCTTCTGCTACGCCAATGTAGACCGAGAGAGAGTAGTACGGTTCCGCTTTCTGAGGCGGTTGTTGAGTGGGAGGAGCACGGTATCGCGAGAGGTAGGTTTATTTCCTACCTCAAGGCTAGGAAGATGGTGCAGAAGGGGTACATCTACCATCTCGTTCGGGTGTTTGATACTGAGGCTGCGGTACCAGATTTTCAGTCAGTCCCAGTAGTCAGAGAGTTCCCAGACGTGTTTCCAGACGACCTCCCGGGTATCCCTCCTGAGAGGGAGATCGAGTTTTGTATAGATGTGCTACCAGACACTCGGCCTATTTCCATTCCGCCATACAGAATGGCACCTGCCGAGTTGAGAGAGTTGAAGGACCAGCTGAGAGATTTGCTGGAGAAGGGTTTCATCAGACCTAGTGTTTCTCCCTGGGGGGCGCCGGTATTGTTCGTGAAGAAGAAGGACGGGACGCTGCGCATGTGTGTTGATTACAGCGGTGAACAAGGTGACCATTAAGAATGAATACCTCTTCCTGTGATTGATGATTTGTTCGATCATTTGCGTGCGCGAGATGTTTTTTCAAGATTGATCTACGATCGGGCTATCATCGAGTTCGAGTTAGAGAGGTGGATGTCCCTAGGATCGCATTCGGACCAGACGCATTATGAGTTCAGGTCATGTCTTTTGGGTTGACCAATGCTCGTGGTATTCATGGAGTTGATGAACCGAGTGTTCAAACCATTTTGGACACGTTTGTGATAGTGTTCATTGATGATATCTTGGTTTATTCTCGCCGAGCGAGAGCATGCGAGCATTTGAGGATCAGGCCGAGCTTCTCCGGATCGCCAACTTGTATGCGAAGTTTTCCAAATGTGAGTTTTGGTGACTTCGTGGCTTTTCTTGGGCACATTGCCGGTGATGGCATTCGAGTGGATACGGCAAGATCGGCGATCAGACTTGGCCTGCACCTACTACTCGGCAGAGGTTCGCGCTTTCGGGCCTTGCAGATATTATCGGTTCGTAGAAGTTTGCTTCTATCTCGCACCATTGACCAGGGCGACTCGAGAAGGCGGCTAAGTTTGATGGGCGATGCGTGTGGCGGGGTTTCCAGCTAAAGGAGATCGACGACCGCCCCCGTTCTTACTCTTCCTGAGGGTCCAGATGGTTTCGTGGTGTATTGTGATGCGCCAAGCATCGGGTTGGGATGTGTGTTGATGCAGCAGGGCAGAGTTATAGCGTACGCATCCCGACAGCTTAAGATACGAGAGGAACTACCCACCCATGATTTGGAGGGCGGTGATTCACGCCAAGATCCGAGGCACTATTTGTACGGGGTTCACGTGGATATTTATACTGACCACAAGAGCTCCAGATATATTCAGCCAGAGGAGTGAACCTACGGCAGACTCGGTGGTTAGAGTTGCTAGGACTATGACGCCGATATCTGTACCACCCGGGAAGGCCAATGTTGCGGCGATGCCTTAGTCGAGGTCGATGGGGAGTCTATCGAGGTGCGGCCTGGAGAGGCATGGTTCGTGATTTGCATCGATTAGCGAGCCTTGGTGTCCGCTTGATTGATTACGATAGCGATGGGGTTAGAGTTCGTGAGGTTGCCGAGTCTTCCATCGCCGGCGAGGTGAAGAGGCAACAGCCGAGGATCCGGTTTTGGCACGTTATCGTGATACTGACTCTTCGTGAGGCAAGGGTCCTGAGGTAGCACGATGGGGTGCTAAGGTTTGAGGGCAGTTGTGTGTTCCAGATGTTTCAGGACTTGGCGGAGTTCTTGGGAAGCACACGGCTGCGTTACTCCATCCGTGGTCGACCAAGATGTACCACGACCTTAGATCGTGTATTGGTGGGATGGTTTGAAGAGGACGTTGCGAGTTCGTAGCTCAGTGCCCGTGTTGTCAGCAGGTGAAGGTAGAGCACCAGAGGCCTGGTGGTTTGTTACAGACGATAGAGATCCCGACCTGGAAGTGGGAGGTGATCAACATGGACTTCATCACAGGATTGCCTCGCACTCAGAGGAGACATGATTCTATATGGGTTATCGTCGACAGGCTGACGAAATCAGCCCACTTTCTTCCCGTCAGGACGACTTTCTCGGCTGAGGATTATGCCAGACTGTACATCCGAGATCGCCGATCGCATGAGTCCCTATTTCGATCATATCGCATGCAGGAGCCCGCCACTGGCTAACTGGAGGTCCTTCCAGGGTTTAGGACGCAGTGAGCCCGAGTGCGCATTTCATCCACGCACAGACGGACAGGCGAGCGCACTATCCGCACTCGAGGATATGCCGCGAGCCTGTTATTGACCGTGGGTAGTGAGGATCACTTGCCGGTAGAGTTCACAGATAATAACGGCTACCACTCTAGCATTCGATGGCGCCGTATGAGGCTTTGTATGGGAGGAAGTGCAGATCGCCGATAGCATGGTTGGATGTGGTCGAGGTACAGTTAGAGGGACCAGACTTTGTGCTGCAGGCGATGGATAAGTGAAGCTTATCCAGAGCGGCTATTGACACTCGAGTCGCAGTCGTATGCAGATCATCGACGCCGACATCCGGAGTTCGCGATTGATGATTGGGTTTTCTGAAGGTGCCACCCATGAAGGGTGTGATGAGATTCGGGAAGAAGGAAAACTCGGCCCAAGGTACATCGGGCCGCTTCGCATTGTCCGCAGGTAGGCAAGGTTGCCTATGAGTTGGATCTGCCGTCCGATCCGGAGGCGTGCATCCGGTTTTTCACGATCTATCTTTGAGGAGATGTATCGGATCCATCTAGGTACACCCGATTGACGATGTCCAGTGACCGAGGGGTTATCGTGATGAGGAGATTCCCATAGCGATAGTCGATCGTCGAGTTAGGCGTCTGCGGACCAGGCGGGCTTCCGTCAAAGTCTTGTGGCGGAACGAGCTCGTGGAGGAGATGACGTGGGAAGCCGAGGATGGCATGAGGCGAAGTATCTCACCTATTCCCCACACCTCCGGTAATTCACTTTCCTACTTGTAAATTTTCGTTATCGCTTTGCCTAAGTGTTGTTTTGTGGCGTGTGTGGCATTTGCAATCTGTTTAAGTTATGAAGAACCTTATCGTTATCTGCTTGGAAGGAACATTCGACGAATGTTTCTAAGGAGGAGAATGTTATACCCGTATTTCCAGTATGTACGTAAGGGAATACGCATAAAAGGTTAGCCTTAAAAGCTAGGCTTGACGAAAATAATTGGGCACAACTCACAAACGAATAGTTTTCCGAAACGTTTCCACGGCTTTCGTAGGATAAATTCCGCTATGTCATTTCTAATTTTTGCGGATTTTTTCGAGAGACGTAACACCGGACCAACGAGAGGCGACACTTGCCACCCTCTCATTGGTGGACTTGTCACGGCAATAGGGCCGAATGGATGACCATCCTTGTCATAAAGTTGGTTAGATATTTTGTGTGCAAGTTGGCTAGGTACACTTGCCCTAATCTTGACCTTACACTTGCCTAGCACTTGGCTAAATCTTGGCCATTGGTTGGCCATGTCTTGACCTATAAATACCCCTCTTGAGATGAAGAGTTCTTCATCCACAAAAGCTTTCCAAGTCTAAAATCCTTCCCTCTCCCTTTGTAAACAATTCGTCCAACACCCCCCTCCCCTTGAGAAGCTTGGCCGAGGCTACCCCACCCCCTAGCCTAGCCGAAACCTACCCCCCCTCCCTTGGTAGAAAAGTTGCCTTCTAGTATTGTTATAATGCCCAATTTAACCTAGCCCAAATCCCTTAGTACTTAGTAGAAGTTGTGGGAAACTTCTAAGGATTCTGAGCGCTTGGAGCTTTGGATTAGAGCTAAACCTCGCTCAGGATCGACTTTTACTTGGATATTATTGGGCTTACCGAGGTAAATAATCCTAACCCTCTTTTGTTATTAGAGAATGCATATTGTAGAAGGATTGAAATAAGTATAAATACTTAGAAGGTTATTAAGGAATAGAATTGAACTGTAACACCTTAGAAGGGTATAAAAGAAGAATATACTAATTGTATTTACATAGGGATTTTCTGATGAGACTTATATAGCTCATGGGTAGGGTTGTGCTGCCCGACTTCGTAGAATTGAGGACCCTCTGCTTAGAATAACCTGCTGAATAGTCTAGACTTTGATAGATGTCTCATGACTATTATAGGCTGATTCTCTCGCGCGACATACTCGACTTGGCGGTGGATTTCGAGGAAGGTATGTGATTCTTCCTATACTCCTGAGCATGATATTTTAAGTATATATAGTACTGCAGACGACATATGATAATCGCAATGTCTTTTGACTTAAGCTCGAATAATAAGAACCTTGAAGTATGTCAAAAGAATAATGAATCATTTTAATGTAAGAGTAATAGTTGGTGTTAAAACAAAAGCTTAAGAGTTATACTAGCTTTATGGGAAGTAGGTATAACAACCTAAGAATGATAAAAGGCCATTTACTTGTTTGTTTATAAAAGCCTTGTATTGCTTTCGTTAAGTGTTGTAAGATTGGTTGATAGGTAGACATACCATGACGCCGCATGTGTTAAATGCCTTGTAATGTGTGAAAGGGGTCATTCTGGGCTTACGTTGCTAACCTAAGTCCGTTGCATCGTTATTGTATCACCTACCCTCGACTTGTTATACCGGGCTTGCCACCCTTGACGCGGGTCTATACGGCCTACGCGGTCCATGAGACTATCGCGGAGTCTGCGGTATGCTCCAGATTGATCATTCGGGTGTTTAGCCCGACGCGGGGATGCCCTATGCGGTCCATGGGACTATCGCGGTCTTTCGAGGCTACGCGACCGGAAGTCTGCGAGGTACCGGGCTAGCTACCCCGACGCGGGAATACCTACGCGGTCTATGTGTGACTATGCGGATCGCGGAAGTCAGGACTAGGCACGCAGAATGATACTATGGGCGGTTGGCCTTGCTTGATCATTCGCGGCCTAGACTAGACACATTCTGCTTTTCCTATTCATCGTATTGTTGTGATGTGGCACTATGTGCAATTGAATCGAATGTATTTGTGAAAAGGTTTTAAATACCTTGATTTCATTTAAAGTACTTTATAGTTTTCACATACTTGGTACCTGTTGTACTGACCTCCTTCGGGGGGCTGCGTTCATGCCGCAGGTTCTAGAGGAAAGCAGGTGCTAGATCCACATCCCAGGATCTCTACGTTGGTGTCGTGAGCTCCACTCTCTCCGAGGCTCTACTTTTGGGTATGATCTCCTGTTGTAGATAGTTGTGTAGATCAGGTATGGCGGCCCACTCCGCCATAGTTGTTATTTCCTTAAGTGCGTAGTCATGTTATGCAGTTGGGATGTAAATCGCAAAAACTTGGTTTATGTATATATGCCGAAAGGCAACCTTTTTCATCAGATAAAATGTTCTAGTTATATCATGTTTCATGTCTTGTTTTATATTCCGCTGATTGTTCTCTGATGTATGACTACTTGGGTGCCCGGGTAAGGCACCAGTCACGGGCCCCGGAACGGGTCGTGACATATTTCGTACTGACCTCTTTCGGGGGGCTGCATTCATGCCGCAGGTTGAGGTACATAGCTTGTTGATCCACACTCTTGGGTCACTGTTCAGTTCTTGGAAAGCTCCATTTCTCCGGAGGCTTTATCTTTTGGTACGTTTCCCCTGAGGTGGTAGATTCATGTTTATTCAGGGGTATGGCGGGGCCCTGTCCCGCCACAGTTGTTATGTTAAAACTCTTAGAGGTCTGTAGTCACATATTGTGGGTCAGTTTGTAAAGGAAAGGAGGCAACTGCTTCGTGTATGTATTTACTTATCCAGAGAGGTAGCCTTATCGGCTAACCTGTTGATTTTATCTTTGTTGATTTATTTTATAAGTTTCATGTATGTTTATTGATTATCTCGATGTATACTGTGGGTGCGGAGTAGGGCACGATCGCATGGCTCGGGTCGTGTGATGGTGGCCAGCTGCGTAAGATTTGCCCGGTGATGATACAGTCGTCAGACCCTAGAAGACCTAGTAGAGATGAATATGACAGACTTTGAGGTCATTATGAGTATGGACTAGTTGGCTTCGTGGGTGCCAAGGTTGACTGTAGAGAGAGGTTGGTTCGATTCCAGTTTCCCGGTGAGCCGGTTATCGTTGAGGAATGAATGGAACTGTTAGTATTATGTAAGTTATTCCTTCCTTCTTTGACATGAAATTGTGGAGTCTATGTGACTTATTTTATTGAAATGATTGATTTGAATTTGAACGTTAAGGGACGGAGATAAGAACGTACGATTATTGAAGGATTTTATGTTAAGTGCCCTTGGAGGTACTTGGAATTGGTTTAGTGTGGCGGTCAGGGCCACGACATTCCGAATAATTTCAGGAAAATGTGCAAGCAAGAATAAGATAAGTACTAGTGCTGCCGCGGGAAACAGAAGACATTTTTAGTAGGTTTTGAAAATCTATACGATTATTATGTGGCACTTGATGATCAAGATTATGAAAGGGAGATAAACTTTTTCCCCCACGTAAAAGGATAGTTTTACGTACTATGGGGTTATGTGTACCCAGGTTATTAGACGATAGTTGTGAGGCAGGTAAGATCTTCAGCGTCGTCATGCCATAGGTTATTGTTTTAGATAACCGTGGGAAAAGTGTTATGTAAAGGCGATTGACAATGATGCTAGAGTATATAGCAGGAAGATTGTGAGACTGCACGGAGTTCCTACATTATGATGTCAGACAGATGAGCTCAGTTTACGGCTAACTTCTGGAGGTTTTCCATAAGGGATTAGGGACACAGGTGAGTTTCAGTGTTGCATTTCACCTCAGACGGACGGACAGGCATAGCGTACTATCCAGGCACTTGAGGATAGGTTGCGGGCCTGTGTTATTGATTCAGAGATGGCTGGGAGGATTAATTGCCTCTTGTTGAGTTTGCGTATAACAAAAACTACCATTCCAGTATTCAGATGGCCCTGTATGAGGCTTTTTATGAAAGAAAAATGTTTGTTGATGAGAATTGGATTCTCAAATGCATTATTTGAGGAATATATAAGGTATTAACATTATGGAAATTTATTTTTACGGATTTGGTCACGTGGGGCCCACCCGAGAAATTTTACGTTTCGTGGGGCCCACGAGGGTTACGAAATTTTATGGACGAATAGGAGGGCGACACGTGACACCCCCCACATGGTCTTGGATGAAAAGTTGCAAGGGTAAAATGGTCATTGACCATTGTGGATGAACAAGTCTTCAAAGCTTGAGAAAATTGACCAAGTCAACTTGTCCAATTGGTTAATTATTTAATCTCCTCCATCCAAGCCACACAAGTGTTGTGATCTAAGCCCTCCATTGTAATATACATACTACACTAGTGCAAGACCAAGTCTTCAACACTTAGAAAAAAAATTGAGAGACTTGTGCAAGCCTTGTGAGCTCTCGGCTTTGTCAATAGTTCCACACAATTTTTTTGTAATTTTGGTTCTTTATTCACAAGACTTTAACCCAAGGTCTCTAAGGGTATTGTAAGGATATCTCAATAGAAAGATCTCGAAAAAACGGCGTTTTCACGTTAGTCGCAAGGCGAAAACCTAAGTCGTTTTCATAGTTTTGGATTGGAAATGGAAGAGAAGTTGGTTGTGAACTTCTAAAGGCTTCAAATAGCGGATTGGATCGTAAAGGAAAGGAGCTAAGAATTGCTAAGGAGCGACTTTGAATCTTGAAATTTATAAGGGCTTATAAAGGTAACAATTCTTGTCGTTTTAGTAATTAAGATTACTTATTGTTGTAGCTATGGATATTAGCAAGCATGAGGTATATAGTATGAAGTTTGATAAGTGTATTGGCTATTGGAACTCTAATCCTAAACTAGCATGTTTAGCCCTTAAGATTGTAATTCAATTTGGTTACTAGTTTAGTCGTCATATGTTATATAAAGAAGGAATTATAGTTGTTGAAGTTGTTTATGACTATATAACATGTTAGAACTAAGAACTTGGATTGAAAAAGAATTGGAAAGGACTTTGTGTTATTGTATATGTTAGCCGAGAATGGCTTTGGATATTAAACTACTTCGTATGAATCGTGGGGCAAAATTTTACACGTATTGTAAGACGTGTAATCCCCTTTGATTGGTTGTTGTATTGAGCCTTAAATGTGGCATGTTGGTTATTGATTACCGGGCCTTGAAAAAGGTGGAAAAGTATGTAGAAACAAAGGAAGTGTTGTCCGATTTTCCGTAGAATTTGGTGACTTTACACTTAGAATATTCTACGTTTGAAGCTAGAGGTTAATAGACATATTATGACCCTTATAGGTTGAAGTACTACGAATAGAGTATTCTACTTGAAGGGTGGAAAAGCTATTAAGGTTATAGTACTTTGGAGCATTTTGCTACTTGTCGATAGTCGTCGCGAGGTATGTGAACCTCTTCCTTCTTTTGACATGATTCTATGTATGAAATATACATGTGGTATTATTTCATGATCCCTTCTACTCTTAGAAGTTAAGAGGTATGTATGTTGACTTACGCTATGTAAAAGTTACGTCTAAGTTATCCTAAGTTCTTACCAAGTCTTATAGGGGATGTTGGTAGAGTCGTTAGTAAGTATTTGGAGTCAAGTTGACTTTGCTAAGTTATTGCGAAGAGGAGAAGTATCGAACAAGCCACTGCAGCGCTAATAAAAGAAAATGTATCGACAATCAATTAAACTAAAATGAGTAGAATCCTCCATCTGCATAGAAGCTAAGATAAGACAAAATTGTATTACATTTTCTAGATCATGGCTGATTTAATAAGATCGTTATAAATAAGTATAATCTATTCACAACGCATAAAAGTATATGTTACTGAATTAAAAGAGTTTACGTATGAAGTTTTAAGACTATGAACCTTGAATTCTAAAAAGGTTAAGAGACTTTATTTTCAAGTTATGGGACTTGATTTTTAAAGGAAGGAATGACTTGATTTAAAAGTATAGAATACTTGATTCGGAAAAAACATATGTAAATTTATTTTCTTAAAGAAAAGAGGATTGATATTCTAAGTTAAGAAACTTGGTTTCTAAAAGTTAAGAGACTTGAAGTATTTTGAAAGCTATGTAACTTGATTTGAAAGTATAAGTCTCTTGGTTATAGTCCTTATACTTAGAAAAAAGTCTCTTGGTTATAGGCCTTGAAAAAGGTGGAAAAGTACGTAGAAACAAAGGAAGTACTGCCCGATTTTCCGTAGAATAATAGTCCTTATACTTAGAAATAGTCTACGTTGAAAGCTAGAAATTGATAGGCGTATTATGGTTATTATAGGTTGGCATTCTACGAGCGGCAAATTCAAGTTAGCAAGTGGATTAAGCCGAAGAGGTTTGTGGAAACTTTTCTTATCTCTTGAGCTTGAATCTTATGAAATGTATAGTACGGTAGACGTACGTGTTTTAAATGAACTCGGTTTCATTTTGGTATCCTTGTATGGATTTTCGAAAGTGTAGTAACTCGTTTTCAAAGAAGTATATGTTACTTGACTTGAAAAGTGTAGAATACTTGATTTGGAAAAAGTATTGATAACTTGATATTCTAAGTTAAGAAACTTGATATTCTAAGTTAAAGAGACTTGATATTCTAAGTTAAGAAACTAGATTTCTAAAGTTAAGAGACTTGAAGTATTTTGAAAGTTATGTAACTTGATTTGAAAATATAAGTCTCTTGGTTATAAAAGAATGAATTAGTCTAAGACATAAAGAGTTATAACGGCTTTATGGGAAGTTAGTTATGACGGCTTTATGAAAGGTTAAAGATGTCTTAGTTTCTAAAGCATAAAGTTAGTATAACGGCTTTATGGAAAGTTGGTTATAACAACTTTATGGAAGGTTAAAGGAATGGTTTTCTCTAGTAATGTAAACAAGGATTAATGACTTGAAATAAGGAAGTGCAATTTGATTTAAAGGCATCAATTGCTTAAAGTTTTAAAGTAAGGGTCACTTGATTTAGAAGCCTAAAAATGTATTTCTAAAAGTGTAGTGACTTTTTTGAAATGTAGACAAGCCTTGATACTACGGGTGTTAGTATCTTGGGGTTTTATATGAAAAATGAGTCTTTTGAAAAGAATGGAAGTACGTAGTACTTTGGGGTAGATTCCCAGTTTGTTTATATTATTCCATGGACTAGCTCTCCATGAGGTTTAGTGACGCAAGATGGTCTGGTAGTTAGCTTCCGTACTTGCCCCGGTAAGTGGCTGACGCAGGATGGTCTGGTAGTTGGCTTTCGTACTTGCCCCCGTCAGTTCTATGGCACAGTTTGGTACGGTAGACTCTGGTAGATAGCTTTCGCACTTGCCCCGGTCATATCTCGTGACGGCAGGCTGGATCTGGTAGTTGGCTTTCGTACTTGCCCCAGTCAATTGTTGATAGTGGATCCGTAGTTGGCTTTCGTACTTGCCCCGGTCAGTTTTATGATGCAGGCTGGATCTGGTGGTTCGCTTTCCTACTTGGCCCGTACAGTTTTTATGACACAGGTGGGACCTGGTGTTCATGTATACATATTGTTGTTATATTATATCATGGACTGCCGGCAGTGAGGAAGGAATTCCACGGGCATGATTGATATTATGGGCGTGAGACCCATGGTTATATTTGAGTAATGACTTTGAGGGCATGCGTCCCTGACTTGACATAACTTATATATTATGTACTGTAGTTTGGTTATCATACATGTCTCCTGTTTTATATAGACTGTTATGATTTCATTCTGATATTTCGGTTCACATACTTGGTACATATTTAAATCGACCTCGCCCGTGGTTGCGTTTATCTGCAGTTGAGGTACATAGCTTGATGATCCTCATTCTTAGGATCACTGCTCACCGGTGGTTGAAGCTCCATTATTTGGAGGCTTTGTATTTTGGTACAGTTCCTCGAGGTTGTAGATTTTTGTACATTCAGGTATGGCGGGCCCGTCCCGTCCACAGTTATTACGTCAAAACTCTTAGAGGTCTCAGAGTCATATCTTTTGTCACGACCGACTGGCCCACGGTGCCCTACACAGGCACCCTTCGATACATCGAGAGAATAGCAAAACATACACAATCGATAAAAATACTTAAACATAAAATAACAACAAAGCTAGCCGATAAGGCCACCTTCCGTAAACTATATAAATAAGACAAGACATTTTTGTTTCTTTACAACCTGCACTACAATGTGACTACTGCACTTAAGAATAACAACTCAAGTGGGGCCCCGCCATACCCCGAATGTATAACAACCGACAATACTGTGGATAAGCCTCCGGAATAAAGGAGTTTCTCAGCCTGACAGTGATCCTAAGAGCGAGGATCAGCAACTGTACTTCACTGCGGCATGACGCACCAAGGAGGTCAGTACAACATGTACCAAATATGTGAAACTGAAAGTACTGTAGTGAAATCATAAGTCTAAAATAAAATCGGAGACATGTATGATAACTCATATAACAGTACACTGTGCCTTACTAACAATGAGAGTAAATAGGAGTATGATTACAACATAAAATAGGAAGCTCACGATCAAGCAGGACCACCCGCCCGCAGTATCATTAAGCAATCCTACTCCTGGGACTATTTCACCCGCATAGGTCGTGCGGACCCGCATGAGGTATTCCTCGCATGGGACTATTTCACCCGCATAAGCCCTTACGGACTCGCATGAGGTATTCCTCGCATAGGCTGTATCCGCCCGCATGGGACTATTTCACCCGCATAAGCCCTTACGGACTCGCATGAGGTATTCCTCGCATCGTGGGTAGCAAATCCACGGAATATGCAAATGCCACAAACCCGGAATGACCATGATGAATAATATACCACTAGCACAAACCGGCTATCATACACAACATAAGCACTACCGGCTTATCATACAATATATAAGCAAGTTAAGAAATCACCTAACTTCTTATTATCCTTGTTCATATACACTCTCATTTTAGTTTACTTAAGGCACTAACATGTCTTTATAAAATCCGGGAATTTAACCCAAAGTACTACGTGCTTCTATTCTTTTAAAATGACTCTTTTTCCTATAAAACTTCCAAGATACTAATAACCATAGTATCAAGTCATAACTACTTTTCAAGACAAGTCACAATACCTTTTAGAAAATACATTTTCAGGCTTCTAAATCAAGTGACTTCTTTCTTTTAAAACCTTAAGCAATTGATGCCTTTAAATCAATTTGCCTTTCATTATCAAGTCATTTATCATACTTATATTACTTAGAGTAAACCACTCTTTTATTAACTTTCCATAAAGCTATTATAACCAACTTCCCATAAAATCGTTATACTAGCGTTATACATTAGCAACTTACATACTTCTTTATAACCAAGAGACTTAAACTTTCCAACAAAACCTTTATCAAAAATACTTTCAACATACTTAAAGTCTCTTAACTTTTGAAAACCAAGATATCCTTAATATTTAAACAAGTGAGTTAACTCTAACTCCACCAACTCGACATTCTTAAAATAAGCCAAGGATATCAAATAGACTAGATTCGTCAAAAACTCGTACGTCTACCGTACTATACATTTACAACTTATTCATGCTCAAGAGATAAGAAAGTTCCACATACCTCTTCGGTTTAATCCACTTGCTAAGTCCAATTCGCCGTACGTAGTATGTCAACCTATAATGACCATAATACGTCTATTAACTTCTTACTTCAAACGTAGAATATTCCAAGTGCAAAGTCACTAAATTCTACGGAAAATCGGACAGCACTTCCTTTGTTTCTACATACTTTGCCACCTTTTTCAAGGCCGAATTCAATAACCAAAAACGCCACATTTAAGGCCCAACAAAGTGGCTAACAATAGGGGATTACACGCTTAATCAAGACATGTAAAATTCCGCCCCACAATATATAACAAACTAGTCTAAACTAACACAAACCACTAGTCCAATTTCGGCCACATTGAGATGCAACAATACCAATTCTTATCCAATTTCCATTTCAATCCAAGTTGTTAGCATAACATGATATCAAGTCGCAATCGATTATACTACTATAATCTTCAAGTAATTAACATGCGACAATTCTAGTAAACGACCAAATTGTAATCCAACTTCACATGGCTTACATTACATTTCGGATTTTAAGGCTAAAAGCAATCCATAATACTTATAAACTTCAACACATATACTTCATGCTAGCAACATGTAAAGCTAACAACAATATAGATAATCTTGTAACACTTTTAAGAGACAAGATTATACCTCAACGAATCTTAATCCAACTCCAAATCCGAAGTCGCTCCTTAGCAATGTAGAGCCTCTTCAAGACACTTCAATCCGCTACTTGAGACCCTTAGAACAACACCAACAAATTTCCTTCAAACTTCCAAACAAAACCTAGAAAGCAACTAGGTTTTCACCTTGCGACTAATACGAAAACTCCCTTTTTCCGAGATTTTTCTATTGAGATACACTCACAATACACTCATGAACCTTGGTTTAAAGTGTGGAGCTTAAAGAACAAGAAACAAAAATTTTTGCTTTTCAAAAAAGCTTAGAGCAACTTATTGTTGTTCTTGAAATTCTTGAAAATTTGGCTAAGTCTTAAGCTTGTCTTGCTACTACTAGTATTATATAGCACAATGGAGGGTCAATATGTAAACAAATGGGTGGCTTGGATGAGGTCTTATTAAATATCAAGACTTTGTGGACCCTTTGACTTAGTCAATTCTCTCAAGCTCACAACTTGCAAGACTTGTCATCCTAAGACTATGGTCAATGACCATTTTGGCCATGCTAATTTCGACCAAGGCCACTAAGGGGGGGGGACACGTGTCGCCCTCCCGTTCGTCGCAATATTTCATTTTCCGACAATTTCCAAAATTTCGATAAATTTTACTCGTCTCAAATCTTAACATTTTCGAGTTCTTACGTATGTTCTTATAAACATATCCTGGAATTTCCGGGGTGTAACATTCTTCCCCCTTAGAAACATTCATCCCCGAATGTTCTTTCGGGAGTCAAACTTAAAGATAGCGACATAGTCTCCTTACAACCCCTACATACCAATAATACCACACAAGGCCACATAACAATACTCATACTAAAATGTCAACCTGAACCCCATGTGTCAACGTCGGTTATCTACATAAAGCTTCTGCTGACTCTAAGCTTACAAATAATCTTTCCCGGATAAGCTTCGCCTTATCCACGTACTGAATTAAATCGACTAAATAATCAACTCGCCACGCCGAACCAACCAACCACGATCTACACTTTCTACATACAAGGCCTCATACGGGCCATCTAAAAACTGGAAGGGTATTCATATCGTGACGTAACACAACAAGAGGCAATTAACCCTCCCGCTATTTCAAATCAAGAACCGGGCCCGCAACCTATCCTCAAGTTCTGGATAGTACGCTTTGTCGATCGTCACCGAGGTGTAATGCACCGAGACTCACTGTGTCCCTAATCCCTTCGAAAAACCTCGAGTTATCCGTAACGAGCTCATCCAGATGTCATCATAAACGTAGGAACCCGTGCGCCTCACAATATCTCGCTATACAAGCTAGTATAAACCTCAGGAGTAAGTGGTCCCAACAGAAGAACACGGCCGGTTTCACGACCCATTTACTATGACCCCTGTGGAGTCGCACTTCCTCCGAGTACGATGCCACCCTGTAACAAGATCCATATTAAATACCGCCCATGTCTAAGTCGGGGTCTAAATCGCCGGTAATAGCCCACTGGGCTTCTGGTGTTCAACCATGACCTGCTACTATTCGGATATTAAGCAACAACTCACACGTCCTTTTAGGCCATCTTACCCATACATACATCGAGGTCACGACACAACTTAGTCAACCCGAACAATTTGAGCAATAAGCCGTATGCCTCGCAAACCCTGCGACTAGTCTGCGGCGCAAGGCACACACAATCTATCCTCATATCACAAAGACTCATCCGGTGCTAATCAAACAGCTCTTCACTTCGGAGAGCCGTATCTGATATGGTATCATAATCGGATCCTCATACGCCGCCTCCTTACCTCTTCAACGACGGAAGACTGGCAACCTCTCGGATCTAAACTTCATTAACCTTGAAACAAATAATCGAACCCCTAGGCTCATTGAGAAGAATCTCACTTATGGTTCCTGTTTCTTTCTGTTGCAACCAAACTTGGTCACTAAACTTAGATTTGATTCATTTGTTTGCCTCATGGCTAAGACTTCATCACAATCACAATTTAGGGGGGAGGTTTCCTTGATCTCGTCAAGTAACAATCCTATTATTCTCTCCCAGCTCGTAGAGACAATAGTCAGGTGTTACCACATTTCCTCGAAATGTTCTTACTTCCCATTGTTTACTAATGGTCTGTACACTAGTCTGGGGTAATCATATCTCGTGCAACTTACATGACCGTAGTCGTATTCTCCTTTATTATTCTGGTCATATCCTGCGTCTAACAACATGGGTACATGCAACCCCATAATACGCAAAACTGTCCTTTTACGTGGGGAAGAGAACTTATCTCCCTTTCTTAAACTTTCCTTGGAGTCACAACCCTAATCACAGGGTCCTCTTGCGGTCCAGTAATTAGCTAATCATCACGCACCGCCTTTAAGTTCGTGTAGATTTTCCAACCTACCAAAGATGCCCTCAGCTTTCCGCCGGCAGCACTCGTACTTATTTTTATTCTTGCCTTGTACATTTTTCCTGAAATTATCCGGAAGTTCGTGGCCCTGACCGCCACACCAAACCAACTCCAAGTACCTCAAAGGGCACTTAATATAAATTCCTCCAAATTCAATTATTACATACTTTCTGCGTCAATTTACCTCAAGTGAACAAGTCACACATACTTAAAAAGAAAAACAATGATGCCAAAGAAGGAAGGATAATTCACTGGTTACTACCACTTCTCTTCCTTTTCACTGGATAATCACACCGTAAACTGGAATCGAGCCAATCTCTCTTTGCAGTCAACGTTGGCATAACAAGGGGCCAACTAGCCCGTACTCATAATGACCTCAATGTCTGTCATAATAGCTCTGCTAGGTCTGCTAGGGTCCAACGACTGTATCATTACCGGCAATTATCTACCCGCTCAGCTACCACCCAACACTCACGGGTGTAGTCACCTCGAAAGGTTCTCATAGATTCATGCTTTATTTCTTTACACTTAGTTGCTCTTTTTTTTTCACTGGTCGTACTCTTTCCGTACTTCCAAACTTATACTAGCATACGTACATAAACTCCATACTAATTCTGACCTCCACTCTTTGGAGTTATTAAATTAAACAATATAAGGCCCATTCCGGCTCTCACAACCTGGTTCCGGTGGAACACGTCTACGAACCCGTAAAATGATTAACTAAACTTGGGCCTTGCACGGCGACCATCACGTAGCGGGACTACTACCAACTGATCCCATTTCATTTCAAGCTATGGGGCGACCCTTAGTAGATCCCCAACCCGACTCGGCGTCGTATTTAACTCTTTTCCTTGGTCTGTCCCAACTCTTTACTACCCGAGAAGGCCTTATATATCTAAGGTCTCGGTGGTTATCAACATTCCTAGGCTCACAATTTCCATGCTCCAAGCCTAACTTATCAGTCCCCCCGAAAACGGGTACAAAACTTCTCAATATACTATAATCGGGTTGTCTTGTCCACAACAACCATACTTACTCCTTACGGATCTCACTCGTACCATTCTCGAAATCCTACTACGTAGCTCAATCTATTAACATAGTCTTCCATTAAGTCCCTTAATTACCCTCTTGAGGGTCCATTACATTCTCACACAACTCATCATCACCTAATTATCTCAAATTAACACGTAAAACCTTGATGAGAGTTCCTTAACTGTTTCATACCTTCCCGGTATTTATTTAGTCCTTACCAAATCCTGGTAATCTAAAATCATTCTAGGCAACACGCGTCTGACCCTCATACCTAATTCTGTATAGTTGTATGTCCCAATACCAACTATACTACAAACATTACTAACCTGGATACGCAATCCACATAATCTTTCCTGGGTCACTGTTGCCTTTCTCGTAGCTGCAAACAACATGACTTGTTAGGGAGAGACGACCCTAACCATACCGCTCTATCGCACGATCTTAGAGTGAGAAGAATGAAAACCAATCCTAAATGTCATGCAGCCTCCTGATTATAGATGTGGTGCACAACACACCGATAATCAAGACTCTACTAGACACGGTCTGTAGACACTTTCCGAGGACTAACTGCTCTGATACCACTTTTGTCACGACCCGACCCCGGGCCCGCGACTGGTGCCCTACCTGGGCACCCCTTTCGGTATACATCAGAGAATAGCAGCGGAACATACACAACTGATAAAAATACTTAAACATAAAATAACAACAGGCTAGCCGATAAGGCCACCTTCCGTAAACTATACAAATAAGACAGTACATTTTTTTTTCTTTACAACCCAGACCACAATGTGACTACAGACCTCTAAGAATAACAACTCAAGTGACGGGGCCCCGCCATACCTGAATGTACAACAACCGACAATACCAGTGGATAAGCCTCCGGAATAAAGGAGCTTCTCAACCGCTGAACAGTGATCCTAAGAGCGAGGATCAGCAACCTGTACTCTACCTGCGGCATGAACGCAGCCCCCCGAAGGAGGTCAGTACAACATGTACCAAATATGTGAAACTGAAAGTACTGTAGTGAAATCATAAGTCTAAAATAAAATCGGAGACATGTATGATAACTCATATAACAGTACACTGTGCCTTACTAACAATGAGAGTAAATAGGAGTATGATTACAACATAAAATAGGAAGCTCACGATCAGCGGGACCACGCCCGCGATGATCATTAAGCAATCCTACTCCTGGGACTATTTCACCCGCATAGGTCGTGCGGACCCGCATGAGGTATTCCTCTCATGGGACTATTTCATCCGCATAAGCCCTTATGGACTCGCATGAGGTATTCCTCGCATAGGCTGTATCCGCCCGCATGGGACTATTTCACCCGCATAAGCCCTTACGGACTCGCATGAGGTATTCCTCGCATCGTGGGTAGCAAATCCACGGAATATGAAAATGCCACAAACACGGAATGACCAAGCAATGAATAATATACCACTAGCACAAACCGGCTATCATACACAACATAAGCACTACCGCTTATCATACAATATATAAGAAAGTTAAGAAATCCCTAGCTTTTATTATCCTTGTTCATATACACTCATTTTAGTTTACTTAAGGCACTAACATGTCTTTATAAAATCAGAATTTAACCCAAAGTACTACGACTTCTATTCTTTTAAAATGACTCTTTTTCCTATAAAACTTCCAAGATACTAATAACCATAGTATCAAGTCATAACTACTTTTCAAGACAAGTCACAATACCTTTTAGAAAATACATTTAGTTCTAAATCAAGTGACTTCTTTCTTTTAAAACCTAAGCAATTGATGCCTTTAAATCAATTTGCCTTTCATTATAAAGTCATTTATCATACTTATATTACTTAGAGTAAACCACTCTTTTATTAACTTTCCATAAAGCTATTATAACCAACTTCCCATAAAGTCGTTATACTAGCGTTATACATTAGCAACTTACATACTTCTTTATAACCAAGAGACTTAAACTTTCCAACAAAACAAGTATCAAAAATACTTTCAACATACTTAAAGTCTCTTAACTTTTGAAAACCAAGATATCCTTAATATTTAAACAAGTGAGTTAACTCCCTAACTCCACCAACTTGGACATTCTTAAAATAAGCCAAGGATATCAAATAGACTAGATTCGTCAAAAACTCGTACGTCTACCGTACTATACATTTACAACTTATTCATGCTCAAGAGATAAGAAAGTTCCACATACCTCTTCGGTTTAATCCACTTGCTAAGTCCAATTCGCAGTATGTAGTATGTCAACCTATAATGACCATAATACGTCTATTAACTTCTTACTTCAAACGTAGAATATTCCAAGTGCAAAGTCACTAAATTCTACGGAAAATCGGACAGCACTTCCTTTGTTTCTACATACTTTGTCACCTTTTTCAAGGCCGAATTCAATAACCAAACACGCCACATTTAAGGCCCAACAAAGTAGCTAACAATAGGGGATTACACGATTAATCAAGACATGTAAAATTCCGCCCCACAATATATAACAAACTAGTCTAAACTAACACAAACCACTAGTCCAATTTCGGCCACATTGAGATGCAACAATACCAATTCTTATCCAATTTCCATTTCAATCCAAGTTGTTAGCATAACATGATATCAAGTCGCAATCGATTATACTACTATAATCTTCAAGTAATTAACATGCGACAATTCTAGTAAACGACCAAATTGTAATCCAACTTCACATGGCTTACATTACATTTCGGATTTTAAGCCTACAAGCAATCCATAATACTTATAAACTTCAACACATATACTTCATGCTAGCAACATGTAAAGCTAACAACAATATAGATAATCTTGTAACACTTTTAAGAGACAAGATTATACCTCAACGAATCTTAATCCAACTCCAAATCCGAAGTCGCTCCTTAGCAACGTAGAGCCTCTTCAAGACACTTCAATCCGCTACTTGAGACCCTTAGAACAACACCAACAAATTTCCTTCAAACTTCCAAACAAAACCTAGAAAGCAACTAGGTTTTCACCTTGCGACTAATACGAAAACTCCCTTTTTCCGAGATTTTTCTATTGAGATACACTCACAATACACTCATGAACCTTGGTTTAAAGTGTGGAGCTTAAAGAACAAGAAACAAAAAATTTTGCTTTTCAAAAAAGCTTGAACCCGAGAGCAACTTATTGTTGTTCTTGAAATTCTTGAAAATTTGGATAAGTGTTAAGCTTGTCTTGCTACTACTAGTATTATATAGCACAATGGAGGGTCAAGATGTAAACAAATGGGTGGCTTGGATGAGGTCTTATAAAATATCAAGACTTTCTGGACCCTTTGACTTAGTCAATTCTCTCAAGCTCACAACTTGCAAGAATTGTCATCCTAAGACTATGGTCAATGACCATTTTGGCCATGCTAATTTCGACCAAGGCCACTAAGGGGGGGGGACACGTGTCGCCCTCCCGTTCGTCGCAATATTTCGTTTTCCGACAATTTCCAAAATTTCGATAAATTTTACTCGTCTCAAATCTTAACATTTTCGAGTTCTTACGTATGTTCTTATAAACATATCCTGGAATTTCCGGGGTGTAACATCTTGTGGGTCGCTTTGTAAGAAAAAAAAGAGGTAACTGCTTTTGGTTTTACGTATTCATATGTATCCAGGAAGGTTGCTTTGTCGGCTAACCTGTTATTTATTCTTGTTGAGTTTAAGTATGTTCCGCTGATTATCTCTGATGTATACCTGTAAGGGTGCCTGGTAGGGCACCGCGAGCGAGGTTGGGTCGTGACAGGAGTTTCGACCATTGCCCTAGTTATGCGATCGTAGTGCCGTCTGGGAAAATCTCGATTAGAAGAAGAATTGGCTAAGGGAAGATTGGTCCATAGTACGAAATTTGGAACATATTTAAGCCCTAGGGATTAATGCTTTATGAGAGGTGGGTCATTCTACAACATAGCACAACATACAATGAGGAGACTACAATTGGAGACTTAGTTCGCAGTAATTTCTTTTCTTTCATTTTTAATTCAGTTTATGTATAAATTTTGTGTTAGTTCTTAGCGTGACAATGACTAGGAGCTAAACACTTTATTAGGGCTTTTCTTATTAATCGCTTGAAACTTTTATTCATGAATTAATGCAGTAGATTGATTTCTTCTTCACTTGATTAAGATTTAGTCAATAATTGGTATGAATATTTGATAATTAATTGATCACTAATTATCATAATATATATGATTTCGAATCAAGAACTGAGAGGAGAGATGTGCATATGCTGTAATTGACTAGACATAGGTTAAAATCGTGGACGACAGTACCCCGACACTTGTGTAGCATTATAGTTTACTGTTCTTAATCCTCATATGTGGTAAATCCTATCATAGAAATATAGAAGGGTTCTGCACTAGGGTTGAGTGATTATATGTCCTAACCGGAATATAAGACAGTTTAGTTAACCGCTATCTTAACGTAGAAGAAGAAGTCATTCTAGATGCATTAAGGATTGAATAGAGTGGATAGTCGAGGATTTTGGAAGCCCTAATTCATTTATAACTGATGAAAACATAAATAGTTCAGTAATTCTTGCAATTATTCTAGTAGTTAAACAAAACTCAACTCAAATATCGATTGCCAAAACATAAAGTAAATGAACTGTAATTAGAAACCATTCTCTGAGGATGATATTCGGTCTTATCAGACTATATTACTTTTCAACGATGTGTACGCTTGCGTGAGCATTCAAAATATCTCTAACAATAGCCAACAAATTGAAGCTTTTGTTCCTCCTTCCTAGCCTAAATTCTCCCACAAATTGCAAGCCAAAAAAAATACCAAAACAGTGAGAAAAGAACTGCACTGTACCGTGCAAATTAGCCCCAGAAAATTCAAAATATTAGATGAGATTTTGGGAAGAAAAACATATAAGAATGATAGATTAAACTTGTAGAATACATGCATGTAATTATAAGTTGAATAATGGTGAGAATGATGAAGCTTTTGGAGCAAGCAAGGACCTAGATTAAGGGACTGTTTTGGGCTAAAAATTAAGGTTGAAGTATTAGTCGAGACACATTGTAATAGTGAGTTGGCTAGTTCGACTAAAAGGTATGTGAAACTCTTCCTTTTTTCTTTTTGGCATGATTTATTAAAAGTACGGCGGACGTACATGATTTCTATACAATCTATTTTCTAAAAATGTTAGTCATGAGAAGTGCCTATGATTTTTCAGTAAAGAGTTTATTTTAATGATTTGATTAAGAGTCAAAGTGATGATTTAATTGTATAGTTACTCATGATACTCTATTGGTGCTGGATATGATTATAAGAATTCACCGAGTCCCTCACTAGAGGGCCGGGACACGTTATACGTATATATATGATTATTCCATGTACATGTATCCATGATGCGGGTATAGATACCCATGATAGTATATACATGATTATTCCATGGACATGTATTCATGATGCGGGTATAGATACCCATGATAGTATATATATGACTATTCCATGGATATGTATCCATGATGCGGGTGTAGACACACATGATAGTATATGTATGATGATTCTGTGGACATACATCGATGACGCGGGTATAGATACTCATGATATTATATATATATATATATATATATATATATGATTATATGGACAGACATTCATGGTTTTGATATGACTCTCATTTTTATAAGGCACAATCGACTCTCATATTTTTATATATGGCACAGTTGGATTCGGTATTTGATTCTCTTACTTGTCTCCTGTACGTTTTGGTCAGTTATGATTATTTACTTGTACTTTACATTCATATACTCGGTACATTCTTTCGTACTGACCCCCCTTTCCTCAGGGGGCTGCGTTTCATGCCCGCAGGTACATGTACTCAGTTTGGTGATCCTCCAGTCTAGGATTCCTGTTCAGCTATTTGGAGAGCTCCATTGATTCGGAGCTTGTCATTTTGGTACATAACTTTATTCTGACTTATGTATATATTTAGGGGCACGACGGGGCCCTGTCCCGTCATATGTCGTTATCCTTCTCATAGAGGTCTGTAGACAGTTGTGAATTGTACGTATATGGGTTGTAAACCTATTTGGTCTTCTGCATTGTTTTTCTCTATTTTTGAGATGTTCCCTTGTATATGTGATACTATGTGGGGGCAGCCTTGTCGGCTTGCCCATTTTATTATGTTGCTTAGATGTGACTCGCAGAGACAGGATTATTCGCAAAGCGCAAATTGCCTATTCTCGACTTGTGTTATGGCCGCGTTATCTTGCGGATTTTTATATCGTATTTAGTGTCAGTCTGGTTACATGACAGGTTAGTATAATGGCGTCACTAGGGCGCTTAGTCGCGACCCGTCGGGTCGGGTCGTGACAAAAGTGGTATCAGAGCGGTTAGTCCTCGAAATGTCTACAGACCGTGTCTAGTAGAGTCTTGTGTATGGTTATGTTGTGCACCATACTTATACGCAGGAGGCTGCCAGAAATTTAGGATTGGTTTCTATTCTTTCATCTCATAGATCGTGCAATAGAGCTATGTCATTAGGATAATCCCCCCTAACGAGTTATTATGGTTGCAGCTACGTCTAAAAAAAAAGCGCGACAGCGTAAGGGAAAATCAGAGTTATTCGGACTTGACTTAGTGCGACAAGCTATAAGGGAAGTAGAAGAATTTGAATAGAAGTATGATGACCAGGTTTGGAGATACTAGGTCAACATCAAGTAATGAAACTCTTCAGAACCTTCTACGTACATAATAAGAGAATAAGCTAACAATTAATCACTTAAGGGATGATATCGTCAGGGATTGGAACCACGAGAAATGTCTGAGATTACGTATGTATACTAGAATATGTTAGAATTATGAAATGTTATACCCCGTATTCTCAGGGTATGTATGAGGACGACGCATTTGCGAGCATGTAAAAATTGGAAAGAAAGAAAGATGTGAGTTTCGATGGAAAAGTTTCCGGTTTTTTTTGTGAAGAAAAAGGTTCGTTAATGAGAATTTGTTTCCCAGATTTGGTATATGGGCTTCTTAAATTATATTAGAATTTTGAGATTTTATTTTCGGAAATGGTCACGTGGGGCCCACGGGAGAAATTTACGGTTTTGTGGGGCCCGCTTTGTTTTTGAGATTTCCGGTATTTTGGATATTTTGAAGACGAAATATTCTGGCGAATCGGGGCGACACGTGTCACCCCACGTGGCACCATGGCCGAATTTACTTTGGCACAACACCGGTTAGAGTCGTTTCGACGAAACGCTTTGCGTAACTTGGCGAAGGAAAATTAGGCTATGTCGCTTTGTATTTTGCGATTTTTCCGAGCGGCGAACATTTTGGACCAACGGGAGGGTGACATGTCACCCTCACATCGGAAACAAGTGTCAGAATCGACGTTTAGGGTGTCAGTGGGAAGATATTTTCGGTAGATATTTGTGAGGGTTTTAAGGAGTAGGGACTAGGGGCACTTGGGCATATCTTGGCCTTACACTTGCCTTGCACATGGCTTGATCTTGGCCATCGGTTGGCCTTTGGTTTTCCTATAAATACCCCCTAAGCTCAAGACTTCTTCATCCAAAATCTTCCAAGTCTTGAGTCCCTCTCCTCCCTTTGAGTGTGTTCTCGTCCCAAGCCTTCCCCTCCCTTGAGTGGCCTTGTGGCCGAGAGCCTCCTCCCCTTTGTGGTGCTAGCGGGGTACCACTAGCCTAGTTGTTTCGTATAATACACCCCCTCTTGGTAGAAATACTCTCCAAGTATTGTTATAATGCCCAAAATACCTTAGCCTTTACCTTGTTGTATTCCAAAAGTTACCTCTATACGTAGAGCCAAATACTACCTTTTGTCCCTTTAGTCTCAAACCGAAACCAAGGAAATCTTCATCGATTGGTTGAAGTATTTAAGTAGAAGTTGGTTAGAACTTCTAAGGGTTGTTTGGGCGGGGTGGAGCACGGAGTTGGAGCTAAACGTTGCTAAGGATCGACATTTAACTTGGATAATTATGGGCTTATCGCGCTAATTATCTTCTCCCTCAATTTCTAAATGGAAATTACATGTTGTTAGAATATATAGTTGAAGTATACTATATATAGAACTAATCTTAGTACTGCGGCAATGTCTTTTGACTTAAGCATGAAGAATAAAGAATCGCATCAGATTTACATGGAAGTATTGCGAGACTTGTGTAGTATTCTTGAGTAGAATTGTACACGTCAGGTTAGGCGTGTAAACCCCACTGGTTGGCTTGGTGGCCTCAATAGAGAGGAGATTTACGCTTGCGGAAGATCTTCGAATTTTCGTAGAGAAATGGAACCTTGTGTTTTAAAGTTAATGAGCGTTAGTGACCTTTTAGGTGAAAGTACTAAGAGTAGCGTATTCTACTTGAGGAGTGGAAAGGGCTAGCGGTTGTAGTACTTGGAGCATTTTGCTTATTGTCGATACTCGTCGCGCGAGGTATGTGAACCTCTTCCTATCTGTTCTAGCGTGATATGTGTAACTATGTAGTACGCGGACGTCAAGTGCTAAGTGTATTTGTTTGGTTTAAACATAAAGTGTTATAACGGCTTTATGGGAAGTTGGTTATAACAGCTTTATGTAGATAAGAAAATGGTTTACTGATGTTAGAAGTTAAGAGACTTGATCTTATAAGATAAGAGACTTAACTTATTTGTTTTAATGTGGATGTTTGTGTGAAACCTCATTCGTGAGTAATGAGTACTTGGTTTTTAAAGGGATAATGTTTCATCGATTTCGAAATCGTAATGTGTATCGACTGCACCACCGCAAGCGTTAATAAAGGAAAATGTATTGAATAATGATGTGTTGTATTAAAACCAGTAGAAACCTCCATCTGCATAGAAGCTAAGATGAGACAAAATGATATTTCCTAGATCATGGCTGCTGTAATAAGATTGTTATAAACAAGAATATCCTACTCACACATAAGGCTTATGTTTCTTAGATGGTTTAAAAGAGAATTATATTCTTAAATGAATAAGACTATGAATGACGAATCCTTTCTAAAATAAGAAACGTGAACATTTGGAATTAGGCAAACTTGAACGTTTGGAAATTAATGTTGTTACTTGATTTTACAAAGGTAAGTGTGTTGGTTTCATGAAAAGAAAATACTCTATTTTTATACTACGGGTATTGTGTGACTTATGTGAAAGCAACGGATCTTTTAAAAGATTTAATGTATGAAGTACTTTAGGGACAGATACCCGAACTTGTTAGCATAAAGTACCTTGTGTGAATAACTTGATTGGGTTGGTTTGAGATAGCCTTGTAAATACTTTCTTGTTGATGTGATAAGTAAACATGTTAGGATGCTACGTGTGTTAGTATCTTGTATGATCATGATGTAAGGGTCATTCTTGTCAGGCTTACGTTGTTAAACGGTAAGTCCATTGTTCTATTATTATATCACCTACCCTTGACTTATTATACCGAGGGCTTGCCACCCTTGACGCGGGTCTCACGGCCTATGCGATCCTTGTGACTACGCGAGTCAGAGCTCAGGATTGATCATTCCGGTGTTTAGCCCGACGCGGGGATTCCTATGCGGTCCGCCGAGACTACGCGGTCTTTTGAGACTACGCGGTCGCGGAGCCAGCGGATACCGAGGTTGTCGCCTCGACGCGGGTATACCTCAAAGCGCTAGGACCATGATTCGAGGAATACCTCATGCGGTCCGTGGTGACCCATGAGTCGCGAGAGTTCAGGATAGACGCGCACATTGATATCTGCGGCGAGTGGCCAACTTCGATCACGTGTGCGGCCTAGAAAGACCTCGTGATACGCTTTATGACATTTTTGGTACCGGGTCTTAGTAGCTCGGCTATGCCTTCGCATTTACCCCGCACGCCTCTATTGATGACTTTGGCGCGAGTCCCCGACTTGACATGATCGCTTATTTATCAGGAATCGTAGTTTGGTTATCATACATGTCTCCCGCTTTATATAGACTACTATGATTTCATTTACGTGATTTTCGCCACATACTTGGTACTGTTGCATCGACCTCCTTCGGGCTGCTCACGCCGCAGTAAAGGTACACCGCCGTTGATCCTCGCCTAGGGTCAGTCAAATATTGGGAAAGCTCCGTTTCTCGAGGCTTATTCGTATAGTCCGTCGTTGTAGGTATTTACATTCGTGGTACGGCGGCCCGTCCCGCCATCGTTGTCGCATTTCTTAAGTCCGTAGTACTGTTGTGGGAAGTGTTTGTAAAAAGGATTAAACTGTTCATTGGTAAGAGTTGTTATATGTATATATGCCGAAAGGAAAGTTTTCCTCAGATTACTGTTTTGTACTTCATTTGTTTCATGTATGTGTTTTATGTTCCGCTGATTACTCTGATGTTGTATCACTAGGGTGCCCGGGTAGGCACCCACGCCCCGAACGGTCGTGACATTTTTGGTACTGGTCTTAGTAGTCGGCTATGCCTTCGATTTACCCCGCACGGTTCTATTGTGATGACTTTGAGGCGTGAGTCCTCGACTTGACATGATCGCTATTTATCAGTGAATCGTAGTTTGGTTATCATACATGTCTCCGCTTTATATAGACTACTATGATTTCATTTACGATTTATTTTCGCCACATACTTGGTACTGTTACCGACCTCCTTCTGGGCCGCTCATGCCGCAGTAAAGGTATACCCGCCGTTGATCCTCGCCTTAGTGGTCACAGATTCGCGTTGGGAAAGCTCCGCTTTCTCGAGGCTTATTCGTATAGTCCTCGTTGTTGTGCTTACATTCGTGGGTATGACGGGCTCGTCCCGTCGTTGTTGTCATATCATTCGTAGAGGTCAGTAATCGCTGTGGCGTGTCAGAATGGGATGTAAATCGTTCGGATCTAAGTTTTTTATATATACGCGAAAGGCAACTTTTCTTCGTAAAAACATGTGTTTCCTTTGCATTATTTCATATTGGGTTTTATGTTCACGACATTACTGATGTTGTATCACCAGGGTGCCCGGTAGGCACTACCACGCCCGAGTTCGGTCGTGACAAAAGTGGTATCAGAGCGATTAATCCTCGGAAAGTGTCTACAGCCAGATCCGCAGAGTCTTGATTATCGGTTGTGCACCACACCAATAATCGTGAGGCTATAGGATATTTAGGATTGGTTTCTATTCTTCTCACTCGAGATCGTGCCTTAGAGTCGTGTTGTAAGTTGGACCTCTAACGATTTCTTTCCCTACCGCTATGCCTCCGCGTAGGCAAACCCGCCCAGAGGGCAAGGCGGCGGAGCTACGAGTTGAGCGCAGAGGGTTACGAGGCACAGCCCAATCATTACCTAGGTAGTGCTTCATTCGGGAGTTATGCGACGCCACTAGCCCCGCAGAGTTTAGCACGGCGGCATAGCCTCACCGCGCCATGATATTTGAACCTTCGCCCACGCATCGGGACAGAAAATATAGATCGCAGCGGCGACTCATTAGCTATGGATTTGGCTACCGC
The DNA here is from genome assembly GCA_029844215.1 of Przewalskia tangutica. Classification (NCBI taxonomy): domain Eukaryota; kingdom Viridiplantae; phylum Streptophyta; class Magnoliopsida; order Solanales; family Solanaceae; genus Przewalskia; species Przewalskia tangutica. Next base: position 80,229,923 of record CM056729.1, on the reverse strand, counting down.
AGAGTATACCAATGTACCGCGAGTCTTGATGACTATCTAAGAGAGGTTGTGCAAGAGTAATTCTTCGCTAGGCTTCGAGCATAGCCTCAGACGCGCTTACGCAGAGTCGAGAAACGTAGAGATCGACGGGTTAGCGAAGGCGACAGTAAGAGGCCGAGCAGCAAGCGTCCTTTGGTAACTTTCGAGGCGAGTCACCTCACCAACGGATTAGATTATGCACATCCACCAGTGCAGAGAGGTCCTCCACGGGGTTCAGGACGTTCGGGGTATGCAGGAGTTGGTCAGAGCTCCAGATCTTCCGGTTCACAGTATGGCAGACGTCATCCCGGGGAATGTCGTCTTTTAGTTGGTACTTGTTTTACTGCGCCGACAGGCCGTATGCGGAAAGGATGTCCTAGTAGAGGGATGCAAGCAGGAGGACTCACCTTCCGTGATCGGCGAGTAGTTCGTCACCTTCCTTAGCTATGCGCTCACGGGCAGTTTGATTAGAACGACTAATGGAGTGAAGCAAAGATATAAATAAATCCTTAAAACTCTAGAGATTATTACGTATGATGAGATGTGTATGACTTAAGTGTTATGTTCAGATAACGTGAGTGTAAATTATGATTAGAAATCATGGTTAGTAACCGGGAAAGATTGGGGGATAGGAAAAGTGTGAACCTTAGAATGTTATACGTGGAGACCTTAGAGGTAAGGCCATCTTGGGTAAAGATGTATTGTTATGCTTGATCCTTATCGGAGTGCATAGTGCACATAAGCTATGTTTGTATAATAAGTCTCTGGGTAGTGTGAAACGAAAGAGGGTAGTTGAGCTAAGAAGACCGCTAGGTTTTCGTAACGTGATTAGTGAGATTTTTCCGGATCGGGGAACTAGTGTGTTGCGCGTTGCCGGGTCGGGTTGAGGCCACGTTGCGGGTCAACCCGCGGCCTGTATGGTGGTGGGGACAGTTTGTGGTGGTCCCACCTTGTGGTAGGGTCATGAGGGTGTTAGGCCCAAGTTTAGTTAACCAGCGTACGAGTTCGTGAATGCGTTCCACCAACACGGCCCGGTTCGGTCGTGACAAAAGTGGGCGATGAGTCACCGTCGTGTCTTTCACCAAGACCGCTTACTCGCAGCAGGTTATGCGAAATGTTATATCGTAAAGGTTGTAAGGCTGCACGGGTGCCTACCTTCACCTTATGACAGCATGGAGCCCGTGGTACTACTGCTTTTTCCGGAAGTTTTACCAGCAGGTTGTGAACTCAGCGAGTCTCCGTGATCGATTCATCCTCCGCCGTGGTTTGGATTTCGGGGTAGTTGTGAGGATTGTTGTCTCCGTGGAGGAGTGTTTAAGCTACCATTTCGGTGTTCTGGGTCGCTTATGAAGCCTTGTAGGGCGGAAGTGTAAGTCACGGCCGATTGGTTCGATGTTGGCAAAGATTCGATAGTTGGTTCAGCTTGTTCCAGCAGATCGTGGTTAGCGAGGCTTGTCTAGAAGAGGTTATTGGACTCGGAGAAATCGTATGATATCGGCGACGACGCCAGAGTTCAGTTGACGGTCGGTCTTCGAAGGTACCACCTGAAAGGGTGTGACGAGTGTTGGAAATCAAGTAAATAAATATGGTAAGTTATGAGAAAGAGTTCGAGGTGTGCGAGAAGCGGCACGACGAGTAAGGAAGAAGCGAGCATGTATGGCGAGCATAGATGTGATCATTTCTTTGAAAAGAGAAGCGAAGGAAGTATATTTTAGACTTGAGAGAGGTATTTGTGGCGATGTTAGAGGTTTCCTCGTGGACTTGGATGGAAGTATTTGCGGTGTTTCGCGGCAGTGTGGGTGATTGTTCTCGTAAGTATAGTAGTGAAGACTATATCGGCGCACGCTTGTTTTGAGACTTAGAAGGAACATTCGGACGAATGTTTCTAAGGAGGAGAATGTTATACCGTATTTCCGCAGTATGCGTAAGGACGCACGTAGAAAAGTTTGGGCTTTAAAGTAGGCTTGGCGAAATATTTTTGTACACAACACCCTGTTAGAGTCGTTTACTAAACGCTTTACATAACTTGCGAAGGGAAAATTCCGCTATGCCATTTTTAATTTTGCGGATTTTTCCGAGAGACAAACATTGGGATCAACGAGGGCGACACTTGTCACCCTCAGTTAGTGGGAGTGGCAGTAAAGCTTGACGCATTCCTTGGCTTTTTGTCAAGAGTTGGTAGGATATTTTTGGTGGTAGATGGATAAGGTGCACATGGATGAATCTTGGCCCTACACTTGCTTAGCACTGCATGATCTTCGCCATTGGCCTTTGCTTGACCTATAAATACCCCCTTTTGAAGACTTATTCATCCTAAAATAATTTCTAAGTCAAGAAATCCTCCTCCCTTGTAGTGTTGTTCTCCCCCCTTTGTGAGGCTTTAGCCGTGAGCACCCTTCCCCTTCGCCGAGAGTACCCCCACTGGGGTTGAGGGGTACACACCCCTTTGTGGTGTTGTCTCGTATAAATACCCTCCTCTTGGTAGAAATACTCTCCAAAGTATTGTTACTATACCCAAATTACCTTAGCCATATACCTTGTAGTATTCCAAAGATACTCTATACGTAGAGTCTTAAATACTACAGATGTCCTTTTGTCTCAAACCAAACCCTAAGGAAAATCTTCAGTTGGTTGAAGTATTTAAGCAGAAGGCGTAGAACTTCTAGGGGTTGTTTGGAGCGGGTTGGAGCGCCCAGAGTAGGAGCTAAACGTTGCTAAGGACCGACATTTATACTTGGATAATTATGGGCTTATCGAGGTAATTATCTTGTCTCCCTTTTGTAATTAAGTGTACATACTATTGAAGTATAAGAATAAGTTTAAGATATATACTAGAAAGTATATAAGAAGGGAAATGAACTGTACTTACATAGGACTGTATTACAGTAGAATTGTGAAGTTTGACGGGTAGGGAGGTACTGCCCAATTTTCCGTAGAATCTTGTATCTAGATTATTGTACCTAGTAGTCTAGACTTTGATAGACTCGTAACCTTTATAGGTTGGATGTTCTGTGAGTGGCATGTGCTACTTGAAAGGTGGACCAGGCTAGCCGGGTTATAGCCGTGGAGCGATTTGCTTATAGTCGATAATCGTCGCGAGGTATGTGATTCTTCCTATACCCTTGAGCATGAAGTGTTTTAAAAGAATATATATATATATATATAGTACGCAGACGACGTGTGGCAAATGTCTTTTGACTTAAGCCCGAATAATATATATATGTAGTACTAGACGACGTGTGTTAATCGAACGTAGTTGTACGCAATGTCTTTTGACTTAAGCTCAATAATAAGAATTTTGAAGATTTCAAAATATTTAAGAACCGCTTTTGAAAGAAGAGTAATACTTGTTTTTAAAAGCTTAAGAGTTATACTAGCTTTATGGGAAGTTAGGTATAACGGCTTAAGAAAGATAAAAAAATGGTTTATTGATTTTAGAAGTTGAGAGACTTGATCTTAAAAGATAAGAGACTTGACTTAATTAAATTAATATGAATTTTGTGTGAAACCTCATTCGTGAGTAATGAGTACTTGGTTTTTTAAAAGGAATAATCTTTACCGATTTCGAAATCGTAATGAGTATCGACAAACCATCGCAGCGTTAATAAAGGAAAATGTTTTGATTAATGAAGTATTATTAAAACCAAGAGAAACCCCATCCGCATAAGCTAAGATGAGACAAAATGATATTACATTTCCTAGATCATGGCTTAATAAGATTGATTATGAACAAGAATAACCTAATCACATATAAGGCATATGTTTCTCAGATTGTTTAAAAGAGAATTATATTCTTAAATGAATAAGACTATGAGCTACGAAACCTTTCTAAAATAAGAAACGTGAACATTTGAAATTAGGCAAACTTGAACGTTTGGAAAATAATGTTGTTACTTGATTTTACAAAGGGAAGAGTTTTGGTTTACTTAAAAGATAGTCACTCTATTTTATACTACGGGTATTGTGTGACTTCGTGAAAGGAACTGATCTTTTAAAAGAGTTAATGTATGAAGTACTTTGGGGATAGATACGAACTTGTTAGCATAAAGTACCTTGTGTGAATAACTTGATTGTGTTGGTTTGTGATAGCCTTGAAATACTTTCTTGTTGATTTGATAAGTAAACATGTTAGGATGCTACGTGTGTTAGTATCTTGTGATTGTTATGTAAGGGGGTCATTCTTGTTGTGCTTACGTTGTACTGTTATTGTATCACATACCCTCTTGACTTATTATACCAAGGGCTCACACCCTCGACGCGGTCTATACGGCCTACGCGTCTATGAGACTACGCGAGCAGCGGTATGCTCCGGATTGATCATTCCGGTGTTTAGCCCGACGCGGATGCCCTATGCGGTCTTTGAGGGACTATGCGGTCTTTGAGGGACTATGCGGGCTGCGGAAGTCCAGGCGGATACCGAGGGTTAAGCTGCCTCCGATGCGGGGTATACCTCAGGCGGTCTGGGACCATGATTCGAGGAATACCACGCGGTTCGCGTGACCTACGCGAGTGCGGTAGTTCCGTGGATAGACGCGCATCGACATCGCGCGGGCGAGTGGCCGCTTCGATCACGGTGCGGTCTAGAAAGACCTCGTGATACGCTTTGTGGCATTTTTGGTACCGTGGGTCTTAGTAGTCGGCTATGCCTTCGCATTTACCCCGCATTCTATTGTGATGACTTTGAGGCGCGAGTCCCCGACTTGACATGATCGCTATTTATCGTGAATCGTAGTTTGGTTATCATACATGTCTCCCGCTTTATATAGACTACTATGATTTCATTTATGATTTATTTTCGCCACATACTTGGTACTGTTATCGACCTCCTTCGGGGCTGCGTCATGCCGCAGTAAAGGTACACCGACCGCCGATCCTCGCCTTAGGGTCACAGCGTTTGGGAAAGCTCCGCTTCTCCGAGGCTTATCTCGTATAGTACCACTGTTGTAGGTGCTACATTCGTGGTATGACGGCCCCGCCCGCCGTTGTTGTCATATCATTCGTAGAGGTCCAGAGTAATCGCTGTGGCGTAATGTAATGGGATGTAACTGTTCGGATCTAAGTTTTTATATATATACGCCGAAAGGCAACTTTTCTTTAGAAAAACATGTGTTTCCTTTGCATTATTTCATATTGGGTTTTATGTTCACTGACACTCGATGTTGTATCACTAGGGTGCCCGGGTAAGGCACTACCACGCCCGAAGTTCGGGTCAGGACACGACCATCCGCGAGCACTCCTACCCCAAAATCTGAAACTGGAGCCCCGACCGCTTCCCGAATGTCCCGGCGTCCCGGCGCCGCGGAGGACCACTCAGCATCGGGCGAGGTACATAACTAGTTCGGCCGAGGCGGTCCGCCTCTAAAGTTATCAAAGGACCCCGCTGCTCGCCCTCTTCTCGATTCGTCATTCCGCCGACCTCTCCGCCTCACATCCAAGTGCATAAGCTCGCACGCGGCAATCTCCATGCCCTACCAAGAGCTACACCAACAAGCTCTCGCAAGTAGTCATCCAGCCCTGACGTAGCGTGCACTCGCCTCCATATCGCTACTAACGCGGGACATACCGAGCCAATGAGTCGAACTCACATTGTACTCAATCAGACGCCCGCTCGCCTCAACACCAAAAATCTGTCGCCCGAGCTCCTCGCGAGGCAAGAAATGTGCAAGAAATGCCTCGAGAACTCGCTCCATACGGCCGAAGTGCATGCTCTCCCGACAGCTCCCATGACCAAACCACGATCATGGTATCACGCACCGACGCGAACCTAGACCACCGACTCGGTCTCCGATGCCTTGATAACTCTCACGATCCGTCAGAATCGCTTGATGAACTCCCGCGATCATCCTCGTGCCTCACCCATAAAACTCGCGGCTACAACTCGTAAAATCCCGTGATCCTCAAACTATTCGATCTGGGTGAACCATCGTGCATCAGAATCGCCGATCCAAATTTATCCTCAAGTCTGCCACAACCTCGCCAGAATCGCCAACTCCTTGTAACCCATCTCATCTCGCTTCCGCATCGGGACCGAGGCTCGTGCATCGTGGTCTCGTAGAGACCGCCGTCTACTCGCAGCTCTCCTTCGCCGCTTGCCCTTCGCCCGGTTGCCTTACGCGAGGCATAATCGTAAAGGAAAGGAATACGCCGAGGGGTCCAACTTATCACACCTTCTAAGGCACGATCTCGTAACGAGAAGAATGGAAACTAATCCTAAATGTCCGCAGCCTCTCCTCGACATAGATGTGGTGCACAACACACCGATAATCAAGACTCTACTAGACACGGCTCAGACACTTTCCGAGGACTAATCGCTTCGATACCACTTTTGTCACGACCAACTCGCCCGTGGATCGTGCCTACCCCGCACCCTAGTGATACAACATCGAGAAAACCAAATGAAATAAAAACTTAAACATACAATTAGATATGGATCAAGATAAAGAAAATAGGCCAACCAAAACGGTTGCCTTTCTCGCAAATATATATATATCGACATTTGAACAGCATAATCCTTACAACCCCGCCCACAACAGCGCTACTGCACTTAAGATTTTTTCAACAACTATGACGACAGTGGCCCCGCCATACCCCGAATGTACAAGAACCTACTGCACTGTGGTAACATACCAAAAGATAAGCCTCAAGGAACGGTGCTTCCAATACGCTGAAATGTGACCCTATAAGCGGATCGACAACCGATGTACCTCTACTGCAAGATGAACGCAGCCTCAAGGAGGTCAAGATAACAGTACCAAGTATGTGAAACCAAAATATCAGAAATGAAACCATAATAGTCTATATAAAGCAGGAGACATGTATGATAACCAAACTACAGTACACACATATAAACAGTTATATCAAGTCGGGGACTCACGCCCTCCAAGTCATTACTCAAATATGACTATGGGTCTCACGCCCACAACATCAATCATGCCCGTGGAATACCTTCCTCACTGCCGGCAGTCTATGATATAATAATACCAAGTACATATGAACACCAAGTCCTACCGATGCCAAAGCCGCACTAACAATACTATACAACCAAACCACGGTCGACACTCGGGCAAGTACGAAAGCCGACTACCAGATACCAAGGCCGGCCACGAGTCGACCGGCAAGTACGAGGCTAACTACTGTGTACCAAGGCGTCAGACACGAGACTTCGCTACTACATCGAACGGCAAGTGCGAGGGCTAACTACTGTACCAAGGTCGAATCACCACGACGGCAAGTACAAAGCCACCACCGAT